>CM055128.1:146780132-147292731 GCA_029206835.1 Rana muscosa
AGCAAAGATGGATGGTAAAGACATCTCATATATCAGGATAATGCATGGGACTCCGTCCTACATGTGGGGAAACTAAAACAATGAATATCCGGGTCTCCCGAGGGAACCCGCAAGCCAGCCTAGAAATCCATCTCTCTCTCTCTCTCTCTCTCGACTTTTTGAAACACATATTTAGTGTCTTGTACAGATATATGGCTTTTTTAGCATAGTGGTTTCCTCCTTTGCTCTTTTAAGATGTGAGGGTGATTTATTATATATTCTTCTGATCCAGCTGGGTTCCTTCTCCTATGCGTTGGTTGCTGACTAGACGATCTTTGGTCTCCCATTCGGACACGTAAGAAATTTTGAGGTTGTCCCATTCTATTTATATACACAGCATAGGTGTGGAGCTTGACTCTGTGGAATCTGAAGCCCTGAAGTGGCCATTGCGCCGGGAAACATGTTGGCAAGCTCCATATAAAAAACACCCGTTCGACATTATGCTGCGACAGGCTTTACCTAATGCCATTTGATGTTTTGTTGCACATTTGGTAATTTTATCCATGTATGGGCTCTTTTCGTAACCCTTTTTTCTTATTTGTATGTGTGTTTTTTGTATATATTTCAATAAACGATTGTTTTGTTTTAATGAATATGTGTATGCTATATCATCAGGAAATTACCACTTAATGCCCATTCCCTCATAATCTTCTGTTTCTTTGCAAATAAAGGAAAAATTTCCTCAGTGGGTTACAGACAAAAATAAACCGATAAAAGGTTTCTTATCCTATCAAACAATAGGGGCACATTTACATGATCTCAATTGAGCTGCGCAAAGTCGTGTAGTTCATCACACCCTGTTGTAACGTCAAAACTTCACACTTCAATAACGTTAGCAAAAGCCCCTCAAGGCCCCTACACAAGAGACCAGCCTGTACATTTTGTAGCACACGGGCTGGTGTAAATGAACCTTTAAAGTTTTAACTTTAGATATATACAGTGGAACCTCGGATTGTGAGTAACGCGGTTAACGAGTGTTTCTCAATACGAGCACTGTATTTAAAAAAATCCTGACTCGGTTTGCCTAAGCCAGAGCAGTGTGCAGTACGGATTTTGGCCTGAGGTGGGGGGGGGGGGCGCAGGAGGCCAGCCGTTCGGAAAACCTCGGTAATACTCCGTTGCCAAACCTTTCCGAGGTTTTTAGAGTTCAGCCGAGCTGTCCTTGGGCCTTTCCGGCGCCCCCCATGCCTGGCCACATGCGGTATGGCATGCTATTGAAGTCCATGCGAAACTAATTATTTTAGTTTCCATTGACTTCTATGGGGAAACTCGCTTTGATATGAGAGTACTTTGGTTTACGAGCATTCTCCTGGAACGGATTATGCTCATAATCCGAGGTTCCACTGTACTTTACTACCTTTGGTACCTCTTTGCGCTACAACTGCCAGCACACCTGCTCAAGATTATAAACTTGCTATGAGGCTGAAGTCGTCCTTCAGGCATGCATCCCATCTCACACATTTCCTGTCTATACCCAAGCTTATACCATTCCTGCAATCTGAATTTCTCGTTTGACAATACAGTCATGATTTATGTTAATAAACAAGGACTTACCTTTGAAATTCTCTTTATCAGACTTGCCTTGCCACCTAATTTTCTCACATATAAAATGCAAATATTTTAAACTCCTTTTACCAAGTCGCTTTCGCTTTCATTTCCCAAGAAAGCAGCCTTAGAGCCGGTTCACACAGGGGCAACACGACTTCAACACGACTTCCAGAAGCAACTTCAGACATGACTTGAGCATGAATCACAGCGAGACTTGGAGGAGACTTCAGCGCGACTTGTGGTCATTAAGGCTCCATTCACACTAATGCGTTTTTTGGTGCATTTTGCATTTTGCTGAAATGCATGGAAATTTTTTAACATGGGTTCCTATGGAACGTGTTCACATCAATGCATTTTTGTACCTCTGCATTTTTGGAAAGGGTCGGGGACTTTTTTTCCTGCAAAAAGCAGCGGTTTTGCATGTAATAGAAATCAATGGACCTGCATCAAAAACGCAAGTACCAAGTTTTTGATGCGTTTTTGCATTTTTTTTTTTTATGGAAATGTATAAAAAATAAAAATTACTGTATAAAAAAAGCAAAACGCAAATCGCGGTAAAAACGCATGTTGAAAAACGCAGCAAGCACCGCAAAAACGCTCAAAAGCAACATGCATTAGTGTGAATCGAGCCCAACAACACGACTTGAAGTAAATTCCTTGTGGCTTCTGGGTAAATTCCTTTCTGCTTCCTGTAAAGTTGCCTTCAAAATGAACAGTGATCAGACTTCTAAGCGACTTCTATTGAAATCAATGGGTACAAGTTGCCTAGAAGTCCGATTGAAGTAGTACAGGAACCTTTTTTGAAGTCTGAGCGACTGCAGTCATGTACATTAACCACTTAACGACCGCCCACTGTAAATATACGTCAGCAGAATGGCACCGACAGGCAGAATCACGTATATGTACGTGATTGCCTTTGTATAGTTGGGGGGTCCGATCGGACCCCCCTTCTTTACAGTGGATGGTCGTTTTACCTTCGGGAGCGATCCGGCATGAGGGGACGGCCGTTCGATTCCGGCCACCCCCTCTCGATCGCTCCCGGCGAATGAGAGAGCTTCCCCTGCCTGCCAGGAAGGAGGAAGTGATGTCATCTCTCCTGGGGCGCTCACATATACCGAGCGCCGTACAGGAGAAGATGCCAGGTTAGTACACACAACACTACACTGACACCAGGACACATAGGCACATAAATCGCCCCCCCAGACACCCCCAGATCACCCCCCAGCCCCCAGTCACAGTGTCACTGATTGCAGTGACCATTTATTTAGTGATCACTGCAATCAGTGACATTTGTGACTGTAAAAGTGTCACTACGTTTAGTTTTAGGTCCAGTGTAGCCCCCTAACCCCCCCCTAATAAAGGTTTAACCCCCTGATCACCCCCCAGATAACCCTTTCACCCCCTAGCACCGCCGTCACTAAGCGATCATTTTTCTGATCGATGTCTTAGCGTCGGTGATGCTGATCGGTAGCCAGTAATTTTTTTTAGGTTCGCCGCAGGTTTTTATAGCGTCGGGTACCCCCATATATTACCTAATGAAGGTTTAACCCCCTTGATCGCCCCCCAGGTAACCCTTTCACCCCCTATCACCACTGTCACTAAGTTATAATTTTTCTGATCGATGTCTTAGCGTCGGTGATGCTGATCGGTAGGCAGTAATTTTTTTTAGGTTCGCCGCAGGTTTTTATAGCGTCGGGTACCCCCATATATTACCTAATAAAGGTGTAACCCCCTTGATCACCCCCCAGGTAACCCTTTCACCCCCTAGCACCGCCGTCACTATGCGATCATTTTTTCTGATCGATGTCTTAGCGTCGGTGATGCTGATCGGTAGCCAGTAATTTTTTTAGGTTCGCCGCAGGTTTTTATAGCGTCAGGTACCCCCATATATTATCTAATAAAGGTTTAACCCCCTGATCGCCCCCCAGGTAACCCTTTCACCCCCTATCACCACTGTCGCTAAGCAATCGTTTTTATGATCGTTGTCTTAGTGTCGGTGATGCCGATAGGTAGCCAGTAATTTTTTTTTAGGTTCGCCGTCAGGTTTTTATATAGCGTCAGGTACCCCCATATATTACCTAATAAAGGTTTTAACCCCCTAATTGCCCCTAGTTAACCCTTTCACCAGTGATCATCATATAAGTGTTACGGGTGACGCTGGTTAGTTAGTTTGCTTTTTATAGTGTCAGGGCACCCGCCGTATATAACCCAATAAAGGTTTAACCCCCTGATCGCCCGGCGGGTGATATCAGTTAGGTTTTAGCGTCAGAGAGGGTCTGCGTCACACCCCAGGCAGCGTCAGGTTAGTGCCAGTAGCGCTAACACCCACACGTGAAGCATACACCCCCCTTAGTGGTATAGTATCTGAACAGATCAATATCTGATCTGATCAGATCTATACTAGCGTCCCCAGCAGTTTAGGGTTCCCAAAAACGCACTGTTAGTGGGATCAGCCCAGATACCTGCTAGCACCTGCGTTTTGCCCCTCCGTCCAGCCCAGGCCACCGAAGTGCAGTATCGATCGATCACTGTCACTTGCAAAACACAACACACATAACTGCAGCGTTCGCAGAGACAGGCCTGATCCCTGCGACTCCAGTGCTGTAGGAGGTGATTTCACCACCACAGTTAAAAAAAAAAAAGCATATATGCCGAAGCATTGGGGCAGCAGGAGCGGAGGAGCGATTTTGCTCCTAATGCCGCGTATATACGGTCGAAATTCCGACGGAGGCTTGCCCGTGGAAAAGTCTGACCATGTGTACGCGGCATAACTTTTGCGAGAAGATGCCCCCATGCTTCGGCATATATAAATGGTGCATGTATGCCCATCATTAGAAGTGGGTGGATGAAGGGCGGTATTCTAATGGTGGGCATACCCACCGATCAATCTTTTTTTTTCGTTCAGCCAACAGGCTGCATGAAAAAAAAGATTACAATACATGTCCAACAAGGACCAGCAACGTACTGGTATGTTGCTGGACTTTGAATGTTTATACCAGAATGATGCCTGCGGGTTTAGGTATCATCTTGGAATCATTCTTTTCAGCCAGCGGCCGGCTTTCATGTAAAAGCAATCCTAGTGGCTAATTAGCCTCTGGACTGCTTTACAAGCAGTGGGAGGGAATGTCCCCCCCCCCCCCCGGATATAAAAAGCGCCATTGGGAAATTGGGAAAGCATTTTATCACACCGATCTTGGTGTGGTCAGATGCTTTGAGGGCAGAGGAAATATCTAGGGTCCAATAGACCCCAGTTTTTTCAAAAAAGGAGTACCTGTCATTACCTATTGCTATCATAGGGGATATTTACATTCCCTGAGATAACAATAAAAGTGATAAAAATAAATATGGAAGCAACAGTTTAAAAATAAAATAAAAAAGCAAAATTAATAATAAAAAAAATAAAAAAAATAAAAAAAAAGCACCCCTGTCCTGCCCTGCTCTTGCCCAATGGCGAACGCAAGCGTCGGTCTGGCGTCATATGTAAACAGCAATTGCACCATGCATGTGAGGTATCACCGCGAAGGTCAGATCGAGGGCAGTAATTTTCGCAGTAGACCTCCTCTGTAAATCTAACGGGGTAACCTGTAAATGCTTTTAAAGGCTTTTAAAAATGTATGTAGTTTGTCGCCAATGCGCGTTTGTGCGAAATTTTAAAGCATGTCGTGTTTGGTATCTATGTACTCGGCCTAAGATCATCTTTTTTATTTCATCAAACATTTGGGCAATATAGTGTGTTTTAGTGCATTAAAATTTAAAAAAGTGTATTTTTCCCCAAAAAATGCGTTTGAAAAATCGCTGCGCAAATACTGTGTAGAAAAAAAAAATGCAACACCCACCATTTTATTCTGTAGGGCCTTTGCTTTAAAAATATATATAATGTTTGGGGGTTCAACATAATTTTCTTGCAAAAAAAAATATGTTTTCATGTAAACAAAAAGTGTCAAAGGGCTTTGTCTTCAAGTGGTTAGAAGAGTGGATGTAAGCTTCCTAATGTGTATAAAATGCCAGAACAGTTCAAAACCCCCCCAAATGACCCCATTTTGGAAAGTAGACACCCCAAGCTATATACTGAGAGGCATGTCAAGTCCATGGAATATTTTATATGTTGACACAAGTTGCGGAAAAAATACAATTTTTTTTTTTTTTGTACAAAGTTGTCACTAAATGATATATTGCTCAAACATGCCATGGGCATATGTGGAATTACACCCCAAAATACATTCTGTTGCTTCTCCTGAGTACGGGGATACCACATGTGTGAGACTTTTTGGGAGCCTAGCCGCGTACGGGACCCCAAAAACCAAGCACCGCCTTCAGGCTTTCTAAGGGTGTCAATTTTTGATTTCACTTCTCACTGCCTATCACAGTTTCGGAGGCCATGGAATGCCCAGATGGCACAAAACCCCCCCAAATGACCCCATTTTGGAAAGTAGACACCCCAAGCTATTTGCTGAGAGGTATTGTGAGTATTTTGCTGATCTCGCTTTTTGTCACAAAGTTTTGAAAATTGAAGAAAAAAAAAATGTTCTTTCTTAATTTTCAAAAACAAATGAGAGCTGTAAAATACTCACCATGCCTCTCAGCAAACAGCTTGGGGTGTCTACTTTCCAAAATGGGGTCATTTGGGGGGGTTTTGTGCTATCTTGGCATTTTATGGCCTTCAAAACTGTGATAGGTAGTGAGGAGTCAAATCAAAAATTTGTGCCTAGAAATCCTGAAGGCGGTAATTGGTTTTCGGGGTCCCGTACGCGGCTAGGCTCCTAAAAAGTCCCACACATGTGGTATCCCCGTACTCAGGAGAAGCAGCAGAATGTATTTTGGGGTGCAATTCCACATATAACCATGGCATGTGTGAGCAATATATCATTTAGTGACAACTTTTTGTAATTTTTTTTTTTTTTGTCATTATTCAATCACTTGGGACAAAAAAAAAAATATTCAATGGGCTCAACATGCCTCTCAGCAATTTCCTTGGGGTGTCTACTTTCTAAAATGGGGTCATTTGGGGGGGTTTTGTACTGCCCTGTCATTTTAGCACCTCAAGAAATGAGATAGGCAGTCATAAATCAAAAGCTGTGTAAATTCCAGAAAATGTACCCTAGTTTGTAAACGCTATAACTTTTGCGCAAACCGATAAATATACGCTTATTGACATTTTTTTTACTAAAGACATGTGGCTGATCACATTTTGGCCTAAATGTATGACTAAAATTGAGTTTATTCGATTTTTCTTATAACAAAAAGTAGAAAATATCTTTTTCAAAATTTTCGGTCTTTTTCCGTTTATATCGCAGAGGCAATCAAATACCATTAAAAGAAAGCTCTATTTGTGGGAAGAAAAGGACGCAAATTTCGTTTGGGTACAACATTGCATGTCCGCACAATTTACAGTTAAAGCAGCGCAGTGCAAAATTCTGAATTCACCTCTGGTCCTTTAGCTACCAAATGGTCCGGGGCTTAAGTGGTTAAAACATCTCCATTCACTTCAATTAGTTTTAAAAATAGCACGACTTGGGGCAACTCGGGGCGACCTGAAGTCTGTCCGGAGTCTGTCCGGAGTCTCCCCTGTGTGAACGGGCTCTGAGGCTACTTTCACACTGAGGCGTTGAAAAAATGCAAAAAAATTAAAAATTTTACCACGTTTGCGGTAAAAATAGCGCTAACGCCTATGTGTTTTACCCTTGGTCGGTAGGTGGCACTGCCGCCACAGACTCAAGTTGGACTACAGGCATGACACAGCATATTGGGTGTCCTTTCTCAGCAGCCGTGCAGTGGGTGTGGTCAACCCGCTGTGCATGCTGGGAGGGGGTACATAAGGGGCAGACGCCATTGGTTCGGGTGGTTCTGGCGGTGCACCTCGAGGCCGTCATGACACGGAGTGCGTGCGTGTGTGTTCTAGCCCCGGGCACCTTCAGCCCGAGGCTACATCGCTACCTGGTAGGCCCAATTTTGTTGGCTGGGGCCTATGCCTTGGAAAAGGATCCCAAGCTGTCCACCTGCGGGAAGCCTACTCCTAAAGAAGGAGGCCAGGGGAGGATCTGCCCCAGAGGAGACTGGAAACGGTACTGCTGTCTCAGGAGGAAGCTTGGCAACCTACCTAAGGAGGGATTCATTATTTTACAGGCCCTGCAATACGCCAAACTGGCATAAAGTTCTCCTTATTGCTTGGCTAGGAGGTTAGGGACTTTAATGATCCTGTGGCAGAGGATTCCCAGACGCATCCCTAAGTTCTCATACAAATCTGATCCGTGCGTCATCCCGGCTGCTAGGACCAAAAGAAACGGAACTATCCGGGTGAGCAATACCCACTCAGGTTTGAGTGGCGACGTTTGTAAATTCTTTGTGCCTTTGGAGCTGCGTGCCTAAACCTTCCCCTATACTTCTCTTGTTTCCGGCTTTCTTCTCAAGTTCTCACAGCAAAGGAAATAAAGCCTTACTGTTTAGGTTTTACATCTGTGTGGATATTGGCTTTTCTGAAGACTCTCTGCCCTGACAGCGGAAGCCTTGGGAGGTATAGTTTGCATGACCCAAAACAAAAACTAGCAGCTCCTTCGGGGGTAAGTGCTACATATAGATGGAGGAACTCTGGTACAGCAAGGACTTAAAGCAGAGTTCTATCCAAAAGTGGATCTTCCGCTGTAAGGACTTTTGGGGGGGGGGGCGCTAGTTTTGACAGGTACCCAGCTCCCACTTCCGCTCACGCCAACTCGAGCAGAAGTTCTCCTCTCCCCCTCCCTGTAATCTTCTGGGACACATCACAGGCCCCAGAAGATTGCTTGGCCATTCATGACGTGCAGCATGACTCATGCATGTGCAGTGCGTACCCGGCTATGAAGCCGCAAGCTGTGAGAGGGGAGAGAACAGAGGCTTCAGGCGGCTGCATCGCTGGATCATGGGACAGGAGAGTGTGTGTTTAATAAAAAGTCAATAGCTACATTTTTTGTAGCTGCTGACTTTTAATAAACACAGAAGTGTCTGGAACTCAGCTTGAGGCCTGGTTCACACTTGTCCGACAAACGCTCCGACATTAGGAGCTCATGTCGCATGACGTGTGAAAAGCAATGAATCCCTATGAGAGCCGTCTTAACTGGTCCGACACAAGTCAGTCCGACATTAAAAATGCTCCCTGTACTACTTCTGACCGACTTTGATCCTACTTCAGCCCATTGAATATCATTGAAGTCGGATCAAAGTAGGATCCTTGTCCTAACCATCCGACATTTGACATCCGACATGGTGATTACAGCAGCAGTAAAAGGAATTTATCTCACCCTGGGATTGTTTTGATTGGTCAAAGGACAAGTCAGACTAGCACAATGTCGGATCAAAGTAGTATCCTGTTCATGAATGTCCGATGGATGTCGGACCAATGTAGGAGCAATGTAGGACTGATTTCGCAGAGCAAAGTAGGATGAAAGTCGGATGAATGTCGTGTCGTATCAGTGTGAACCCAGCCTTATTCAAGAACCCCTCGCCTAAACGAGCATTAACCCTTGCAATGCAGTAAAAGAGGACTGCAAGGGTAGAGTTTGTCCAATTCCTGGAGTTCAGCTTTAAAGTATAAGTGAACCTTTACCTTGTAAAGCAACCCATTCAGCTTAAAATCAAAATTAAGCACAAAACGTTGGTGTTCCCTACTGCAGCTAATGAAGCACAAATCATGCACCAACAGGACCTGTTGAAATAAATACCCTAAAAAAACACAACAGGCAGTCATCCTAACACTCCCGGAAGTGGCAGACATCAGGAGTGTGTATAAAAGAGCTCACATGGATGTAAGCCTAAAGGTCTATGGCAGCAAATGGGTTGCAGGAAGACCTGTACTAGATTCACTAAAAGTAAGGCAACACTAACAAATGCCGAAATCTTAAAAAGTGCTGCCCTGCACCCTAGGAAAAGACAGTACTTCCAGTTATAGGTCACTAAATCCCATACCCCTTGGCCTCCCACAATTCAGGATTTAGGGCCAGTCCACACCTATTGCAGCGTGGAAACAGAAAACGTTCCCATCTGCAGAGTTATAGGTGTCGCCGTGCAAATACAGATGTGTTCGCACCTACCAAAATGCATGGTACTGCAGTACTATGCAATTTGGTGCGACAAGATTTTAAAAGTCCTGTTTGTCGTATTTTTAGCGCGTTCCTATATTTTTGCCAGCCCATTGAAATTAATGAGCTGTCCAAAACGTGCCACGCGGGGCCCTTAGTACCCTAAAGAACTGGCCCTTAGTACCCTAAAGTAGTATTCAAGTGTTATTAAGGAAGAACCACCACCAGAAGGGGCGGGGGGGGGGGAGGAGGTCAGCTTGTGTTGTAAATGACTGCAGCTGGAGAAAAAGGCCTTCATTAACAAAAACAAGCTGACAACAGCACAAACACTGGCTACTACACTTGTCCAAGATAGCCTAGTACAGTACCTGGCTTGTGCTGTGGTCAGCTAATTTTTCCGTGAATGAAAGCCCTTTTTCCAGCTGCAATCGTTTACAACACGAGTTTGCAGTTTCCTGTCTTTGTTCCCCTGAAAAGCAGGCTGCAGGTCTGGACTGTGTGTAAAAAATGGAAGAGGTGATAGCACTGCACAGCAAAGTTCTATTTGGCAACGGGGGAGGGGGGGGGGGGGTTATGTGGTCTGCCTATCACGGCCCCTCTCCTCCTGCACGGTTACTCAGAAACCCTTCTCTATTGACTGGTGTTGTCGGATAGCTAGCCAGGTGGGCAGGGATTTAGATGGTGATAAGTGTTCTCAGGATCTTTAAGATGCAAAAGATACAGCAACACTGTTAAATCTTCTGTGGACCCTGGAGCAAAAAGCTCACCGGCCACCCCTTGAGCCATGGGGTATGTCGTGAACTGATCTCACGCAGAGCGAGGATCAGCACGCTCGATGGTCGGACAGGAAAGACTACGGGGATAGCAAACTACCCAACCTGTTGCCCAGCCGACAATTGATATAATCGCAAAATAAAATAATAAAAGTTAAAAAAAAGAACAAAAAACATTTCTTCAAGAGACTGGTTCCGAAGAGAGCCACGTCCTCTCCTCTGCTAGGCAGAAAAAAACTGAAGTGGCAGGTAGGAGGGTTCTGTCCAGAGGGACCGCCCCCTGGGCGGGGCTGTTCAGCTCTGGTAAAAAAAAAGGTATGTTAAAACATCTAACATTCTGCCTAGTCTTCTCCTATGGAGCAGGAACATAACCCATTTTGTCAAGATTGAAGATGCTGTGTCAGTCCATGGACGGTAAGAGAAAGTCTGTCGCCCTTAAAGGACAATCCATCAGGGCCTTCTTGGAAGATTGGTCCGCCGACCAACCTTTTAGCCAGAGCAGACGGCTTAACACCACCGCATAGCTTGAGGCTCTAGACAGCAGAGGAATAGTGTCCAAGGCTGATTCACAGACAATTTTAAGGCCCAGTATCAACTGGTCGGCCATAGCCACCTCGTCCGAGGGAGCCTCATGTGCTTTAAAACTCATGGAGCAGCATCTTTGCCCCTTCCACTGGAATTGTGGCTACCCTGTTTAATCTGGACACCTGAGGGTCCACTATCAGAGGAGAGGTTTTCAGGAAACTCTCCTCAAAGGGGTAACCTTTTTTGGGGACCGAAAGCCTTTTGAGGTTTGTCCCCCTCCTTGTATAAAAGCTTGTCTAGATAAGCCGCACAAGAAACACCTTAGCAGTACGGGTCGGCTTGCGGAACCCGAAAGGGACTGACGCCTCTGGCGTTTCTGCAGGCTCCTCTATCTTTAGAGTATCCCACACGGCGGTGATAAGGTCACCTATCAGAGCCTTATCGCCTGGTGACCCGGACTGTCCGACCAGCCACGGTCCGCATCCTCTGATGTGTCAAAACCAGGGCCATGAGCCGTAGCTGGGCCCGGATCCGCATCAGAGTTATCCCCAGAAGATGGCAGGGGGAGGGGGCACTTTATACCCCCCGTGTTCCCACGCGCCGCTTCCACCTTGGCAACAACCAGAACGCCGACCTAGCATCTGACACAGCGGGTGCAGAAGCACCAGATGCCAATTCAGGTGCATAAGGGGGAGAAGCATCTGCTTCTGATGTCATGCTGACCCACACACCTGACACAAGGACTCCAGTTCAAGGTACCAACAGCCCACCCTCCTAGCTGCGACAGAGACGAGGGGTCCCCCCCCCCCAGAGGACTCGCCACCCTAGAACAGTAGTACGGCTGCCATCCGCTTCTTAGTAGAGCTGCTTCCTTGTCAACTGTCAGTCTGACCACTCTGCAGCGTGTCTGTAGGCTTGCGCTGTTTAAATGCTATTTGATCGGCGTGGACCATGAGAAAATGGCCGCCGAGCGGCAGCTAGAGGCCAAACACAGTACGGAGCACAAAAACATGGCCGCCACGCAGATAGAGGCCAAACACAGCATGGATCACCAGCAAAATGGTCGCCAACAGCATGGAGCAGAACACACCGGTAAGCAAACTTTTTTCATGGCAGCTCATAACATTTATATAGCGGACATACATGCACAGTTGTGACACAGGTGGAGCCCCCCCCCCCAGGTGAACCCCTGCCCCAGCAGCCGGCTCAGAGAGCCTAGGGAGGAGGGAAGGGAGGGAGGAAGGGAAGAAGGATAGAACCTCTTACTCACCTCTCCAGGAATGCCCAGCTTTGTCTTCCTACCGAAGCAGGGGATTACTACTTGCCCTTCCTGCGTGGATTGTGCTGGAAGCATCCCAGACAGACCACCTTCCGCATGGTGACGGAGGGGACTGTCGGCCTGGCTGCTGCGATTCGGCCCTATAGACCGGTCGTATGCATGGCCTGGAGCGTATAAGCTCACGACCACCCGTAGAGTGACGGGCATGTCGTGGATGACCCAGCGTGTAGCTACAGTCGGCACACGCTCGATAGCAGAAACGAGGGAGACTACAAGGATCTGGGATCCAGCCTGTCACCCAGTCGGCAGTTGATCGAAGATCACAGGAACAAAAATACAAATAAAATAATAAAATTTCAATCTGGAACAAAAAACCCCCAGGCCTATGGGCCCGAAGGGAGCCATGTCTTCTCCTTAGCTAGGCAGAAAAAAAAAATTGGATTTTTGTACTCACCGTAAAATCCGTTTCTCCGACGTCCATGGACTGACACAGCTCATGCTGTTTACGTGTGGGTATATGTCCCTGCTCGCAGGAGAAGATCTAGGCAGAATGTTAGAAACATACATTCTAGAAAAAAAACAGAGCTGAACAGCCCCTCCGGACATAACCCTCCGACCTGCAGCCAGCAGCCTCAGTTCGTAATAAAGCAGTACAAACCTTAAAAGAAGGGTGGGTGCTGTGTCAGTCCATGGACGTAAGAGAAACGGATTTTACGGCGAGTACAAAAATCCTATTTTCTCTTATCGTCCATGGACTGACACAGCTCTCATACTGTTTACGTGTGGCACGTCCCAAAGCAGTATAAGAAAAAGGGTGGGAGCAAATAGTAAAAGGAACAACCAAAACCTCACTCCAAACCAGCAGAGCTCCTCAACGGAGGAGTTACAACATTAAACAGCGGCCTGCAACACTTTGCGGCCGAAGGAAGCATCCGAAGATGCAGCCACATAAACCTTATAGAATTTTGAAAAGGTATGAACGGACGACCAGGTCGCCGCCTTGCACACTTGTGCAACCGACGCTTGATGTCGGAAAGCCCAGGAAGCACCAATTGCCCTGGTGGAATGTGCCGTAACCGGAAAGGGAGGCGCCCGCCCCTTAATGGCATAGGCCTGTATAACAGTCTGTCTGATACACCTAGAAATGGTGGCAGACGACACCGCTTGGCCCCGTTTTGGACCAGAGACAGACACAAACAGTGAGTCAGACTTCCGAATAGAAGCAGTAGCCGCTAGGTGCACCCGTAAGGCTCGCACCACATCCAAATTGTGAAGCGTAACCTCTCTAGGATGCGATGGTTGAGGGCACAAGGACGGAAGGACAATGTCCTCATTAAATGTGAAAAGCCGAAACCACCTTTGGTAGAAAAGACGGTCGCAACACCGCCTTATCCTTATGGAGGACCAGGTAAGGAGACTTGCATGACAGAGCCGCCAACTCAGACACCCGTCTAACAGAAGTGATGGCCACTAAGAAAGCCACCTTCTGAGACAAAGTTAAAAGAGGAATATCTCTGATATTTTCAAAAGGAGGTTCCTGAAGGACCGAGAGCACCAAGTTCAGATCCCAAGGAGGGAGCGGAGGCTTGGCAGGTGGAACCACATGACGGACCCCCTGTATGTACAAAAGTGCTAACTAAGGAATGACCTGCTAGGGGTCTTTGAAAGAAAATGGCCAAGGCCGAAATCTGACCCTTAATTGTGCTCAAAGCTAGTAGCCTTTGTGCCACACCACAAGAACCGCAGGATTCTGGGGACAGAGTACGTCCGGGGACACCAGTCTAGCTCTTCACACATAGCGATGTAAGCTCTCCAGGTACGGTGATAGATCTTCCTAGAAGAAGACTTCCGTGCCCTAAGCATGGTTGAAATTACCGAATCCGACAGGCCTCGGTCCTTCAGCACATGGCTCTCAATAGCCATGCCGTTAAAGCCAGAGACTGTAAAGCAGGATGAAAGATAGGACCTTGAGACAGAAGGTCCTCCCTCAAGGGCAAGCGCCAAGGGACGTACCAGGTCGGCGTACCAGTGATGCCAAGGCCAGTCCGGGGCAAAGAGGATCACCGGAATGCCCTCGGCCGCTACCCTGCGCAGCAGACGAGGAATCAACTGCAGCGGTGGGTAAGCAAACATTAAGCGATACTGACCCCACGGGGCCACCAACACGTCCGAGGCATCCGCCCAGGGGTCCATGGATCTGGCCACAAACCTCGACACCTTGCGATTGAGTCGAGATGCCATCAGGTCCACATCCGGTGTGCCCCACCGCCGACAAAGGAGTTTAAACACCTCCGGATTGCAAGGACCACTCCCCCTGGTCCAGGGACTGGCGGCTCAGATAGTCCGCCTGCCAGTTTTCTACGCCCGTAATGTAGACGGCCGACAGCGCCGGCACGCTTCTTTCCGCCTACCTTAGGATGTGGGCGACCTCGGATGCCGCAGCCGAGCTCCGAGTGTCCCCCTGATGGTTGACATACGCCACGGCCGTGGCGTTGTCCGACAATCCTGATCGAGCGGCCCTGTAGCCTCTTCGACCACGCGGAGAGACACAGTCTGATCGCCCGCAATTCCAGGACGTTGATTGGGAGACGAGATTTGGCCGGAGTCCAGAACCATTGAGCTGACCGGACTCCCCACACTCCTCCCCAGCCCGTCAGGCTGTCGTCCGTCGTGACCACCGTCCACTGGATGAGGAGGAACGACTTCCCGGCCCAAAGAGCCGAGGATCTCAGCCACCACGTCAGGGACGCCTTGACTCCCCTGAATCTGAAGATCCAATGACATTGGGGACTTGTCCCAAACAGACAGAATTCCCGTCTGCAATGCCCGAGTGTGTGTGATTGGACATACGGAACCGCCTCGAAGAAGGAGGCCATTATTAGTCCCAGGACTCTCATGCAGAAGCGAATTGACAACCATTTTCGGGACGTCAGAACCCGCACTGCCGACTGAAGTGTCAGTAACTTCTGAGGGTAGAAACTCCTTCGCTGCTGAAGTGTCCAGGATCAGACCCAGATACTCCAATCGTTGAGTCGGGACTAGAACCGACTTCTGCATGTTCAGACGCTATCCGAAGTCCCGGAGGGTCTGACTGACTATTGTCATATTTTCCTCCAATTCTGAGCCATTTTCTGCTCTGAGAAGGAGATCGTCCAGATAGCCCACGATAACAATTCCTCGCTGTCTCAACAAAGCTAGAACTGGGGCAAGCATTTTGGTGAAAACCCGTGGTGCCGATGCTAGGCCAAAGGGAAGAGCCACGAACTGATAGTGGACTTCGCCTATGGCAAAGCACAGAAACCTCTGGTGAGTTGCGCAGATTGGAACGTGCAAGTAAGCGTCCTTGATATCCAAGGACGCCAAAAAATCCCCTTGGTGGAGTGTCGCAATCACCGTGCGAATGGATTCCATCCGGAATTTTAGTACCTTCACATAGGCATTCAGGGTCTTGAGGTCCAGGACTGGCCGGACCCCGTCCTTCTTCAGGACAACAAACAGGTGTGAGTAAAACCCCCAAAACCTCTTGTGGCGGAACCGGCACAATTACTCTGCACCTGAGCAAATCCTATACGGCCCCCAAGAGGGCCGCCCGGCGGGCAGGAAGGAGAGGGAAAGAACCTGTTTGGGGGCCACGAGCAGAACTCTATCCTGTATCCCGAGGTGACCACCTCGCACACCCACCGGTCGGAGATCCAGGAGGTCCACCGCACCGTGAACCTGCAAAATACATCCCCCCCACCCCAGAGTCGGGCAGGGGCAAGACTTCATGCGGTGGTGGGCTTGGGAGCTTGCTTGGTAGGCTTACGCACCCAGGGAAGCCTTTGTTTCGCCCAGCCGCACTTTTTTCAGTCTGGGCGGGCTTACCCGTGGATTCTGACTGACGAAAAAACTTCTTTGCCGGAAAGGAAGGGCCCGGCCTACGGTGGGGCTCCTTTCCCTTAATAGACTGGGGAAGGAAGGTGCTCTTACCCCCTGTGACATCTTTAATAATGTCATCCAGGGCGGCCCCAAACAGTCTACCGCCCTTAAATGGCAAGTCAGCCAGGAGCTGACCAGCATGTCAGCCAGATAAGGCGACGCAGCACCACAGCAGAGATAGAGGCCCCGGATATTAGAGGGGCCGCATCCAAAGTGGCATCGCACACAAAGACTAAACCCTGCGCAAGTTGGTGAGCCAGGGCAATGGTCTCAGGAGGGAGATTATGCTCCTGCACTGTCTGGTGCAAAATCTTTGCCCATCCTGTGAGTGTCTAAGACACAAGCGTCGCCACTACTATAAGGCGTAAAGCAGACCCCAATAAAAGGTAAACATAGTTCTACTCATCACTTCTGACCTCCTGTCAGTGGGATCCTTAAATGCAGGAGTCCCTTCCATTGGGAGCGTGGTGGCCTTATTCAAACGGGAGACCAGGGGGTCTACCACTGGGGGGAGAGTCCACTTCTTAACCAGGTCCTCCTCAAAAGGGGTACCTTATGGCCAGGCGCCGCAGGACCGTCAAAGTCTTCTGCGGCTTATCCCAGACTTGGTCAATGAATGTATCAAAAAAAGGCACATATGGAAAAACCTTTGACTAAACGGCTTTAAAGGAACCAAAGGATACAGCTTCCACCTGAGGTTCCTCAGCCTACACATTCAGCTTGAGAGAGTGTCCCTCACAGCATCAATGGAGTTCACTTACAAGCACCATGTCAGTTATTCAGAACTGGGGGTCTTCCTCACAAGGAATGTCCTGTCCAAACACATCAAAATCCTCAGAGCTAGGGTCCTGAGCAACAGTAGCTAGGCCCATATCTGAGACAGAGCACTCCCCTACAGGAGAATGTGTGGGGAGGGGGCGCTTTACAGCTCCCTTGCGCTCGCACACCGCTTCCATTCTGACAAGGAATGATTCCAGGACTGCCGACAACTGGTCCATAGGGACCGCAGGTGCAGGAGCACTGCCAGTTGCCTCTGACAAGTGTGGAGAAGCAAGTGAACCAGACTCCATACTGCCACCCTCCGAGACCTTATTCACTATTACAGTGAATAATACAGTCCACCCACTGGCTGCGCTGAGGCCGAGGAGGGGATACCCGGAGGACTCACCAACCCTTAGGGACAGCTCAGTTCCGCTGTACGAGCCGCGCTGCAGCGCGAGTGAAGCCTGAGGAGAGTGAAGAATCTGTGAGGAGACTGAGGAAATTCGCGCTGCAGCAGCGTCGCTAGAGGCCGAAAGTGAAAGCGCCCCCCGGCTTCAAGAAAATGGCCACCAGCCGCCTGTATAACTGTGCCCTTGGGCCACGGCAAGATGGCCGAGTGCACTATTTGAATTAAAAAAACAGCGCTAATGGCGCACGCATTAAAGTCCGCACACTCCACAGCAGAACACTGCTCCACTCCCAGAGTTCACCAACAGACATGAGCGCCCCCTGCCAGGCCAGAGCAACCCCCCCCAAGCACCCCCACACAGTTCAGCACCAGTACAGGTTGCAGCACAACAGGGGAGAGACAGGTAGAACCCCCCATATAAAGAAACACAGCCAGCATGTACTCACCTGCATTAGGAGAGACTACTTACCCGTCCCAGAGGGACCCACTGGCTTGTTTCAGACAGACCCATCACAGGAGTAGTACTGCGTAGCTGTCGGCCCGGTCCACCGCGAAAGTCACAGACAGGTACTGTTCAATCTTGATGGGACCGCGGGAGCATAAGAGCAACCCGGCCACCCCTGGAGTCATGGGGCATGTCGTGAACTGAGTCTCACGCACACAAGGCAAGGATCAGCACGCTCGATGGTCAGACAGGGAAGACTACGAGGATACCAGTGTACCCAACCTGCTGCCCAGCCAACAGTTGATTGAAGGTCTCAAAAATAAAATAAAAATTCCCAAAGGAATAAAAATGTTAAAAGGTAAAAATCTTCCAGGAGACTGGCTCCTGAGAGAGCCATGTCTTCTCCTTCTGCTAGGCAGAAAAAAAACGGAGGCTGCTGGCTGCAGGTAGGAGGGTTATGTCCGGAGGGACCGCCCCCCTGGGCGGGGCTGTTCAGCTCTGGTTTTGTTCTAGAATGTATGTTTCTAACATCCTGCCTAGATCTTCTCCACGAGCAGGGACATATACCCACACGTAAACAGTATAAGAGCTGTCAGTCCATGGACTATAAGAGAAAACAAAACTGATCAGTGCAGACTGAGGGGATATAGCCAGTAGGACCGCCCCCTGGGCGGGGCTGTTCAGCTTTGAAGTTAACACTTTCTGCCTAGTCACTCCTGAAGGAAGGCTAATACCCACTTTGTCAAGATTAAGCCTGTGTTCGTCCATGAACGAAAGAGAAACCTTGTTTCTGGACCATGCAATGTTCTCCACCATGGGATTAAAAGCGGTGGTAAAAACACAGCTTGGACACTTGTACTTACAGGTCACCTTATAATGAAAAAGGTTTGCAACGTGTATTATTCGCTGAAATGCGAGTGTATTTCTTCAGTCAACATACCAGTAGACCAGGTTTGCTTGGCTTATAAGCAGTGGTGTCCAAACTTTTTTCAAAGAGGGCCAGATTTGATGAAGTGAACATGCGTGAGGGCCGACCATTTTGCCTGACATTCTTTAAACCATTAAAATTTGGTCCAAGTGTGTTAGTTGGAGCACGAATACACGGCCCAAAAAGAACTCTCTTGCATTTGTGGCTGTGTGTGGTGAAGAGATGAGCTCGGGCGTGTTATTTGGATATACCGTATTTATCGGCTTAAAACACGCACCTTAACTTTAAAAAGGAAGTTTCAGGAAAAAAATCTTAAATTTTAAATAAATATAGAACTGTGAAGCAAAATAAGGGTCAGTGCCCATCTGCAGCCTCACAAGTGCCATGAATGCAGCACCCACCGTTGCCATGAATGCAGCCCGAACCATGTCCATCTGCAGCCTTGGAGGAGACAGGGAGGGGGCGGGACAAGCGCCAACAGACATGCATGAGAAACTTCTGTTTTCTCGGCGGCCTCTTTAATTGAAAGTCCCGTCTCCTATGATGGACAGAACAGTCTTCCAATGGCAGCGCAGGGGATGGGACTTCCTTTTACACAGGACGCCGTGTAAACAGGAAATACTCCTCTCCTGTATGTACGGCACTCGTCCCGCCCCCTCCACTCCAAGGCAGTCAGCATATATATCTTTTGTGGCCCCCGGCGCTCAGGGATTCATTGGGGGCCACAAAAGATATACATGTCAAGATTACCAGGCGAGCCGTCCGAAACCGGAATGCGGGCCTCGACTGGCCTGCGGGCCGGACTTTGGACATGCCTGGCTTATAGGAAAGGGGACCACTATTAGGCGATAATACACTTAACTAGATCCCCTAACCATACAGAGGCGAGCATTACTAATAAACGTTTGATACAATGTTGGTTGATTTTTGTGATACACGAGACAGAATGTCTGGTTCATAATCAGTCCAAACACTGAAAAAGTCTCAAACATGGGGTATCCCCATACTCGGGAGGAGTAGCAGAATGGGTGCTGTGGTGAAAATATAAAGTATGCCCAAGTTGTGGGTGAGAAATAGCTTATTAAATGAACAACTTTATATAAAAAAAAAAAAATAATAATTCAATTTTGTTTTTGCATTTTCCACAAACTTGTGTCAAAAAAAAAAAAAAAAAAAAAAAAAAAAAAAAATTATGAAATCTTCAAAAGATTCAACATTTCTCCTAAAAATGATTCAACATTTCTCCAAACTGTGTTTTTCCCCCTCACCATAATCTGGTAATTTTGTTGCCATTGTCCTGGTGCTCCAGAGCCTCCAAAAAAAGGGGATATGTAGTCAGGAAATTGGACGTGTAATTTACGCCCCCAGAAAGCCTGAAGGTGTTCCTTGGATTTTGGGACTCGACTAGGCTGGGAAAAAGACTCACAAATGTGGTATCCCCATACTGTACTCGGGAGCAATGGCCGAATGCTAGGGGTGCACCGAAACCGATACCAAAAATGAATATACTAGCCTGAAAATGACTGTTTTTAAAAAATATAAATATTTTTATATACAATTGTATTATATTCAACTTTTTAATTAATATCATCAATTTAAATTAATATGAATTTATTGTTGGCCATTATTGGCACCTTTAATGCAAGAAAGATCAGAAGAATGCAGTCTCTGACCATCTCTTGTATTATGTCCTCAGTCTTTTACTTAAACTTAAACACACTGCTAATAGTATTAGCAAAATTGCCATTCGGTGCACCTTTAGCAGACATGATACAGGAGACTGTCAGAGACTGCAGACATGATACAAGAGATCAATGCAGCCTTGCCAGTGCCCGTTAATGCAATGTCACGCTGTGTGTCAGAGCTGGATCTGAATCGCTGCCACTGTAACGATGTCCCCGCCTCCTATGACAAACGGCACAATGATTCCTAGCATTGGATCAGAGTGCCGTCTATCACAAGAGGTGGTCTAGGAGGCGGGGTCATCGTTACAGTGGCTGCACGACCATTCAGATCTGACACGCAGCGTGACATAACATTACCAGGCACTGGGGATGCTGTGTATCATGACAGGAGTGAGTAGAGGAGGAGGGGAGACTGAGGGGCGGGTCGGGATGATACATGTGCGGCACCCGGCGCCCTCTTTCGGTAAAGTGCCAAAAAAATAAAATAGGATTTTTGTACTCACCGTAAAATCTGTTTCTCCGACGTCCATGGACTGACACAGCTCTCATACTGATTACGTGTGGGTATATGTCCCTGCTTGAAGGAGAAGACCTAGGCAGAATGTTGGATGTTAAAACATTCTAGAACAAACCATAGCTGAACAGCCCCGCCCAGGGGGGCGGTCCCTCCGGACATTACCCTCCCACCTGCAGCTAGCAGACCTCAGTTCGTAACAAAGCAGTACAAACCTTAAAAAAGGAAGGGTGGGTGCTGTGTCAGTCCATGGACGTCCGAGAAATGGATTTTACGGTGAGTACAATAATCCTATTTTCTCTTATCGTCCATGGACTGACACAACTGTCATACTGATTACGTGTGGGACGTCCCAAAGCAGTATAAGAAAAGGGTGGGAGCAAATAGTAAAGGAACAACCAAAACTTCACTCCAAACCAGCAGAGCTCCTCAACAGAGGAGTTGCAACATTAAACAGCGGCCTGCAACACCTTGCGGCCGAAGGAAGCATCCGAAGATGCAGCCACATCAACCTTATAGAATTTTGAAAAGGCATGAACGGACGACCAGGTCGCCGCCTTGCACACTTGTGCAACCGACGCTTGACGTCGGAAAGCCCAGGAAGCATCAATTGTCCTGTGGCATGCGCCGTAACCGGAAAGGGAGGGGCCACCCCCTTAATGGCATAGGCCTGTATAACAGTCTGTCTGATCCATCTAGAAAAAGTGGCAGACGACCCCGCTCTGCCCTGTACGGACCCGAGACAGACACAACTAGTGAGTCATATCACATACCACATAAAATATGTGAAGCGCAAACCCCCTGGTATGCGATGTGTGAGGACACAAGGACGGGAGGACAATGTCCACATGTAGGTGTAAAACCGAGACCACCTTATGCAAAAGGGAAGGTCGCGGACGCACCACCACCTTATCCTTATGGGATGACCAAATAGAGCGACTTGCAGGACAAGGCCGCCAACTCAGACACCCGTCTGACAGAAGTAATGGCCACTAAGAAGGCCACCTCCTGAGACAAGGTCAAGAGGGGAAAATCTGTGATATTTTCAAAGTGAGGTTCCTGGAGAACCGAGAGCATCAAAATTCAAATCCCGAGGAGGGAGAGGAGGTTTCAACAGGAGGGAGCACATGGCGAACCCCCTGCACAAAAGGTGCTACCAAGGAATGACCCGCTAGCGATTGCTGAAGGAAGACGGCCAAGGCCGAAAACTGACCCCTAAATGGTACTCAAAGCAAGCATTTGGGTCACCCCACGCTGCA
The DNA here is from genome assembly GCA_029206835.1 of Rana muscosa. Classification (NCBI taxonomy): domain Eukaryota; kingdom Metazoa; phylum Chordata; class Amphibia; order Anura; family Ranidae; genus Rana; species Rana muscosa. The sequence continues at coordinate 146,802,265 of CM055128.1, forward strand.
AGGACCGCAGGATACTGGGGACGGAATACGTCCGTAGACGCTAGTCCAGCTCATTGCACAAAGCGATGTAAGCTTCCCAGGTACAGTGATATAACTTTCAAGCGGAAGACCATGTTCAGGGCACGGGTCAAAATGACTGAATCCGAGAGACCTCGGACTCTCAGCACCTGGCTTCCAATAGCTATGCCGTTAAGTCAGAGACTGAAAAATAGGACCTTGAAACAGAAGGTCCTCCCTTATTGGCAACCGCCAAGGAACGTCCGCAATGAGATGTACCAGATCAGCGTACCAATGACGCCGAGACCCACTCGGCGCAAGAGGATCACCGGAATCCCTTCAGCCACAACCCTGCGCAGCAGGCGAGGAAGCAGCTGCAGCACAGGATAACAGATCAGGTGATAATGACCCCATGGGGCCCACCAACGGATCCGAGGCATCCGCCCAAGGATCCCTGGACCTGGCCACAAACCGTGACACCTTACGATTGAGTCAAAAGGCCCTCAGGTCCACATCCGGTATGTCCAGGTGTAAGGACCACTCCTGGTCCAGCGTCTGGCGATTCCGATGGTCCGCCTGCCAATTGTCTACGCTGAACGTAGACGGCCGATAGAGACCACGTGGGGAGTTATATTCTGATTGCACGTATTTCCAGAACATTGATCGGTAAACGGGCTTCGTCCGGAGTCCAAAGCCCTGGGGCTGACAGAACTCCCCCCGACTCCACCCCAGCCCGTGAGGCTGGTGTCCGTCATGAACACCGTCCACTGGATGGGGAGGGACGACTTCCCGGACCGAAGAGCCGGGGACCCAAACCACTATGCCAGGGACGCCCTGAGTGGGTGACTCATCTGGATCTGAATATCCAAAGACAACGGGGATTTGTCCCAAGTGGACAGGATCTCTTACTGTAATGCCCGTGTGTGTGTGATTGGGCATACGGAACAGCCTCGAACGAGGCCCTCATGAGTCCCAGGATTCTCATGCAAAAACCCGGTTGACGACCATTTCCGAGACGTCAGGACCCGCACTACAGATTGAAAAGTCAGTAACTTCTCCAAGGTTAGGAATACCTACGCCTCCATGGAGTCCATCGAGATACTCCAAATGCTAAGCCAGGACCGACTTCTGAATGTTCGGGCGTCACCCGAAGTCCCTAAGGGTCTGACTGACAGTCACACTTCTTCTAATTCTGAGCCATTGTCTGCTCTTAGAAGATCGTCTAGATAGCCCATGTGACAGGGGTCACTTTGGGCACAGGGTGAGCAAGAAAATAATGGACATTAAGAATATATGTCTTGGATTGCTTTAAAATGGGACAGTGATATTTTTCCACAATATTCCCCAGGATATCTGTAAAGAACTATTTACTGTTTAATTATGAAATCAACAGGTTAACTGAAAAGTGACTCCTTCATGATGCTGGGACACATACTGTTGGATGCTAATGTCACCACATCCAGCCCCCACCTGTGTCTGCTAAGATGTCAGATGTGTATTGGGAGACAGTGAGACTAGCCTAAAAGGTCATGTGTCTGAGTCATCACTGTAGTTAATTAGCTCATGTAAATTAGGTCTGGTCAAAGGTGTATTGTCTGAGGAGAATGCAAGAACCTCCTCTCTGTGTGTATAAAACTGGGAGTTTGTCATTAAAGATTGTCAGTCCAGTTGGAAACTTCAGAGTGTTTGTCTCGTATGTTTGGAAGGATTAATCCTATGGGAAGCGGTCGCCTGACTGTGGAGGGTCGGTAGTGGATGTGTGTCCAGAGAGGGAATATCCTAAACGGCGTTAACCCCTTTCATACTTGGGGTGCCGTTACAGCCCATAATAGCAGTGCCTCGCTGTCTCAGCAAGACTAGAATCGGAGCAAGCACCTTGGTAAAAAACCTTTGGTGCCGAGGCTAGGCCGAAGGGAAGAGCCACAATTGATAATGGTCTTTGCCGATCGCAAGCGCAGAAACTACTGTTGACGTGCGCAGATCGTATCATGCAAGTAGACGGCCTTGATGTCCAAGGATGCCAGAAAATCCCCTTGATGGAGTGCAGTGAACACCGCGCGAATGGATTCCATGCGGAACTTTACACCATCACAAAAGCATCCAGGCCTTGAGGCCCAGGGTTGGCCGAACCCCCGTCCACCTTATGGGACTACAAACAGATTCTAGTAGAAACCCTAAACAACCTCTTGTGACGGAACCGGCACAATCCTCCGGACCTGATCAATCCTGTACGGCCCTTAAGAGGGCCGCCCGACGGGCAGGAAGGAGAGGGAGAATTAAGGGAAAGAATCTGTCTGGGGGCCAGGAACGGAATTCTATCCTGTATCCTGAGGTGACCACATCGCACACCCACCAGTCGGAGATCGGGGAGGTCCACCGAACCGTGAACCTGCAAGGAAATCCCCCCCACCCCAGAGTTGGGCAGGGACAAGACTCCATGTGGCGGTGGGCTTGGGAGCTTGCTTGGTAGGCTTATGCACCCAGGAACGCTTATGTCCCCCAGCCGCACTTTCCCAGTCTGGGAGGGCTTACCCGTGGATTCTGACTGACGAGAAGAAACTCATTCTCCTTTGCGGAAAGGAAGGGCCCGGCCTACGGTGGGGCTCCTTTGTCCGTAACAGACTGAGGAAGGAAGGTGCTCTTACCCCTTGTGACATCCATAATAATGGCATCCAGGGCGGCTCCAAACAGTCCACTGCCCTTAAAGGGCAAGTCAGCCAGGAGCTATTTGGAAGCTAGGTCGGCCGACCAGCATTCCAGCTAGCCAAGGCGACGCAGCACCACAGCAGATAGAGGCCCCAGAAATTAAAGGGGCCGCATCCAAAATGGCATCGCACACCGAGACTAAACCCTTCGCCAGTTGAGCCAGGGTAATGGTCTCAAGAGGGAGATTATGCTCCTGAACCGTCTGGTGCAAAATCTTCCTGTGAGTGTCTTGAGACACAAGTGTCGCCGCCCCTACAGGGCGCAAGGCAGACCCCAATAAGGTAAACATAGTTCTACTCACCACTCTGACCTCCTGTCAGTGTGATCCTTAAATGCAGGAGTCCCTTCCATTGTGAGCGTGGTAGCCTTATTCAAACGGGCGACCGGGGGGGGGGGGGGTCGACCACTGGGAGAGGGGGGGAGAGGCTTTTCATAACCAGGTCCTCTATAAAAGGGGTACCTCGTGGCTAGGCACAGCGGGACCGCCAAAGTCCTCTGCGGCTTACCCCAGACTTAGTCAATGAATTTATCAAAAAAAAGGCACAGATGGAAAAATAGGATTTTTAAAATCCATTTCTCTGACGTCCATGGACTGACACAGCTGGATACTGTAAACGTGTGGGTATATGTCCCTGCTTGCAGGAAAAGACCTAGGCAGAACGTTAGATGTTAAAACATTCTAGAACAAACCAGAGCTGAACAGCCCCGTCCAGGGGGGCGGTCCCTCTGGACATTACCCTCCCACCTGCAGCTAGCAGACCTCATTTCGTAACAAAGCAGTACAAACCATAAAAGGAAGGGTGGGTGCTGTGTCAGTCCATGGACGTCCGAGAAATGGATTTTACGGTGAGTACAAAAATCCTATTTTCTCTTATCGTCCATGGACTGACACAGCTGGATACTGTAAACGTGTGGGACGTCCCAAAGCAGTATCAGAAGGGTGGGAGCAGTAGTAAAAGGAACAACAAAAAAACTTCACTCCAAACAATCAGAGCTCCTGAAAGGAGGAGTTGCAACATTAAACAGCGGCCTGCAATGCTTTGCGGCCGAAGGGAGCATCCGAAGATGCAGCAACATCAACCTTATAAAATCTTGAAAAAGGTATGAACGGACGACCAGGTCGTATCCTTGCACACTTGTGCAACCAACGCTTGATGTCGGAAGGCCCAGGAAGCACCAATTGCCTTGGTGGAATGCGCCGCAACCGTAAAGGGAGGCGCCCGCCCTTTAAGGGCATAGGCCTGTATGACTGTCTGCCTGATCCACCTAGAGACGATGGCAGACGACACCGCTCGGCCCTGTTTTGGACCAGACACAGATTTCCAAATGGAAACAGTAGCAGACAGGTACACTCGTAAGGCTTGTACCCATCTTAATGTATGAAGCGCAAACTCTCAGGGATGCGATGGGTGAGGACGGAAGAACAATGTCCTTCTTAAGGTGAAGGGCCGAGACCATCCTTAGAAAAGGACGGTCGTGGGTACAACACCGCCATATCCTTATGAAGGACCAAGTAAGGAGACTTGCCGGACAAGGCCGCCAACTCAGACACCCGTCTAACCGAAGCAATGGCCACTAAGAAGGCCAACTTCCGGGACAAGGTCAAGAGAGGAATCTCTGATATTCTCAAAAGGGATGTTCTTGGAGAACCAAGATTCAAATTTAGATCCCAAGTAGGGAGAGGAGGCTTGACAGGGGGGGGGGAATCACATGGCGAACCCCCTGCACAAAAGGTGCTAATCAAGGAATGGCCCGGTAGCGGTCGTTGAAAAAGACAGCCCGGGCCAAAATCCGATCCTCAAAAAAAAAAAAAAAAAAAAAAAAAAAAAAAAGTATGCAAGGCCAGCTTTTGGGTCACACCACGCTGTAAGAAAAGCAAAATCCTGGGAACGGAATACATCCGAGGACGCCACTCAAGTTCCTCGCACATAGCGATGTAAGCCTTCCAGGTACGGTGAAATATCTTTCTGGAGGAAGATTCCCGTGTCAACAACATAGAAGAGATGACCGAATCCGAGAGAACTCGGTCCTTCAGCACACCTGGCTTTAAACAGCCATGCCATTAAAGCCAAGGACTGTAAAAGCAGGATGAAGTATGGGATCATGAGACAGAAGGTCCACCCCAATAGGCAGTCGCCAGGAACGTCTGCGACTAGCCAAAGTAGATCGGCGTACCAATGTCGCCATTCCGGAGCACTGGAATGGCCTCAGCCCCTACTCTGCGAAGCCGGCGAGGCAACAACAGTAGCGGAGGGTAAGCATATATCAGGCGATACTGCCCCCACGGGCTTCCAATGCGTCCGACGCGTCCGCCCAGGGGTCCCTGGACCTGACCACGATCTTGCCACCCAAAAACCTCCGGATGCAAGGACCCTTCCCCTGCAATGCATACGGCCAACAGGACCGTCTTGCAGCGAGATGTATGAAAATCCCAAAGAGACTCCGCAATGTATCGGAGAAGGGAGGCCCCGGTGTACAGGGTGCCTCAACTGTTGGCCAATAAAGGCAACTTGACGGAACTTCCCTAGAAACTCGGTCAGAGGACTAGTACCTCAGCCTCCACAGGTGGCGCAAACCCACCCCGGGCACAGAGACCCTAAAGGCTAAAGCAATTGCAGTGCACCTACTAGACGACTGATGGATGAAGCAGAGGCTTTTGCCCAGTCATTGAGCTACAAAAAACGCCAGAGACGCAGCCACTAACGGGCGTAACGCTAACCTCAGCCTGGCGAACACAGTCCAAGCCAGCGCTTCTAATCACCACTGAAAGCAGGTGGAAAGTGATACCCCTGAAACCAGGGATCCTTGTTACAATGCTCCATCCAGCAGCTACCCATGGATAAGTGCTGATTGTACAAACACATAGTTTATACTATGTATTGCGTCAAACGCGCAAAAAGAGTGTGGGAGGAAACCCACCCAGCCACAAAGAGCATAATACCACCACATACGGCGTATGTAGTTTAGTATGTGTAGATAAACCTATTAAACACGTATATACTGTGCCAGCGAGAAAGGCGCGCACATCATCGGGGCTTGGGCGTAAACCAGCCACGCAGATTGCGTACACAACCGTGTAGGTATGTTAGCCTGCGAATAAACAAATTGCACATGTTTATACTGTGCATGGCGCTGAGAATGCGCACACCATTGGAACGCAGGGGAGAAACCTGAGGACCCGGATGAAATTCATGCAGACTGCATACGCATACCGTGTAGGTATTATAGTATGTGTGCTAAACATTTTGCACAAACCCATGTGTGCATAGCACCGAAGGCGCGCACACTGTTGGCGCGTGGGAGGAACCGAAGTTCCCCACGCATACTCAGAGAATGCAATACCTACAACTACTGTGAATGTATTTGGTGCAATAAACAGTGTAAACATACACGTTATGTTTATACACTACACTAAAGACATGCATGTCATGTAGCGTGGGCGGAAACCCACGCAGACTGCACAGACATACCGGGTAGGTATGTTAGTATGTGGATATCCAAATCGCACAAAATTTAGACTGTGCATCGCGCCCATACCAATTGAGTGTGGGAGGGAACCGGAGTACCCGGAGGAAAACCACACAGACTGCCTACACATACCGTGTAGGTATTATAGCATGCGTGATAAACATTGAACATGTTTAACTGTGCAGAAGGCCAAAAGGCGCACATACCGTCAGCGCGTGGGAGGAAACCTGAACACCCGGAAGAACTCCACGCAGACAGCACACAGATACCACGTAGGAATGATAGCATGTGAATCAACATATTGCACATGTTTATGCTGTGCATTTCCATTGGAGTGTGGGGGGAAACCGGAGTACCCAGAGGAACCCCACGCAAACAGTATACCCATACTGTAAACATATATAGTATGTGCAATAAACATATTGACCATGTCTATACTGTGCGGAGAGCCGAAGCGCACATACCATGAGAGCGCGGGAGGACACCGGAGCCCCCGCCGACCCAGAGAGTATAATACATTCATACATACATATACTGTGAATGTATCTGGAGTCGTGCATAAACATATTTTGTACGTTTATATCATGCATGGCACTGAAACACAGCATTGGAACGTGGGGGAACACTCACGCAGACAGAGACCAATAACACATACATACACTGTGAATATATGCAGTGTAGAGGTATAGGATGAGTTTAAATTATGGCACATAATCTTCTCTGTATCATTCCAACCTGCTTGACTGTGCTGCCAAAGCAGCATGCAGGTAACCGGTAACCTCTGATCCTCAGACCGTGTGTCTGTCAGAGCTCAAGCGTTCCCCAGGAAAAGGCGGGAAATGTTGCCTCAGGATATCACACAGAAGGCTCACAGGGACTAGAGACATAAATGAATAAAGTCCTCCTGCCCACCATGTATCTTCCATGCTGCTCTGAGGCAGCGTGTGTGGAAAACAGTGAGGAAGCTGTGTAAAATAAAAGGCTTGTCACAGCAATTCCAGCTTGAGAGTGTTCCTCACATCATCAATGAGATCACTTACAAGCGCCCTGTCATTCACTGACACAGAACCGGAGTCTTCCTCACAAGGGAATGTCCTGTTCATAAATATTAAATATTCAGAGCTAGGGTCCTGAGCCCAATAGCTAGGCCCATATCTGACTCGGAGCACTCCTTCACTAAAGATTTTTGTGGGGGGAGGGGGCTTCTAGCTCCTTTTGCTCACACACCGCTTCCATTCTGACAAGGAATGATTCCAGGACTGAGGCAACTGGTCCATAAGGACCGCAGGTGCAGGAAACATATGAACATGTTTAACTGTGCAGCACTGCCAGTTGCCTCAGGCAAGTGTGGAGAGCAGGTGTATCAGACTCCATAACGCCACCCTCTGAAACCTTATACACTATACAGTGAATATACAGTCCACCCACTGGCTACGCTGAGGAGGGGGATACCCGGAGGACCCACCAACCCTTAAGGACCGCTCAGTCTGAGGAGATTGTGAGGGGATTTGCGCCGCCGCTAGAATCGAAAATAAATGCGCGGCGGCCACAAGAAAATGGGCGCCGGCCGCAGCTACAACTGCGCCATTGAATGCCAAGATGGCCGCCGAGCGCGAAATTCAAAGATCCCGCTAATGCGCGCGCTAACGGCGCACGCAATAATCACCTCACACACCAGAAAAAAATGCAAACATGAGAGCCCAGCCAGGCCAGAGTGACCCCCAAGCACCCCCACACAGCACAGCACCAGTACAGGGTGCAGAGAGCAGCATAACAGGGGGGAGACAGGGAGAACCCCCCACAAAGAAACACAGCCAGTATGTACTCATCTGCAGCAGGAGAGACTACTTACCCGTCCCTGGAGGGACCCACTGGCTTGTCTCAGACAGACCTATCACAGAGTAGTACTGCGTAGCTGTCGGCCCGGTCCACCGTGAAAGATACAGTCAGGTACTGTTCAATCTTGAGAGGACCACGGGAGCATGAAAGCAACCCGGCCACCCCTGGAGCCATGGGGTATGTCGTGAACTGAGTATCACGCATGCAAGGCGAGGATCAGCACGCTCCATGGTCGGACAGGGAAAACTACGAGGTTACTAGTGTACCCAACCTGTTGCCCAGCCGACAGTTGATTGAAGGTCTCAAAAATAAAATTACAATTTTATTCCTTTGGGAATTTTTGTTTTAAGTAAAATCTTCCAGGAGACTGGCTCCTGAGAGAGCCACGTCTTCTCCTTCTGCTAGGCAGAAAAAAAACTGGAGGTCTGCTAGCTGCAGGTGGGAGGGTAATGTCCGGAGGGACCTCCCCCCTGGGCGAGGCTGTTCAGCTCTGGTTTGTTCTAGAATGTTTTAACATCTAATGCCCCATACACACGATCGTTTTTCTTGCCGTTTTTCACGTCGTTTTTTTTTCACGTTTCCTCTCAAGCCTGTCTTGCGTACACACGATCATTTTAAAAAACGATCAAGCAAAGCGCAGTGACGTACAACACGTACGACGGCACTATAAAGGGGAAGTTCCGTTCGAATGGCGCCACCCTTCATGTTAGTAAAGTTTGTTGAGAGACGATTCGCTCTTTTCAGTCTCGTGCTTTTCAGTCCGTGACTGCGTGACGAATGTGCTATCTCCATTAGGAACGCTAGTTTTACCAGAACGAGCGCTCCTGTCTCATACTTGATTCTGAGCATGCGCGTTTTTTTTCACGTCAAAGCATACACACTATCGTTTTTCACGTCGTTAAAAAAAACTGTAATCACACGTAATCAGTATGACAGCTGTGTCAGTCCATGGACGATAAGAGAAAATAGGATTTTTGTACTTACCGTAAAATCCGTTTCTCTGATGTCCATGGACGGACACAGCTCTCATACTGATTACGTGTGGGGTATATGTCCCTGCTTGCCGGAGAAGACCTAGGCAGAATGTTAGATGTTAAAACATTCTAAAACAAACCAGAGCCGAACAGCCCTGCCCAGGGGGGCGGTCCCTCCGGACATTACCCTCCCACCTGCAGCTAACAGCCACAGTTCGTAACAAAGCAGTACAAACCTTAAAAAGGAAGGGTGGGTGCTGTGTCAGTCCATGGACGTCAGAAAACGGATTTTACGGTGAGTACAAAAATCCTATTTTCTCTTATCGTCCATGGACTGACACAGCTCTCATACTGATTACGTGTGGCACGTCCCAAAGCAGTATAAGAAAAAGGGTGGGAGCAAATAGTAAAAGGAACAACCAAAAACCTCACTCCAAACCAGCAGAGCTCCTCAACGGAGGAGTTGCAACATTAAACAGCGGCCTGCAACACTTTGCGGCCGAAGGAAGCATCCGAAGATGCAGCCACATCAACCTTGTAGAATTTTGAAAAAGGTATGAACGGACGACCAGGTCGCCGCCTTGCACACTTGTGCAACCGACACTTGATGTCGGAAAGCCCAGGAAGCACCGATTGCCCTGGTGGAATGCGCCGTGACCGGGAAGGGAGGCGCCCGTCCGCTAATGGCATAGGCCTGTACAACACAGTCTGTCTGATCCACCTAGAAATGGTGGCAGACGACACCGCTTGGCCCCGTTTGGGACCAGAGACAGATACAAACAGCGAGTCAGACTTCCGAATAGAAGCAGTAGCCGCCAGGTATACCCGTAAGGCACGCACCGCATCCAAATTGTGAAGCGCAACCTCTAGGATGCGATGGATAAGGGCACAAGGACGGAAGGACAATGTCCTCATTAAAGGTGAAAAGCCGAAACCACCTTAGGAAGGAAAGACTGTCGCAATACCGCCTTATCCTTATGGAGGACCAGGTAAGGCGACTTGCATGACAGAGCCGTCAACTCAGACACCCGTCTAACAGAAGTGATGGCCACTAAAAAAGCCACCTTCTGGGACAAAGTTAAAAGAGGAATCTCTTATATTTTCAAAAGGAGGTTCCTGAAGAACCGAGAGCACCAAGTTCAGATCCCAAGGAGGGAGCGGGGGCTTGGCAGGTGGAACCACATGGAGTACCCCCTGCACAAAAGTGCCAACTAAAGAATGACCTGTTGGGGTCTTTGAAAGAAAACAGCCAAGGCCGAAATCTGACCCTTAATAGTGCTCAAAGCCAGCCTTTGTGCAACACCACGCTGTAAGAACCGCAGGATTCTGGGGACAGAGTACGTCCGTGGACGCCAGTCTAGCTCTTCGCACATAGCGATGTAAGCTCTCCAGGTACGGTGATAGATCTTCCTAGAAAAAGACTTCCGTGCCCTAAGCATGGTTGAAATTACCGAATCCGACAGGCCTCGGTCTTTCAGCACCTGGCTCTCAATAGCCATGCCGTTAAAACCAGAGACTGTGAAGCAGGATGAAAGATAGGACCTTGAGGTAGAAGGTCCTCCCTCAAGGGCAGGCGCCAAGGCACGTCTGTGATGAGACGTACCAGGTTGGCGTACCAGCGACGCCGAGGCCAGTCCGGGGCAATGAGGATCACCGGAATGCAGCGGAGGGTAGACATACATCAAGCGATACTGACCCCACGGGGCCACCAACGCGTCCGAGGCATCTGCCCAGGGGTTCCTGGACCTGGCCACAAACCGACACCTTTCGATTGAGTCGCGACGCCATCAGGTCCACATCCGGAGTGCCCCACCGCCGACAAAGGAGTTGAAAACACCCCCGGATGCAAGGACCACTCCCCCTGGTCCAGGGACTGGCGGCTCAGATAGTCCGCCTGCCAGTTTTCTACGGCCGGAATGTAGACGGCCGACAGCGCCGGCACGCTTCTTTCCGCCCACCTTAGGATGTGGGTGACCTCGGACGCCACAGCCGAGCTCCGAGTGCCCCCGATGTTTGACATACGCCACGGCCGTGGCGTTGTCCGACTGGATTTTGACTGAGCGGCCCTGTAGCCTCTTCGACCATGCGGAGAGACACAGTCTGATCGCCCGCAATTCCAGGACGTTGATTGGGAGACGAGATTCGTCTGGAGTCCAGAGCCCTTGAGCTGACAGGACTCCCTACACTCCTCCTCAACCCGACAGGCTGGCGTCCGTCGTGACCACCGTCCAGTGGACGGGGAGGAACGACTTCCCGGCCCGAAGAGCCGGGGGATCTCAGCCACCACGTCAGGGACGCCTTGACAGAGTGACGCGACTGAACCTGAAGATCCAAGGATAATGGGGACTTGTCCAAAACAGACAGAATTCCCTTCTGCAATGCCCGAGTGTGTGATTGAGCATACGGAACCGCCTCGAAGGAGGCCACCATTAGTCCTAGGACTCTCATGCAGAAGCGAATTGACGACCATTTTCGGGACGTCAGAACCTGTACTGCCGACTGAAGTGTCAGTAACGTCTCTGAGGGTAGAAACACCGTCGCTGCCGAAGTGTCCAGGATCAGACCCACATACTCCAAGCGCTGAGTCGGGACTAGAGCCGACTTCTGCGTGTTCAGAATCCATCCGAAGTCCCAGAGGGTCCAACTGACTATTGTGACATTTTCCTCCAATTCTGAGCCATTTTCTGCTCTGAGAAGGAGATCGTCTAGATAGCCCACGATAACAATTCCTCGCTGTCTCAGCAAAGCTAGAACCGGGGCAAGCATTTTGGTGAAAACCCGTGGTGCCGATGCTAGGCCGAAGGGAAGAGCCACGAACTTATAGTGAACTTCGCCTATGGCAAAGCGCAGAAACCTCTGGTGGTTTGTGCAGATTGGGACGTGCAAGTAAGCGTCCTTGATATCCAAGGATGCCAAAAAATCCCCTTGGAGTGTCGCGATCACCGTGCGAATGGATTCCATCCGGAATTTTAATACCCTCACATAGGCATTCATGGTCTTGAGGTCCAGGATTAGCCGAACCCCGTCCTTTTTCGGGACAACAAACAGGTTTGCGTAAAACCCCTGAAACCTCTCGTGACGGAACCGGCACAATTACTCCGCACCCGAGCAAATCCTGTACGGCCCCCAAGAGGGCTGCCCAGCGGGCCGGAAGGAGAGGGAGGTTCGAGGGAAAAAACCTGTCTGGGGGCCACGAGCGGAACTCTATCCTGTATCCCGAGGTGACCACCTCGCACACCCACCGGTCGGAGATCCGGGAGGTCCACCGCACCGAGAACCTGCGAAGACGTCCCCCCACCCCAGAGTAGGGCAGGGGCAAGACTTCATGCGGTGGTGGGCTTGGGAGCTTGCTTGGTAGGCTTACGCACCCAGGGACGTCTTTGTCCCCCAGCCGCATTCTTTTCAGTCTGGGCGGGCTTACCTGTGGAATCTGACTGACGAAAAAAACGTCTTCGCCGGAAGGGAAGGGCCCGGCCTGCGGTGGGGCTCCTTTCCCTTAATAGACTGGGGAAGGAAGGTGCTCTTACCTCCTGGGACATTTTTAATTATGTCATCCAGGGCAGTCCCAAACAGTCTAGCGCCCTTAAAGGGCAAGTCAGCCAGGAGCTTTTTTGGAAGCTAGATCGGCTGACCAGCATTTCAGCCAGATAAGGCGACGCATCACCACAGCAGAGATAGAGGCCCCAGTTATTAAAAGTGGCATTGCACATGAAGATTAAACCCTGCGCAAGTTGGTGAGCCAGGGCAGTGGTTTCAGGAGGGAGATTATGCTCCTGCACTGTCTGGTGCAATATCTTTGCCCAGCCTGTGAGTGTCTGAGACACAAGTGTCGCCGCCACTATAGGGCGTAAGGCGGCCCCCAATAAGGTGAACATAGCTCTACACGCCACTTCTGACCTCCTGTCAGCGGGATCCTTAAATGCAGGAGTCCCTTCCATTGGGAGCGTGGTATTCAAACGGGCGACCGGGGGGGGGGGGGGGGGGGTCGACCAACGGGGGGTGAGCCCACTTCTTAACCAGGTCCTCCTCAAAGGGGTACCTTAAGGCTATGCGCCGGAGGACCGTCAAAGTCTTCTGCGGCTTATTCCAGACTTGGTCAATGAATGATTAAAAAAAAAAGGCACATAGGGAATGACCTTTTTTGAAGAAACGGCTTTAAAAGGAACCAAAGGATACAGCTTCCACCTGAGGTTCCTCAGCCTCAACATTCAGCTTGAGAGTGCCCCTCACAGCATCAATGAGTTCACTTACAAGCAGAGAAAGGGAGCCGCTCAGATGTAGATATCCTCCAAATGACCTCCTCCCAGCAACCAAGGGTGCAAGCAATGCAAGTATTAGCAAAACAGGAAAAGGATTTTTCTGGATAGCAGCACTCCAAGATAAAAATAGGATTTTTGTACTCACCGTAAAATCCGTTTCTCTGGCATCCATGGACTGACACAGCATGTCTTATACACCTTTACACGTGGGTTATGTCCCTGCTTGCAGGAGAAGACCTAGGCAGAATGTGAGATGTTATACATACATTCTAAACAGCCAGAGCTGAACAGCCCCGCCCCGGGGGGCGGTCCCTCCGGGCATAACCCTCCCACTGCAGTCAGCAGACCTCAGTTCGTAACAAAGCAGTACAAACTTAAAAAGAAGGGTGGGTGCTGTGTCAGTCCATGGATTCCAGAGAAACGGATTTTACGGTGAGTACAAAAATCCTATTTTCTCTCGTCATCCATGGACTGACACAGCGTGTCTTATACACCTTTACACGTGGGATGTCCCAAAGCAGTGTCAAGAGGGATGGGAGCAGTATAAATGGAAATCCAAAAACTTCACTCCAAACAAGGCAGAGCTCCTCAACGGAGGAGTTGCAACATCAAACAGCGGCCTGCAACACCTTGCGGCCGAAGGAAGCATCCGAAGATGCAGCCACATCAACCTTATAAAACTTAGAAAAGGTATGAACAGACGACCAGGTCGCCGCCTTGCACACTTGTGCAACCGACGCTTGATGTCGGAAAGCCCAGGAAGCACCAATTGCCCTGGTGGAATGTGCCGTAACCGGAAAGGGAGGCGCCCGCCCCTTGAGAGCATAAGCTTGAATGACGGTTTGTCTGATCCACCTAGAAATGGTGGCAGACGAAACCGCTTGGCCCTGTTTTGGCCCAGAGACAGCCACAAATAGTGAGTCAGACTTCCGAATAGAAGCAGTAGCAGACAGGTACACCCGCAAGGCTCGTACCACATCCAAAGTGTGTAGCGCAAACTCTCTGGGATGCGATGGGTGAGGACACAAGGACGGGAGGACAATGTCCTCGTTTAAGTGGAAGGCCGAGACCACCACCTTTGGCAGAAAGGAAGGTCGCGGACGTAACACCACCTTATCCTTATGGATGATCAAAAAGGGCGACTTGCAGGACAAGGCCGCCAATTCAGACACTCGTCTAATGGAAGTAATGGCCACCAAGAAGGCCACCTTCTGAGACAAAGTCAAGAGGGGAATATCCCTAATAATTTTCAAAGGGAGGTTCCTGGAGGACCGAGAGCACCAAATTCAGATCCCACGGGGGGAGAGGAGGCTTGACAGGGGGGAGCACATGTCGAACCCCCTGCACAAAGGTGCTAACCAAGGGATGACCCGCCAGCGGTCGCTGAAAGAAGATGGCCAAGGCCGAAATCTGACCCTTAATGGTACTCAAAGCGAGCTTTTGGGTCACGCCACGCTGCAGAAAATGCAGGATTCTGGGAACGGAATACGTTCGTGGGCGCCAGTCCAGCTCTTCGCACATGGCGATGTAAGCTCTCCAAGTACGGTGATAGATCCTTCTGGAGGAAGACTTCCGTGCCCTTAACATGGTCGAAATGACCGAATCCGAGAGACCTCGGTCTCTCAGCACCTGGCTTTCAATAACCATGCCGTTAAAACCAGAGACTGTAAAGCAGGATGAAATATAGGACCTTGAGACAGAAGGTCCCCCCGTATCGGTAACCGCCAGGGAACGTCTGCGACGAGACGTACCAGATCGGCGTACCAGTGACGCAGAGGCCAATCCGGAGCAATGAGGATCACCGGAATGCCCTCGGTCGCTACCCTGCGGAGCAGGCGAGGGAGCAACTGCAGCGGAGGATAAACGTATATCAGGCGATACTGACCCCATGGGGCCACCAACGCATCCGAGGCATCCGCCCAGGGATCCCTGGATCTGGCCACAAACCTCGACACCTTGCGATTGAGTCGAGAAGCCATCAGGTCCACATCCGGCGTGCCCCACCATCTGCAAAGAAGTTGAAAGACCTCCGGGTGCAAGGACCACTCCCCCTGGTCCAGCGTCTGGCGACTTAGATAGTCCGCCTGCCAATTGTCTACGCCCGGAATGTAGACGGCCGACACGCTTCTTTCGGCCCACCTCAGGATGCGGGCGACTTCGGAAGCCGCAGCTGAGCTCCGAGTCCCCCCTTGATGGTTGACATACGCCACTGCTGTGGCGTTGTCCGATTGTATCCTGATGGAGTGACCCTGTAGTTTCTCCGACCATGAGGAGAGGCACAGTCTGATTGCCCGTATCTCCAGCACATTGATCGGTAAGAGGGCTTCGTCCGGAGTCCAAAGTCCTTGGGCCGACCGGACTCCCCAGACTCCCCCCCAGCCCGTCAGGCTGGCGTCCGTCGTGATCACCGTCCATTGGATGGGGAGGAACGACTTCCCGGACCGAAGAGCCGGGGACCTCAACCACCACGTCAGGGATGGATGTATATTTAGACTAAAGATGGACTTTAAACGGCACACAGATAAATATTGTAAAAATTCTAAGGGTTTTATTGTTGGTAGAAAAATATAATTGAATTTAGGTAAAAAGTACATTAATATAGGACACTGACATTATATAACAGTTATCTATAATTGATAGAGGGTCCCATTTACAAGACTCGACACATCTCCCAAAAATTACATTTACATGTAAAGTATACAAGGTAAAATAGAATATTGTATAGCCAACAAACAAAAATGAGGAGTTGGACGGTATGCACGAGAGATGGCTGGTTTTGTTGATGGGTCCAATAAATTCAAAGATAAAGATCTTGCTTTCGCTCGACTAGTTTCGCGTTCCAAAACGCTTCGTCGGGAGCATAGTATTCTGTCAAGATTATACATAAACAGTTCAAAAAGAGATACTTCAGTTAATACAATATAATTTTAATACTTGTATCTAGAATAGAACTGATAAAAAACACATTATAAAGAAAAAGCTAATATACATTAATTAAAAGTTTTCGACTGACCACAGGAGGATAAAACACCCACCACCTATAGACTGCCACCACCGAGACTAGTCAGACAGCAGATGGAGCATGAAAGTAGCTGTGCAAAGTTTTAAGGATCTAACTGCTAATATCCCAGATGGAAAGTTCTTACCTTATAGTTTGTCAGAGATTGTAAGTCAGTAGGCCTGGACGGAACCTCTCCTGTGGACAGCTTCACAGTGCATAGTGCACCGTTTTTATGTGTAACTTTCCATCTGGGATATTAGCAGTTAGATCTAGGGAAGCGGGTCCTCCCTAAAATTTCTTTTCTGCAATTATGTTTTTCAGCTGGGTCAGTCTATCATTAGGGGTTACCCTAACAGAGTACCATAGTGTGGCTCGAGCAATTGCTCTTGATTGACACACATCTTTACAGTATCGTTTGGTCTGCTACACCTGGATTCACGTTCCCTACCTACCAGTAGCCTGTGCATAGTTATATATATTTTTTTACTCAAATCACGCATGAATGTTTACCACGGTGAGCCTTTGGATAATTATACATACATGAACAAACTTCCCTTTTTCCCCCTCCCTCTTCCCTCCTTCCTCTTTTCCCCTCCCCCTTTACCACTTTTACTTTTCATTCTCTAATTTGTCTCAAAACACCCACTTTTGACACTTATGGGTCACGTCATGTGTTTTACTTTTAGAATGTGTTTAGATATTACTGGCACCCTGTGATACACGGACTGCCAGGTAGGAATACCTAGGCTGGTTTCACTACCTAACACGGCCTTGTTCGTAAGTATAGAAATTATTATACATACATATACTCTTTTCCTTTTTTCCCCGCTTTCACCTCCCTGTTTCTGGTCTGCCTCGACGGTGATCATTGACACACTAATTCATTTCACCTACGTTTTTATAAGAATTTTTGCACCCGTTATCTAAATTTTGTATAATTTTTAAAGTAATTTTTTAATAGTACCCATGGATATGAACTATTCCATATTCCAGTCCTTTCTCTTTTTTTCTTTCCTTTTTCCTTTATCACCCCCCTCCCCCCTTCCCTCCCCTCTTCCCATCCCCTGTTTCTTTCCCGTACCGCAGACTGAAGTGTCAGTAGTTTGTCTGGAGGTAGGAAGACTCTTGCTTCCAAGGAGTCCAGAGTCAGACCCAGATACTCCAGATGCTGAGTCGGGACTAGAACCGACTTCTGAACGTTCAGGAGCCACCCAAACTCCCTGAGGGTCTGACTGACGATAGTCACACTTTCTTCCAATTCTGAGCCACTGTCTGCTCTTAGAAGGAAATCGTCCAGATAGCCCACGATAGCAATGCCTCGCTGTCTCAGCAAAGCTAGGACCGGAGCAAGCACCTTGGTGAACACCCTCGGTGCCGAGACCAGGCCGAAGGGAAGAGCCACAAATTGATAGTGGACTTCGCCGACCGCAAAGCACAGAAACTTCTGGTGGCTTGCGCAGATCGGAACATGCAAGTAGGCATCCTTGATGTCCAAAGATGCCAGAAAATCCCCTTGACGGAGCGTAGCGACCACCGTGTGAATGGATTCCATGCGGAATCTTTGCACCTTCACGAAGGCATTCAGGGCCTTGAGGTCCAGGATCGGCCGAACCCCGTCCTTTTTTGGAACAACAAACAGATTCGAGTAGAACCCCTGAAACCTCTCCTGGGACGGAACCGGCACAATTACTCCGGACCCGATCAAATCCTGTACAGCCCCCAAGAGGGCTGCCCGACGGGCAGGAAGGAGAGGGAGATTTGAGGGAAAGAATCTGTCTGGGGGCCAGGAGCGGAACTCTATTCTGTATCCTGAGGTGACCACCTCGCACACCCACCGGTCGGAGATCCGGGAGGTCCACCGATCCGTGAACCTGCGAAGTCGTCCCCCCACCCCAGAGACGGGCGGGGGCAAGACTTCACGCGGAGGCGGGCTTGGGAACCGGCTTGTTCAGCTTACGCACCCAGGGGCGCTTGTGCCCGCCAGCCGCACTATTGTCAGTCTGGGATGGCTTACCCGTGGACTCTGACGGACGAAAAAAAAACCTTTTTTGCTGGAAAGGAAGGACCCGGTTTACGTCGGGCCTCCTTACCCTTGATAGTTTGAGGAAGGAGAGTGCTTTTACCTCCCGTGACATCCTTGATGATGTCATCCAGAGCAGCACCAAAAAGTCTACCACCCTTAAAAGGTAGATCCGTCAGGAGCTTCTTAGAGGCTAGGTCAGCAGACCAGCATTTCAACCAGATGAGACGACGCAATACCACCGCCGAGACAGAGGCCCTGGATATTAAAGGGGCCGCGTCCAATGTGGCGTCGCACACATATATCAGACCCTGCACCATCTGGTGGGCCAGAGCAATAGTGTCTGGAGGAAGGTTATACTCCTGCACAGTTTGGTGCAAAATTTTTGCCCATTCCGTGAGTGTCTGAGACACAAGGGTCGCCGCTACTACGGGCCGTAGGGCGGATCCCAACAAGGCGAACATGGCTCTACTCACCACTTCTGACCTCCTGTCAGTGGGGTCCTTAAACGCAGGAGTCCCCTCCATCGGGAGAGTGGTGGCCTTGTTTAAACGGGCGACTGGAGGGTCGACCACCGGGGGAGAAGCCCACTTTTTAAGCAGGGCGTCTTCAAAGGGGTATCTAATAGACAAACGCCGCGGGACCATAAAAGTCTTCTGCAGCTTTTCCCAGACCTGGTCAATGAGCTGGTCAAAGAAAGGTACATATGGAAAAACCTTTTTAGAAGGCCTGGTCTTAAAAGAACCAAAGGAGACTGTATCCGCCTGAGGTTCCGCGGTCGCAGCATCTAGCTTGAGAGTGTCCCTCACAGCATCAATGAGTTCGCTAACAAGCGCCCTGTCATTTACTGACTCAGAACTGGAGTCTTCCTCACAAGGAATGTCCTGTTCAAAACCATCCAAACATTCAGAGCTAGGGTCCTGAGCAGCAATAACTAGGCCCATATCTGAAGCAGAGCACTCCCCTTGTGGAGATAAAGTGGGGAGAGGGCGCTTTTTTGCTCCCTTGTGCTCACACACAGCTTCCATCCTGGTCAGAAATGATTCCAGGACTGCCGACAACTGGTCCATAGGGACCGCAGGTGCTGGAGCACTGGCTGTTGCCTCTGGCATGTTAGGGGAAGCTGGTGACTCTGACTCCATAATGTCCCTCTCAGACCACCCACAGGCCGCGCTGACTGAAGTAGGGGAATGCCCAGGGAACCCACCAACCTGACCAGGACCGCTCGGTTCCGCCGCTCTGTCTCACTGCGCCGCGCTGCTCAGCGTGAGTGAGCTGAGAGGAGAGAGTGTGAGGAGATTTGCGCCGCTTCCAGCGGCGCTAGAGGCCAAACTAGTGCCGGAAAAGACGTGCGGCTACAAGAAAATGGCCGCCGCAATGTGCTCCGGCGGGCCCCGGCAAGATGGCCGCCAATGTAAAAATCAGCACACACACAAAACATGGCGCCGAACGGCGCCCAGGCCCCTCACCTCCAAAAACAAAACAGCCCCAGCGAGTGCAGAGCAGCATGAGCCCCCCCCAGGACAGTATGGCCCCCAGGCACCCCCATAGTACAGCACCAGCACTAGTGAACAGAGAGTGACATTAAAAACACAGGGGGAGACAGGGAAATCCCCCCACACAAGAAACACACAGCATGTACTCACCTGCAGCCAGGAGAGACTACTTACCCGTCCCCTGAGGGACCCGCTGGTGTGTTCCTGACAGAACTATCACAGTGCGGTACTGAGTAGCTGTCGGCCCGGTCCACCGCGAAAGATACAGCCGGACTGTTCTATCTTGAGAGGACCGCGGAGCTGGAAGCCCACCGGCCACCCCTGGAGTCGTGGGGCATGTCGTGAACTGAGTCTCACGCACACAAGGCGAGGATCAGCACGCTCGATGGTCGGACAGGGAAGACTACGAGGATATCTTGTACCCAACCTGTTGCCCAGCCGACAGTTGATAGAAGATCTCAAAAAAAAAAAAAAAAAAATAGGAAAAAAATTTCCAAAAGAATAAAAATAGGTCAGGAGACTGGCTCCTGAGAGAGCCACGTCTTCTCCTTCTGCTAGGCAGAAAAAAACTGAGGTCTGCTGACTGCAGTGGGAGGGTTATGCCCGGAGGGACCGCCCCCCGGGGCGGGGCTGTTCAGCTCTGGCTGTTTAGAATGTATGTATAACATCTCACATTCTGCCTAGGTCTTCTCCTGCAAGCAGGGACATAACCCACGTGTAAAGGTGTATAAGACACGCTGTGTCAGTCCATGGATGACAAGAGAAAAGCCTTTATTTCAAAAGTCCAGGAATCCAAAGCAATCACTGCACATCACGACACACTGATCAAAAATTAGCTGACATGTTTCACATCAATTGATGCTTACTCATTCACTTACAAACACCCTGTCAGTTAGTGGTTCAAGACAGGGGTCTTCCTCACAAGGAAGGTCCTGTCCAAAAGACATCAAAATCCTCAGAACTAGGGTCCTCAGCAGCAGTAGCTAGGCCCATATCTGAGTCAGCACTCCCCATGTGGAGATTGTGTGGGGAGGGGGCGCTTTACAGCCCCCGTGCGTTCGCACACCGCTTCCAGCTTGACAAGGAATGATTCCTGGACTGCCGAAAACTGCCAGTTGCCTCTGACAAGTGTGGAGAAGCAGGTGAACCAGACTCCATATTGCCACCCTCTGAGACCTTATTCACTATTACAGTGAATAATACAGTCCACCCACTGGCTGTGCTGAGGAGGGGATACCCGAAGACTCACCACCCTTATGGACCGCTCGGTTCCGCTGTATGAGCCGCGCGAGTGAAGCCTGAGGAGAGTGAAGAATCTGTGATGAGACTGAGGTATTTTGCGCCGGTCAGCAGCGCCGCTAGAGGCCGAAAACGAAAGTGAAAGTGCCGCGGCTACAAGAAAATGGCCACCGGGCGCCTGTATAACAGCGCATTTGAGCCGCGGCAAGATGGCCGCGAGCACACTTTTTAAACTTAAAACAGCACCAATGGCGCACGCAATAAGGCCTCACACACTCCCCCAGAACACTTCCCAGAGTTCACCAACAGCCATGAGCGCCCCCCCCCCAGGGCAGAGTGACCCCCCCAAGCACCCCCACACAGCACAGCACCAGTACAGGGTGCAGAGAGCAGCATTACAGGGGGGAGACAGGGAGAACCCCCCCCACACAGAAACAAAGCCAGCATGTACTCACCTTGCAGCAGGAGAGACTTACCCATCCCTAGAGGGACCCACTGGCTTGTCTCAGACGGACCTATCACAGAGGAGTACTGCGTAGCTATCGGCCCGGTCCACCGCGAAAGATACAGTCAGGTACTGTTCAATCTTGAGAGGACCGCGGGAGCATGAAAGCAACCCGGCCACCCCTGGAGCCATGGGGTATGTTGTGAACAGAGTCTCACGCACACAAGGCGAGGATCAGCACACTCGATGGTTGGACAGGGAAGACTACGAGGATACTAGTGTACCCAACCTGTTGTCCAGCCGACAGTTGATTGAAGGTCTCAAAAACAAAATAAAATTCCCAAAGGAACAAAATTTTAAAGTAAAATTTTCCAGGAGACTGGCTCCTGAGAGAGCCACGTCTTCTCCTGCTAGGCAGAAAAAAACTGAGGCTGCTAGCTGCAGGTGGGAGGGTAATGTCCGGAGGGACCGCCCCCCTAGGCGGGGCTGTTTAACTCTGGTTTGTTCTAGAAATGTATGTTGCTAACATCTAACATTCTGCCTAGATCTTCTCCTGCGAACAGGGACATATACCCAGTAGTGTATTTAGGTTTTGTGCTGCCCTAGGCCTGACTAAACTCATGCAGCCCCTAATTTAAATATGACCCACCCCTTCCTGTTCGGCTCTGGTATGTTCTAGAATGTTTTAACATCCAACATTCTGCCTAGGTCTTCTCCTGCAAGCAGGGGACATATACCCCACACGTAATCAGTATGAGAGCTGTGTCAGTCCATGGACGATAAGAGAAAACACTATTTTCGGCCGATATGTTTTGGCGGACTAAATTTCGGTGCATCCCTACAGAATGCAATTCTAAGTATGCCTTTGCTGCATGTTAGAAATAGTTTAATTGGCAACTTTGTGCGAAAAAAAACTAAAAAAATGCTCATTTATTTCTGTTCACTTTTTCTAAAAACTTGTGGCCCAAAAATAAAATAAAAAAATAGTTTGAAAAGACTGTTAGTGCCTCTCAGAATATACCTTGTGGTGTTTGTTTTCCAAAATAGGGCAATTTATCCTGTCCCGGTGCTTCAGTGCCTCAAGAATTTTAATAGGTAGTTAGGAAACTAGATTTTAGGTTAAAATTTTTGCCCCTTTAAAGCTTTCATATTTTGGATTTTAGGCTACTCTGGCTAGGCTCTGAAAAAGGGTCATACATGTTGTATGCCCATATGCAGGGGGGAGTAGAAGAATATTTTGGGATGCAAATCTAAGCAGGCATATGTTGCATATGTAAGAAAGATCTTTGTGTTAACCACTTAACGACCGCCCACCGCCGATTTACGTCGGCAGAATGGCACGGACAGGCAGAATCACGTAGATCTACGTGATCGCCTTTGTGCAGTTGGGGGGTCCATCCGGACCCCCCTTCACTGCAGTGAGCGGCCGTTAAGTGTTCGGGAGCGATCAGGCATGAGGGGGCGGCCGCTCGATTCCGCCCCCCCCCTCGCGATCGCTCCCGGCCAATGAAAATGCTTCCTCCGCCATGTGATGTAAACAAGGCTGGAGGAAGTGATGTCATCTCCCTCGCCGCGGTCTTTTCGTTCCCGGCGCCGAGGAGTGAAGACAGAGGTTAGTGCACCAACAGTCCACTGACACGTAGGTACACATAGGCACACAAATCACCCCCCAGTCACCCCCAGATCACCCCCCAGGTCACCCCAAAGCCCCCAATCACAGTGTCACTGATTGCAGTGATCATTTATTTTACTGATCACTGCATTTAGTGTCATCTGTGATTGTAAAAAGTTGCAGGGCAGTTAGGATTTGGCCCCTTTAGGTCCAGGGTAGCCCCCTAACCCCCCCTAATAAAGGTTTAACCCCTTGATCACCCCCCAGGTAACCCTTTCACCCCCTAACTTCAGCGTCACTAAGCGATTGTTTTTCCGATCGCTGTATTTGTGTCGCTGGTGTTTTAGATTATTAGTTATATTTTTTTAGGTTCGCCGCAGGTTTTTATTAGTGTCAGGTACCCCCATATATTATTTTAACCCCCTGATTGCCCCTAGAGTTAACCCTTTCACCAGTGATCGCCGTATAAGCGTCACTGGTGTCACTGGTTAGCCAGTAAGTTATTTAGTTATTTAGGTTACCCGTCAGGTTTTTATATAGTGTCAGGTACCCCCATATTTAACCTAATAAAGGTTTTAACCCCCTGATTGCCCCTAGTTAACCCTTTCACCAGTGATCACCATATAAAGGTTACGGGTGACGCTGGTTGATTAGTTTGCTTTTTATAGCATCAGGGCACCCGCCGTATATAACCCAATAAAGGTTTAACCCCCCTGATCGCCCGGCGGGTGAGATCAATTAGGTTTTAGCGCCAGAGAGGGTCTGCGTCGCCCCAGGCAGTGTTAGGTTAGTGCCAGTAACGCTAACATCCACGCGCAAAGCATACACCCCCCTTAGTGGTATAGTATCTGATCAGATCTATACTAGCATCCCCAGCGGTTTAGGGTTCCCAAAAACGCAGTGTTAGCGGGATCAGCCCAGATACCTGCTAACGCCTGCGTTTAGCCCCTCCGCCCAGCCCAGCCCACCCAAGTGCAGTATCGATCGATCACTGTCACTTACCAAACACAACACACATAACTGCAGCGTTCGCAGAGACAGGCCTGATCCATATCAACCAGTCCATAGCAAACGTCCATAGCAACCAGTCCATAGCAACCATCCATAGCATCCAGTCCATAGCAACTGTCCATGGCAACCAATCCATAGCAACCGTCCATAGCAACTGTCCATAGCAACCATCAATATCAACCAGTCCAAGGTGAATGTTTTGAACGCTACCACTCAAAAGTGAAGTTTTAGCGTAGGGTACAGCATTTCACAGACAAGGACACACTTACACAGGGTCTCCCAAGATGCCATTACATTTTGAGAGACCCGAACCGTTACAGTTGTAAAGTTACAAAAAAAGTGTAAAAAAGAAAAAAAAAAAAAACGTAAAAAACAAAACACAAAAAAAATATAAAATAAAAAAAAAAAAAATAGTTGTCGTTTTATTGTTCTCTCTCTCTCTATTTTCTCTCTATTGTTCTGCTCTTTTTTACTGTATTCTATTCTGCAATGTTTTATCATGCTTGCTTTTCAGGTATGTAATTTTTTGTTTTCAGGTGCGCCATTCAACTGCAGCGCGGAATTATTTATCTTGACAGCAACAGCGTTTGCTCCCACGATACATAAAGCCGTGACACCACAGTTAAAAAAAAGAGCATATATGCCGAAGCATGGGGGCAGCAGGGGCGGAGGAGCGATTTTGCTCCTAATGCCGTGTATATACGGTCGAAATTCCAACGGAGGCTTGCCCGTGGAAAAGTCCGACCGTGTGTACGCGGCATAACCTTTTATGCCGCGTACATACGGTTGAAATTCCGACGAAGGCTTGACCGTGTGTACGCGGCATAACTTTTTTGCGGGAGGATGCCCCCATGCTTTGGCATATATGCCCATCATTAGAAGTGGGTGGATGAAGGGAGGTATTCTAATGGTGGGCATACCCACCAATCAATCTCTTTTTTTCGTTCAGCCAATAGGCTGTATGAAAAAAAAGATTACAATACATGTCCAACAAGGACCAGCAACGTACTGGTATGTTGCTGGACTTTGAATGTTTATACCAGAATGATGCCTGCGGGTTTAGGTATCATCTTGGTATCATTCTTTTCAGCCAGCAGCCGGCTTTCATGTAAAAGCAATTCTAGCAGATAATTAGCCTCTAGACTGCTTTTACAAGCAGTGGGAGGGAATGTCCCCCCCCCGGATATAAAAAGCGCCATTGGGAAATTGGGAAAGCATTTTATCACACCGATCTTGGTGTGGTCAGATGCTTTGAGGGCAGAGGAAAGATCTAGGGTCTAACCCCCCAATTTTTTTCAAAAAAAAGAGTACCTGTCACTACTTATTGCTATCATAGGGGATATTTACATTCCCTGAGATAATGATAAAAATGGTAAAAAAATAAAATATGGAAGGCACAGTTTAAAAATAAAATAAAAAAGCCAAATAAATAATAAAAAAAAAAAAAAAGCACCGCTGTCCCCCCCTGCTCTTGCGCAAAGGCGAACGCAAGCGTCGGTCTAGCGTCATATGTAAACAGCAATTGCATCATGCATGTGAGGTATCACCGCGAAGGTCAGATCGAGGGCAGTCATTTTAGCAGTAGACCTCCTCTGTAAATCTAACGTGGTAACCTGTAAAGGCTTTTAAATGCTTTTAAAAATTAATGTAGTTTGTCGCCGCTGCGCGTTTGTGCGCAATTTTAAAGCATGTCGTGTTTGGTATCCATGTACTCGGCCTATGATCATCTTTTTTTATTTCATCAAACATTTGGGCAATATAGTGTTTTTTAGTGCATTAAAAATAAAAAAAGTGTGTTTTTCCCCCAAAAAATGTGTTTGAAAAATCGCTGCGCAAATACTGTGTGGAAAAAAAAAATGCAACACCCACTATTTTAATCTGTAGGGCCTTTGCTTTAAAAAAATATATAATGTTTGGGGGTTCAACATAATTTTCTTGCAAAAAATTTTTTTTTTTTCATGTAAACAAAAAGTGTCAGAAAGGGCTTTGTCTTCAAGTGGTTAGAAGAGTGGATGATGTGTGACATAAGCTTCCTAATGTTGTGCATAAAATGCCAGGACAGTTCAAAACCCCCCCAAATGACCCCATTTTGGAAAGTAGACACCCCAAGCTATTTGCTGAGAGGCATGTTGAGCCCATTGAATATTTTTTTTTTTGTCCCAAGTGATTGAATAATGACCAAAAAAATAAAAAAAAATAAAAATGTACAAAAAGTTGTCACTAAATTATATATTGCTCAAACATGCCATGGGCATATGTGGAATTACACCCCAAAATACATTCTGTTGCTTCTCCTGAGTACGGGGATACCACATGTGTGGGACTTTTTGGGAGCCTAGTCGCGTACGGGACCCCAAAAACCAAGCACCGCCTTCAGGATTTCTATGGGTGTAAATTTTTGATTTCACTCCTCACTGCCTATCACAGTTTCGGAGGCCATGGAATGCCCAGATGGCACAAAACCCCCCCAAATGACCCCATTTTGGAAAGTAGACACCCCAAGCTATTTGCTGAGAGGTATGTTAAGTATTTTGCAGATCTCGCTTTTTGTCACAAAGTTTTGAAAATGTAAAAAAAGAAAAAAAAAAAAGAAAAAAAAATGTCTTTCTTAATTTTCAAAAACAAATGAGAGCTGTAAAATACTCACCATGCCTCTCAGCAAATAGCTTGGGGTGTCTACTTTCCAAAATGGGGTCATTTGGGGGGGTTTTGTGCCATCTTGGCATTTTATGGCCTTCAAAACTGTGATAGGTAGTGAGGAGCGAAATCAAAAATTTATGCCCTTAGAAACCTTGAAGGCGGTGCTTGGTTTTTGGGGTCCCGTACGCAGCTAGGCTGCCAAAAAGTCCCACACATGTGGTATCCCCGTACTCAGGAGAAGCAGCAGAATGTATTTTGGGGTGTAATTTCACATATGCCCATGGCATGTGTGAGCAATATATCATTTAGTGACAACTTTGTGCAAAAAAAAAAAAGTTTGTCATATTCCCGCAACCTGTGGCAAAATATAAAATATTCCATGGACTCAACATGCCTCTCAGCAAATAGCTTGGGGTGTCTACTTTCCAAAATGGGGTCATTTGGGGGGGTTTTGTGCTATTTTGGCATTTTATGGCCTTCGAAACTGTGATAGGTAGTGAGGAGTGAAATCAAAAATTTGCGCCCTTAGAAATCCTGAAGGCGGTGCTTGGTTTCCGGGGTCCCGTACGTGGCTAGGCTCCTAAAAAGTCCCACACATGTGGTATCCCCGTACTCAGGAGAAGCAGCAGAATGTATTTTGGGGTGCAATTCCACATATAACCATGGCATGTGTGAGCAATATATCATTTAGTGACAACTTTTTGTAATTTTTTTTATTTTTATTTTTTTTGTCATTATTCAATCACTTGGGACAAAAAAAAAAAAAAAAATATTCAATGGGCTCAACATGCCTCTCAGCAATTTCCTTGGGGTGTCTACTTTCCAAAATGGGGTCATTTGGGGGGGTTTTGTACTGCCCTGCCATTTTAGCACCTCAAGAAATGAGATAGGCAGTCATAAATTTAAAGCTGTGTAAATTTCAGAAAATGTACCCTAGTTTGTAAACGCTATAACTTTTGCGCAAACCAATAAATATACGCTTATTGACATTTTTTTTACTAAAGACATGTGGCTGAATACATTTTGGCCTAAATGTATGACTAAAATTGAGTTTATTCGATTTTTCTTATAACAAAAAGTAGAAAATATCATTTTTTTTCAAAATTTTCGGTCTTTTTCTGTTTATATCGCAAAAAATAAAAAATCGCAGAGGCAATCAAATACCATTAAAAGAAAGCTCTATTTGTGGGAAGAAAAGGACGCAAATTTCATTTGGGTACAACATTGCATGTCCGCACAATTTACAGTTAAAGCAGCGCAGTGCCGAATCCCAAAAACAGGCCTGGTCCTAATGGCCCGAAATGGTCCGGGGCTTAAGTGGTTAAAAGAAAAAAAAAAAAAAAAAGCTACGTTTTAATCTTTTCCACATTTTCCAAAAACTTGTGGCAAAAAATGTGATCTTCAAAAGACTCACAATGCTAACTTTGTGGAAACTTTTTTTATTATTTTTTATTTACTTGAATTTTCCAAAAGACTGTGGCAAAAAATGACAACTTCAAAAAAATAAATTATACACCCATTTCTTTAGCAACGAAATATAGCAGAATATATTTTGGCCTAAATTTATGGAGAAAGTTTCTCAAAAATTTTGCAGATTATCAATCTAATAAAAACATTTTTCTTCAAAACGTGTGTCCTCTTTTCCTTTATATAGCAATAAAGAAAGAACCTCCAAAAGAAAAAAAAAACTGTCTCAAAAATAATACATTCATTTGAAAATTATTCATTAATGCAACAATGTACCCTAAGTGCTAAAAACTGAAAAAATAGCTTGGACAGGAAAGGGGGTTCAACATGCTGATAATGAAGTTGTTTAAAGGTGCTGGGACTCAAACCATTGCTGTTGAAAAAACTGCTTTTCAGTGTGCATTGAAAGGTGCAGAAAACCAGATCGTCGCAGGGATCCTCAAACTACAGCCCTCCAGCTGTTGCGGAACTACACATCCCAATAAGCACTGTAAAACTGACATTCACAGACATGACCAAGCATGATGGGAATTGTAGTTCCTCAACTGGAAGGCCATATAGGTTTGGAGACCTCTGAGGTAGAGCATTTCCTGGGTGGAGGACATCCATCATCTAGCCCTTCCCTCCCCAGTCTTACCGTTCCTGGCCCACTTCTTTAATTGGATTTCAGTACCTTCGCTTATGGAGGCTGAGCATCACATGTAGGCATTACCTAGTGCAGTCTGCATGCACCCCACTTAAAACATCTACTCCACCAAAGAGATATCCACCCATCAAGACATTTTCATATTTGCATAGCTCTTCCTAAGGGCCAGCTGAGGGCTCTGAGCTGAGGAGTTCTAAGGTAAGGTGATGTGATGTTTTCAAGAAGGTATGTACAGCACCCTGATGCCCCATCCCACTAACCAGAATCTGCCTGCATTACACAGAGAACAGAAACCCAGCAGTGATGTCACTGGATCTAAAATAAGGCCTGTAGCTAGAAAAGGCTTTATTTAAAAAAGGTCATTAGCTTTACCTGTAAAAAAAAAAAAAAAAAAAAAGAAAGAGGCTCAGTCACTTCCAATATTATTGTACAACAAATATTTCCTATTACGGTCAAACTGTTTTATGTAATCACAATAAGTTCAAGGGGTTTGGCCTTCCGCTAGCATCATCCATTTTTACCAAAGTGAAGAAATTAAAGAGTTAAGTTGCCGGAGGCGTTTTTCTGAGCATTTATTAAAATTGTAACAGATCTATCAACACTGCAGCAAAAGTGGAGAGAAACTATTCTGTCCAGCATGAGTGTCTGTATCCTGACAGAATTGTCATGAGTGTTGTGAAACTCCCTTTCTACCACCAGTTCCTTTGTCCTTAGACAGGCTGACTTTTGCTGAAGAGTACAAAGTGATGCACCGGGAGGGGAAAAACGCCATGGAAATTTTGACAACTGTGCATCCAGCTAATAAACGTACAGACTTTGCCATTGTCGCTGTTAGTATTTGAAGATAATCAGGGGAAATTTCAGCCTACGCCCATCTTCACCTCTTTACAGAAGTGCAACTGGCTTGTAGGGTATATTTTTTCTGACATTTCTCTTCTCACAACCCAAACGAGTTGATCTGGATACTAGACCAGTTCTCCAGCTCCTTGCTTCAACAAAAAAGGTTCCACATAACTTCCCTAGACCAATGATTGTAAGTGTACCCTTCAGGTCTGGTATGGATTTTAAGGGGAACCCTGCGCCCAAAAAAATAAATAAAAAAAAATGGAGTGGGGTTCCCCCCAAAAATCCATACCAGACCCTTATCTGAGCACGCAACCTGGCAGGCCGCAGGAAAAGAGGGGGTACGAGAGCGCCCCCCCTCCTGAACCGTACCAGGCCACATGCCCTCAACATGGGGAGGGTGTCCCCATGTTGATGGGGACAAGGGCCTCATCCCCACAACCCTTGCCCGGTGGTTGTGGGGGTCTGCAGGGGCTTATCGGAATATGGAAGCCCCCTTTAACAAATCCCTCCCCCCCCTGTGAATTGGTAACCTTAAGCTGGGTATTCACCTGGAGTTTTTTTCGTTCAACTAGCAGGATGAATGAGGGAAAAAAAAAAAAAAAAAAAGTGTAAAACGAAATTGTACTTAACCACATGACAACTGGGCACTTAAACCCCCTTAATAACCAGACCAATTTTCAGCTTTTAGTGCTCTCACATTTTGAATGACAATTACTCAGTCATACAACACTGTACCCATATGAAATTTTTGTCCTTTTTTCACACAAATAGAGCTTTCTTTTGGTGGTATTTAATCACCTTTGGTTTTTTTTATTGTTTGCGCTATAAAAGAAAAAAAAAAAAAAGACTGAAAATTCTGTGAAAAAAATGTTTTCTTTGTTTCGGTTATAAGATTTAGCAAATTAGTAATTTTTCTTCATAAATTTTGGCCAAAATTTATACTGCTACTCATCTTTGGTAAAAATAAGTACAAATTGGTGTATATCATTTGGTCTTTGTGAAAGTTAGAGAGTCCACAAGCTATGGTGCCAATATCTGAAAATTGATCACACCTGAAGTACTGATGGCCTATCTCATTTCTTGAGACCCGAACATGCCAGAAAAGTACAAATACCCCCCAAATTACCCCTGTTTGGAAAGAAGACATTCAAAAAAGGTATTTAGAAAGAGGCGTGGTGAGTTTTTTGAAGTTGTCTTTCCCCCCCCCCCCCCCCCCCCCACTTTTCTTTTTTTCACAAAATTGTCATATTAGCAGGTTATTTCTCACACACACACACACACACACACACACAAATTACACCCCAAAAACACATTCTGCCATCACTCCCGAGTATGGCGATACCACATGTGTGAGACTTTTACACAGCGTGGCTACATACAGAGGTCAAACATGCAGGGAGCACCCTCTCCTACATGTAAAAAATCATAATTTGCTAGAAAATTACATAGAACCCCAAGACATTATATATGTTTTTTTAGCAAAGACCCTAGAGCAGGGGTGCCCAACCGCTGGCCCGTGGCGCCCTCTGATGTGGCCCGCCACATATTGCTCTGAGATGGCGGGTCAGCAAGCCCAGATCGTGGGTTCCCGACCCGCCATCTCCGAGCATTAGCGCAAAGAACGGAGCCACCGCTAGAGGAAGCAGAGCTGATGCTTCCTGCATAGCGCCGACTCCTTCACAGGCGGAGTGATACCAACTGCACTCCGCCTGTGACAGGAAGCATCGGCTCTGCTCGTTACTGCAGCCGCATGCTTTGGTCACACATCTTATGCATGGGAACCCGTGATCTGGGACAGCAGCCAGCAGTACCAGACCCAGTCACCAATACTAGTACCAGCCCCAGCCCCCAGTACCCGCCAGCGGTACCCACCAGCGGTACCCTCCAGCAGTCAGTATCCAACAGCAGTTCCAGCAGCCACCAACCATAACCACCTGGGGGACAGCAGCAACCAGCTGCAGGAATCCTGAGGAAGAAGTGAAGATTGAGGTCAGTTAATATGCAGGTAAACTGCTGTGCATCAGTGTGAAAGCAGCCTTATGCCCCATACACACGATCGTTTTTCATGCCGTTAAAAATGCCATTTTTAAAAATGGCCATTAAAAATGATTGTGTGTATGCTCCAGAGCATTTTTAACGACGTGAAAAACGGCCATTAAAAATTTCGAACATGCTCTCTTTTTGCACGTCGTTTTTTTAACGACGTGAAAAACGATAGTGTGTATGCTTTAACGACGTGAAAAAAAAACGCGCATGCTCAGAATCAAGTATGAGACGGGAGCGCTCGTTCTGGTAAAACTAGCGTTCGTAATGGAGATAGCACATTCGTCACGCAGTAACGGACTGAAAAGCACGAGGCTGAAAAGCGCAAATCTTTGCTCAACAAACTTTACTAACATGAAGGGTGGCGCCATTCGAGCGGAACTTCCCCTTTATAGTGCCGTCGTACGTGGTATACATCACTGCGCTTTGCTTGATCGTTTTTTAAAATGATCGTGTGTACGCAAGACAGGCTTGAGAGGAAACATGAAAAAAAACGACGTGAAAAACGGCAAGAAAAAACGATCGTGTGTATGGGGCATTAGGCCCCTTTCACACGATCAGTCCAATCGGGTCTGCCTGTCTGATTTTCAGGCGGACCCAATCGGACCCTCCATTCACCTCTATAGAGCGGCAGATGTAAAACAGACTTTTGTGTTTACACCCGCCCATCTGCAATTTGATCTGCTTAAAAAAACAGAAGGGGATCTGTCCCCTTCTGTCTGGGCAGATTAGAGGGCCCTTAGGGTAGAGCGGGCTGCGTCTGTCTGCTCTACACGAGCAGAGTAGACACAGACCTGTCATCCACCGGCTACACTCATTGTGGCCCGCGACAGGTTACCAAGTCACTAAAGTGGCACTCGCTCCTCAAAAGGTCCTCCCTCAAGGGCAGGCGCCAAAGGACGTCCGCGATGAGACGTACCAGGTCGGCGTACCAATGACGCCGAGGCCAGTCCAGAGCAATGAGGATCACCGGAATGCCCTCGGCCGCTACCCTGCGCAGCAGACGAGGAAGCAACTGCAGCGGAGGGTAGACATACATCAAGCGATACTGACCCCACGGAGCCACTAACGCGTCCGCCCAGGGGTCCCTGGACCGGGCCACAAACCTCGACACCTTGTGATTGAGACGAGACGCCATCAGGTCCGCATCTGGAGTGCCCCACCGTCGACAAAGGAGTTGAAACACTTCCGGATGCAAGGACCACTCCCCCTGGTCCAGGGACTGGCGGCTCAGATAGTCCGCCTGCCAATTTTCTACGCCCGGAATGTAGACGGCCGACAGTGACTTCACGCTTCTTGCCACCCACCTTAGGATGTGGGCGACATCGGACGCCGCAGCCGAGCTCCGAGTGCCCCACTGACGGTTGACATACGCCACGGCCGTGGCGTTGTCCGACTGGATTCTGATCGAGCGGCCCAGTAGCCTCTTCGACCATGCGGAGAGACACAGCCTGATCACCCGCAATTCCAGGATGTTGATTGGGAGACGAGATTCAGCTGGAGTCCAGAGCCCCTGAGCTGACAGGACTCCCCACACTCCTCCTCAACCCGTCAGACTGGCGTCCGTTGTGATCACCGTCCAGTGGATGGGGAGGAACGACTTCCCTGCCCGAAGAGCCGGGGACCTCAGCCACCACGTCAGGGACGCCTTCACAGAGTGACTCACCTGGATCTGAAGATCCAATGACAATGGGGACTTGTCCCAAACCGACAGAATTCCCCTCTGCAATGCCCGAGTGTGTGATTGGGCATACGGAACTGCCTCGAAGGAGGCCACCATTAGTCCCAGGACTCTCATACAGAAGCGAATTGACGACTATTTTCGGGACGTCAGAACCTGTACTGCCGACTGAAGGGTCAGTAACTTCTCTGAGGGTAGAAACACCTTCGCTGCCAAAGTGTCCAGGATCAGTCCCAGATACTCCAAGCACTGAGTCGGGACTAGAGCCGACTTCTGCGTGTTCAGAACCCATCCGAAGTCCCGGAGGGTCTGACTGATTATCGTCACATTTTCCTCCAATTCTGAGCCATTTTCTGCTCTGAGAAGGAGATCGTCTAGATAGCCCACGATAACAATTCCTCGCTGTCTCAGCAAAGCTAGAACCGAGGCAAGCACCTTCGGGAAGGTAAGGGCCACGAACTGATAGTGGACTTTGCCTATGGCAAAAGCGCAGAAACCTCTGGTGGCCTGCGCAGATAGGGATGTGCAAGTAAGCGTCCTTGATATCCAAGGACGCCAGAAAATCCTACTGGTGGAGTGTCGCGATCACCGTGCGAATGGATTCCATCCGGAATTTTTGTACCCTCACATAGGCATTCAGGGCCTTGAGGTCCAGGATTGGCCGAACCCCGTCCTTTTTCGGGACAACAAACAGGTTTGAGTAAAACCCCTGAAACCTCTTGTGACGGAACCGGCACAATGACTCTGCGCCCAAGCAAATCCTGTACGGCCCCCAAGAGGGCCGCCCGGCGGGCGGGAAGGAGAGGGAGGTTTGAGGGAAAAAACCTGTTTGGGGGCCACGAGCGGAACTCTATCCTGTATCCAGAGGTGACCACCTCGCACACCCACCGGTCGGAGATCCGGGAGGTCCACCGCACCGAGAACCTGCAAAAACGTCCCCCCACCCCAGAGTCGGGCAGGGGCAAGACTTCATGCTGTGGTGGACTTGGGAGCTTGCTTGGTAGGCTTACGCACCCAGGGACGTCTTTGTCCCCCAGCCGCACTTTTTTCAGTCTGGGTGGGCTTACCCGTGGAATCTAACTGACAAAAAAAACTTCTTCGCCGGAAAGGAAGGGCCAGGCCTGCGGTGGTGCTCCTTTCCCTTAATAGACTGGGGAAGGAAGGCGCTCTTACCTCCTGTGACGTTTTTAATGTCATCCAGGGCGGCCCCAAACAGTCTACCGCCTTTAAAAGGGCAAGTCAGCCAGGAGCTTTTTGGAAGCTAGGTTGGCCGACCAGCATTTCAGCCAGATAAGGCGACGCATCACCACAGCAGAGATAGAGACCCCCGTTATTAAAGGGGTCGCATCCACAGTGGCATTGCACACGAAGACCAAACCCTGCGCAAGTTGGTGAGCCAGGGCAATGGTTTCAGGAGGGAGATTATGCTCCTAAACCGTCTGGTGCAATATCAGTGCCCAGCCTGTGAGTGTCTGAGACACAAGTGTTGCCACCACTATAGGGCGTAAGGCGGCCCCCAATAAGGTGAACATAGTTCTACACGCCACTTCTGACCTCCTGTCAGCGGGATCCTGAAATGCAGGAGTCCCTTCCATTGGGAGCATGGTGGCCTTATTCAAACGGGCGACCAGGGGGGGGGGGGGGTCGACCACTGGGGGATGAGCCCCTTTAACTAGGTTCTCCTCAAAGAAGTACCTTAAGGCTATGCGCCGCGGGACCGTCAAAGTCTTCTGCGGCTTATCCCAGGCCTGGTCAATGTATGTATTAAAAAAAAAAGGCACATATGGAAAAACCTTTTTTGAAGACACGGCTTTCAAGGAACCAAAAAAGGTCATAGTTTCCACCTGAGGTTCCTCAGCCTCAACATTCAGCTTGAGAGTGTCCCTCACAGCATCAATGAGTTCACTTACAGGCACCCTGTCAGTTGGTGGTTCAAAACAGGGGTCTTCCTCACAAGGAATGTCCTCTCCAAAGACATCAAAATCCTCAGAACTAGGGTCCTCAGCAGAAGTAGCTAGGCCCATATCCAAGTCAGAGCACTCCCCGTGTGGGGAGGGGGCGCTTTACAGCCCTCGTGCATTCGCACACCGCTTCCAGCTTGACAAGGAATGATTCCAGGACTGCCGACAACTGGTCCATAGGGACCACAGGTGCAGGAGCACTGCCAGTTGCCTCTGACAAGTGTGGAGAAGCAGGTGAACCAGACTCCATATTGCTACCCTCTGAGACCCTATTCACTATTACAGTGAATAGTACAGTCCACCCACTGGCTGTGCTGAGGCTGAGGAGGGGATGCCCGGAGGACTCACCACCCCTAGGGACCGCTCGGTTCCGCTGTATGAGCCGACAGTTGATTGAAGGTCTCAAAAATAAAATTCCCAAAGGAATAAAATATAAAAAGTAAAAAATCTTCCAGGAGACTGGCTCCTGAGAGAGCCACGTCTTCTCCTTCTGCTAGGCAGAAAAAAACTGAGGCTGCTAGCTGCAGGTGGGAGGGTAATGTCCGGAGGGACCGCCCCCCTGGGCGGGGCTGTTCAGCTCTGGCTTGATCTAGAATGTTTTAACATCCAACATTCTGCCTAGGTCTTCTCTTGCAAGCAGGGACATATACCCACACATAATCAGTATGAGAGCTGTGTCGGTCCATGGACGATAAGAGAAAAACAGTTTTGTGCTTTAAAAAAAAAAAAAAAAAAAAAAAAGTAAAGTTAGTCCAATGCTCTTGCATAATGTGAAAGATGAAGTTACGCCGAGTAAATGGATACCCAACAGGTCACCCTTCAAAATTGCACACGCTCGTGGAATGCCGCCAAACTTCGCTACTTAAAAATCCCCATAAAGGCGACACTTTAAATATTTTTACTGGTTTCATGTTTTTAGTTAGTTACAGAGGTCTAGGGCCAAAATTATTGCTCTAACATTCGCAGCGATCGATACCTCACATGTGTGATTTGGACACCGTTTTCATATGTGGCCGGGACTTGCGTATGCGTTCGCTTCTGTATGCGAGCACACGGGGACAGGGGCGCTTTTTTATTGTTCATTTTACTTTGACGTGTATTTCTCCCAAAATAATTTTTTTGATCACTTTTATTCCTATTACAAGGAATGTAAACATCCCTTGTAATAGGAAGATGGCATGACAGGTCCTCTTTACAGTGAGATATGGGGTCAATAAGACCCCACATCTCACCTCTAGGCTGGGAAGCCCGAAATAAAAAAAAATTAAAAAACGATCCTGGCTTTGATCGTAGCGGTGAGTCGGTAGAAGCACCAGAGGGCAGTGGGGGGGGGGGGACGCGTCCCCTCTCGCCTCCCGTAAGAACGATCAAGCGGCGGAACAGCCGCTATGATTGTTCTTATGGTGTGGGGAATCGCCGGCTGAAAAAGTTGATGTCTGAATGATGCCTGTATAGCTGCAGGCATCATTCAGATATCCCCGCACAAAGTCAAGGTCATATGGCGGCCGTCGGGCAGTGGTTAAAACACTTTTTTTTTTTAACACAAAAGTTGTCCATTAATACAATATTTCTAACACATAGTAATAGTTTTATATAGTATAGTAGTATACATACCAAAAATGACACCCCAAAATAGATTCTCCTACTCCTGAGTACGGCGATACCACATGTGCGAGACTTCCACAGCCTGGCCACATACAGAGGCAGAGCATGGCAACACATGGCAGCACATGGCAGCACATGGCCGGGTATGGCCGGGCAGGGATGGATCTCTCCTACGGTACCCATCGGTACACAGAGGGGAGAGAGGAACCGGCGTCATGATATGACGAAGGTTTGTTTACAAGTGATCGCTCCGTCATTTGACAGAACGATCACGTGGTAAACGGCCGTTATCAGGGACAATTTACTGTGATCCGTGATGCGCCGGTGTCCTCTGAACCAAGCGGTCATGGACACTACCATATGCATGCCCCAGGGGGCGCGCAGGAGCGCGATTCTGGGAGGACGTCAATGTACGCCCTCCCAGAATTAAGAAACCGCCCTGTAGCCGTCATTCGGCTATGGGCCGGTTATAAAGTGGTTAAAGTGAAGCAATACCTTTTTTCAGTTCTCAATGCATGTACTGCATTGCAATAGACATTTACAGGTATAACTGATTACCTAGGCAAGCTGGCCGACCCCCGTCACCTACGGTTCAGGAGCAGTGCCATGTCAAGCTGACCATAGATGCCACTGTTAAAAACCAGGAGAGATGCCATGTCAAGTTGACCAAGATTTTCCATAGACGCAAATGTGTCCGTACTCGAATTTACGTAAAGTGGGGTATGCCTGTACAGATTCCCACAACAATGTGTGATGCAGGGATCTCTCCTGCTGAGCAACTGTACTGTGATGGGGGGACTCCCCCTGCAAGAATACACTGATCAGTGTCCATTGACTACAGGCACTGATCAAACGCTGGTTTTCCAGAAAAACTGTTCAACAGAAGCCAGTCATTAGAGCGCAGTAGAAGTTAATATCACAACTTGGTTATGTTGACTGCATTAGAAAAACTGGTTAAATGCCTCTGAACTGGGACTGTTCCGTGCCTTATGTTTATACGTTAATTCAGTTTTGATGTCACTTCACTTAAGGCGTTGCTGTTAGTACTTTTAATTTGGTTAATGTATACCAAATGTATGCTTTTTGGAAGAAAAATAAAGTCTTTAAC
The DNA here is from genome assembly GCA_029206835.1 of Rana muscosa. NCBI lineage: Eukaryota > Metazoa > Chordata > Amphibia > Anura > Ranidae > Rana > Rana muscosa. The sequence goes on from CM055128.1 coordinate 146,840,329, forward strand.
CAGTAGCTGACCAGTATACTGCGGCAGGTTGGCTGTCCTGGGTCAATCACCGTAGCTGTACGTTCGCCGCTTTAAGACCACTGGGGGTGGGGGAGGGGGGCGCCGATTTATGTGCACCCACGATCGCTCCTGAGAGAGACAGAACGGCAGTCTGTCAATGTAAAACACAGATCTCCGTTCTGTCAGGGGAGAGGAGATAGATCTGCTATTCATACTGGTTATGAACCGCAAGATGTCTCCTCCAGGCAGTCCCCCCCCCCCCGTTAGAAACACTCCCTAAGACACATTTAACCCCTCGATCTCCCCCTAGTGTTAACGCCTTCACTGCCAGTGACATTTACACAATCAGTGGCTATTTTTGCTCTGATCGCTGTATAAAAAATGTCAAGTGTCTGATCTGTCCGCCGCAGTCTTGCAAACCACCACCACCACATCTATCCACTATTTTGCAGATGCTATAACTTTTGCGCAAACCAATCAATATACACTTATTGTGATTTTTTTTTTTTTTTTTACCAAAAATGTGTAGAATACATATTGGCCTAAACTGAGGGGGGGATATTCAATATAGCAAAAAGTTAAAAATATTGCAATTTTTTCAAAATTGTCGCTCTTTATAGCGCAAAAAATAAAAAACCTGCAGAGGTGATCAAATACCACCAAAAGAAAGCTCTAATTGTGGAAAAAAGGACATAAATTTTGTTTGGGTGCAGCGTCGCACAACTGCGCAATTGTCAGTTAATGCGATGCAGTGCCATATCGCAAAAAATGGCCTGGCCATTAAGGGGGCAACTCCTTCCGGGGCTGAAGTGGTAAATAAAGAAAAAAAACTGGGTTGAATAAAATGTAATTCACACATTTTAATTGTCTTTAGCCATTTCTGTTCATAAAATTTTAAGTTATTTTAGTTCAAATTTCTATACAGCCAATACTATAACAACTGTACTGGACAACAAAAAACTGCCATTGAGGTAACATGTCTTTCCCCACCCCCATATTTCCAAAACCATCAGTAAAGGTTCACAGAATTGTCACGTATTTATTAGACTGTAGTCTTGATTAAAAAAGGAGGCAGAATGCAGTGCAGAGTTTAGCGGCACACTTTGTTAAATAAAACGGAAAGCCCCTGTAAAACATACTTCAACTATTAAAACAAATAACATATGAAGTGTTGTGAGAAGCCTACATAGTGCAGTCTGTTGAATCACCAGTGATGTAATCAAACATTACCATACAGACGTGCAGAATCTCTTCAGTCCCTTGATGTAAAGGGCAAGCTGTGGCTCTGAGGGCAATACATTAATTCCAATAGATACTGACTAATAGCTAAAACACAATGTTTGCAGTGTACAGTTACTTCAGGGCTTGACAAATTTGTTTTGAATGTAGGAGCCAGCTATTAAAAGCTTAATTTTTAACAAAACCCCCTTCTCTTATCTACCCCCTATGTGTAACTTTATAGATGAATGACACAGGCTTACACATGGAGAACACACGTACATGTACCAGTTTGTGAAAAAAAAAAAAGTAACCAACCACTTCAATACCGGGCACTTTCACCCCCAATTTTAAGCTTTCAGTGCTGTCACATTGAATTGATTTAAATGACAGGTCATGCGACGCTGTACCCATAACATTTTTAATTTTAATTTTATTTTAGCAAATAGCTTTTTTTTGTTGGCTCTCTCAATTAAAAAACAAACACACACACACACACACACACACACACACACCATTTCTTTATTTCTGTTATATAATTTAGCAAAGGAGTAATTTTTCTTCTTCATGGATGGGCATCGTTAGACTGCACTGATGGGCAGCACTGTTAATCAGGGCACTGATTGTTAGTGTAAATGTGATTGTCAGAATTGATGGTTACCGGCTCTCGTTTCCTTACGCCATGATAGCGCGTAAGGAAAGTACTGCTGATAACCAGCAAGTCTGTTTAGAATGTGATCTGTTGTGATTGGACCGGCAACACCCTCCCAGAACTAGATGACCCACATGGTCGGCAACCAGCTGCCCAGTGCCTGGAACTGCATGTCTGGGGCATCGAGCATAAGGAATTGCTCATGCCTGGGAATGGGCTGACAAAAGCCCTGGCGCCAGGACACAATTTCTAATCGTCTTGGAGACCTGGCGCCTGAGATTTGACCCCCGAATTACTTCCTACAAAGAAAACCCATTTGGTTACGTAAGGCATATATTTAGCAAAAAATATTACTTATTCATTCTCCAAGAAAATCTCTTTATAGCAGTCTCATATCGTGCTTTAAAATAAGCAGATATTTTATAAATATTCTCTTTGCAGCACAATAAGTTGTTACAAAAGATTTTTTGGCCCTACTTGTATGGATCACAGAAGTGAAGTTCGTTCCGTACCCATTTCCAGTCGACAGCTCGGGTGACGTCACTCGCCGATCCAGGCTCTGGACTGGCAGCTGGCTCAGCCTCCCAGAGAGCCGCTTGGAGACTAAACCAGCCACTCCTGCTCCTCCACTGGCCAGCACTCCAGTGAGTGCTAGAGGGGCAGAGAAGTAGAGGTAACAGATGCGGCAGTGGACAGACGCTGCACCCACCTACGCAAGTATAATTTTTTTGTTTTTTAAAGAACCCCGTACTTCTCTTTTAAACCTTTTAATACTCAACTTCCCTCCAGTGGCATGGTGTCTGCAAGCTCACTCACCAATGCAGACATCTTTTTCCCCAATTTTTTGGGGTTAGATCATCTTTATTGCCTGGGCCGAGATTTTGTAAGTTTATTTATCCCAGCATCTAGGTTGCAAGGAGGGAGGTAAGAAACCTTTTTATTACATAAGTGACATGGTATGGCTCCTGGGGCAAACTGAAGATAATTTACACAAAGCAACCAGTGCTGGTCTTAATATGTCTTCCAAGGACATATACAGAATGTCCCATGAGCACGTTACTAAAATTATTTTAGTCTTACTAGTGTTTAACCGCTTGCCGACCCACAGCAGTTCATTTACAGTCCAAGAGGTGCAGGTACAATCACAAAGCTGTATGCCACAACTTTCTTCTGAGTGCACACCTGGAAGCTTGAGCTGCCATTCGCTGCAGCACAAGCTGATCAGCAGGTCATAGCGAATGATTTAAAGCTGGTACTCCCTGATCAAATGACAGAAGAGAGCCCTGTGTTGGTAAACACAGGGCTCTCTACACAGCAGTGATGTGTCATTTTGTCCCCCCTGCAAATAAGGGAGTAAAAACTGAACACAGTACACACAATTAACCCTTTAATTGCCCCAAAATGTTAACCCCTTTCCAGCCAATGTCATTAGTACAGTGACAGTGTATATTAGCACTGATCACTATTTGTGTCACCGGTGATGTCAGTGGCAGTTAGTCAGTTCCCACCGTTTTTAAGTGCACTATCACAATCTCACTATAAGTTGCTAACCACCAGCATTACTAGTGTAAAAAAAAACTAAATAAATAAAAAAATTCCAGTATACCATAGTTTATAGACGCTATAAAACTTTCAAGCAAACCAATCGATCCTTGAGATTTTTTTTTTTTTAACCATGTAGCAAATACATTTTGGCCAAAACAAAAAAATAAAAAATAAACTAACAATTGTTTTATAGCAGAAAGTAGAAAAATAGGATTTTTGTACTCGCCGTAAAAGCCGTTTCACTGACGTCCATGGACCGACACAGCCTCTTACACTTTACACGTGGGTTATGTCCCTGCTTGCAGGAGAAGACCTAGGCAGAATGTGAAATGTTATACATCCATTCTAAAAATCCAGAGCTGAACAGCCTCGCCCAGGGGGGCGGTCCCTCTGGACATAACCCTCCCACTGCAGTCATCAGTCCTCAGTTCGTAACAAAGCAGTACAAACCTTGAAAAGAAGGGTGGGTGCTGTGTCAGTCCATGGACGTCAGAGAAACTGATTTTACGGTGAGTACAAAAATCCTATAGTCTCTTATCGTCCATGGACTGACACAGCCTCTCTTACACTTTACACGTGGGATGTCCCAAAGCAGTGTCAAGAGGGATGGGAGCAGTATAAATGGAAAACCAAAAACTTCACTCCAGACAAGGCAGAGCTCCTCAACGGAGGAGTTGCCACATTAAACAGCGGCCTGCAACACCTTGCGGCCGAAGGAAGCATCCGAAGATGCAGCCACATCAACCTCAAAGAACTTAGAAGAGGTATGAACGGACGACCAGGTCGCCGCCTTGCACACTTGTGCAACCGACGCTTGATGCCGGAAAACCCAGGAAGCACCAATTGCCCTGGTGGAATGCGCCGTAACCGGAAGGGAAGGCGCCCGCCCCTTGAGGGCATAGGCCTGTATGACGGTCTGTCTGATCCACCTAGAAATGGTGGCAGACGAAACCGCTTGGCCCTGTTTTGGACCAGAGACAGACACAAACAGTGAGTCAGACTTCCGAATAGAAACAGTAGCAGACAGGTACACCCGCAAGGCACGTACCACATCCAATGTGTGCAGCGCAAACTCTCTGGGATGCGATGGGTGAGGACACAAGGACGGGAGGACAATGTCCTCATTTAGGTGAAAGGCCGAGACCACCTATGGCAAAAAAGAAGGTCGCGGACGCAACACCGCCTTATCTTTATGGATGACCAAATAGGGCGACTTGCATGACAAGGCCGCCAACTCAGACACCCGTCTAACAGAAGTAATGGCCACTAAGAAGGCCACCTTCTGAGACAAGGTCAAGAGGGGAATATATCAGATATTTTCAAAGGGATGTTCCTGGAGAACCGAGAGCACCAAAATTCAGATCCCAAGGAGGGAGAGGAGGTTTAACAGGAGGGAGCACAATGCGAACCCCCTGCACAAAAGGTGCTAACCAAGGAATGACCCGCTAGCGGTCGCTGAAAGAAGACGGCCAAGGCCGAAATCTGACCCCTGATGGTACTCAAAGCAAGCTTTTGGGTCACGCCACAAGAACCGCAGGATTCTGGGGACGGAATACATCCGTGGACGCCAGTCCAGCTCTTCGCACATAGCGATGTGAGCTTTCCAGGTATGGTGATATTTCTTTCTGGCGGAAGACTTCCATGCCCTCAACATGGTCGAAATGACCGAATCCGAGAGACCTCAGTCTCTCTGGCTTTCAATAGCCATGCCGTTAAAGCCAGAGACTGTAAAGCAGGATGAAATATAGAACCTTGAGACAGAAGGTCCTCCCTCATCGGCAACCGCCAAGGAACGTCCGCGACGAGACGTACCAGATCGGCGTACCAATGACGCAGAGGCCAAGCCGGGGCAAAGAGGATCATCGGAATCCCCTTGGTCGCCACCCTGCGCAGCAGGCGAGGAAGCAGCTGCAGCGGAGGATAAACATATCAGGTGATAATGACCCCATGGGGCCACCAACGCATCCGAGGCATCTGCCTAAGGATCCCCGGACCTGGCCACAAACCGACACCTTGCGATTGAGTCGAGAGGCCATCGGGTCCACATCCGGCATGCCCCACCGCCGGCACAAAATTTGAAAAACCTCCGGGTGCAAGGACCACTCTCCCTGGTCCCGTGTCTGGCGACTCAGAGAGTCTGCCTGCCAATTGTCTACGCCCGGAATGTAGACGGCCAGCACACTTCTTTCGGCCCATCTTAGGACGCGGGCGACCTCTGAAGTCGCAGTTGAGCTTCGAGTCCCCCCTTGATTGTTGACATACGCCACCGCCGTCCGACTGGATCCTGAGGGAGCGATCCTGTAGTCTCTCCAACCACGAGGAGAGACAGTCTGATTGCCCATATTTCCAGAACATCGATTGGTAAAATGGGCTTCGTCCAGAGTCCAAAGCCCTTGGGCTGACAGGACTCCCCAGACTCCACCCCAGCCCGTCAGGCTGGCGTCCGTCGTGATCACCGTCCACTGGATGGGGAGGAACGACTTCCCGGACCGAAGAGCCGGGGACCTCAACCACCACGCCAGGGACGCCCTGACTGGGTGACTCACCTGGATCTGAAGATCCAAGGACAACGGGGATTTGTCCCAAGTGGACAGGATCTCTTTGTGTGTGTGTGTGTGTGTGTGTGTGTGTGTGTGTGTGTGTGTGTGTGTGTGTGTGTGTGTGTGTGTGTGTGTGTGTGTGTGTGTGTGTGTGATTGGGCATACGGAACGGCCTCGAACGAGGCCACCACGAGTCCCAGGACTCTCATGCAAAAAACGGATTGACAACCATTTTCGGGACGTCAGGACCCGCACTGCAGACTGAAATGTCAGTAACTTCTCCAGGGGTAGGAATACCTTTACCTCCAAAAAGGAGGAGTCCAGGATCATACCTAGGATACTCCGAATGCTGAGTCGGGACCAGGACCGACTTCTGAATGTTCAGGAGCCACCCGAAGTCTGAGGGTCTGACTGACGATAGTCACACTTTCTTCTAATTCTGAGCCATTGTCTGCTCTAATGCCCCGTACACACGATCGTTTTTAATGTCATTTTTTAAACCGACGTTTTTCTCCTCTTTTTTTTCAAGTTTCCTCTCAAGCCTGCCTTGCGTACACACCATCATTAAAAAAAACGATCAAGCAAAGCGCAGTGACGTACAACACTATAAAGGGGAAGTTCCGTTCGAATGGCGCCACCCTTCATGTTAGTAAAGTTTGTTGAGCGACGATTTGCTCTTTTCAGTCTTGTGCTTTTCAGTCCGTGACTGCGTGCCGAATGTGCTATCTCCATTACGAACGCTAGTTTTACCAGAACGAGCGCTCCTGTCTCATACTTGATTCTGAGCATGCGCGTTTTTTTTCACGTCGTTAAAGCATACACACTATCGTTTTTCACGTCGTTAAAAAAAACGACATGAAAAACGACGTGAAAAAAAGAGAGCATGTTCGAAATTTTTAATGGCCGTTTTTCACGTCGTTAAAAATGCTTTGGAGCCTACACACGATCATTTTTAATGGCCATTTTTTAAAATGGCATTTTTAACGGCATGAAAAACGATCGTGTGTACGGGGCATTAGAAGATCGTCCAGATAGCAATGCCTCGTTGTCTCGGCAAAGCTAGAACCGGGGCAAGCACCTTGGTAAACACCTTTGGTGCCGAGGCTAGGCCGAAGGGAAGAGCCACAAATTGATAGTGGACTTCGCCGATCGCAAAAACTTCTGGTGACTTGCGCAGATCAGAACAAACAAGTAAGCTTCCTTGATGTCCAAGGACGCCAGAAAATCCCCTTGGTGGAGTGAAGCGATCACCGTGCGAATGGATTCCATGCAGAACCTTGAGGTCCAGGATTGGCCGAACCCAGTCCTTTTTTGGGACTACAAAACAGATTCGAGAAGAACCCCTAAAACCTCTACTGACACGGAACCGGCACAATCACTTCAGACCTTATCAATCCTGTACGGCCCCTAAGAGAGCCGCCCGACGGGCAGGAAGGAGAGAGAGATTTGAGGGAAAGAATCTGTCTGGGAGCCAGGAACGGAACTATCCTGTATCCTGAGGTTACCACCTCGCACACCCACCGGTCGGAGATCCGGGAGGTCCACCGAACCGTGAACCTGCAAAGACGCCCCCCCCCCACCCCAGAGTCGGGCAGGGGCAAGACTTCACACGGCGGCGGGCTTGGAAGCTTGCTTGGTAGGCTTACGCACCCAGGGACGCTTATGTCCCCCAGCCACACTTTTTTCAGTCTGGGCGGGCTTACCCGTGGATTCTGACTGACGAAAAAACTTTGCCGGAAAGGAAGGGCCCGGCCTACGGTGGGGCTCATTTTCCTTAACAGACTGAGGAAGGAAGGTGCTCGTACCCCCTGTGACATCTATAATAAAGTCATCCAGGGTGGCCCCAAACAGTCTACCACCCTTAAAGGGCAAGTCAGCCAGGAGCTTTTTGGAAGCTAGGTCGGCTGACCAGCATTTCAGCCAGATAAGGCGACGCAGCACCACAGCAGAGATAGAGGCGCCAGATATTAAAGGGGCCGCATCCAAAGGGGCATCGCACACAGAGACTAAACCCGGCGCAAGTTGGTGAGCCAGGGCAATGGTCTCAGGAGGGAGATTATGCTCCTGTAATGACTGGTACAAAATCTTTGCCCATCCTGTGAGTGTCTGAGACACAAGTGCACCGCCACTATAGGGCGTAAGGCAGACCCCAATAAGGTAAACATAGTTCTACTCACCACCTCTGACCTCCTGTCAGTGGGATCCCTAAATGCAGGAGTCCCTTCCATTGGGAGCGTGGCAGCCTTATTCAAACGGGGAGAGCCCACTTCTTAACCAGGTCCTCCTCAAAGGGGTACCGTAAGGCTAGGCACTGTGGGACCGTCAAAGTCTTCTGCGGCTTATCCCAGACTTGGTCAATGAATGTATCAAAAAAAGGCACATATGGAAAGACCTTTTTTTAAGAAACGGCTTTAAAGGAACCAAAGGAGACCAGCTTCCACCTGAGGTTCCTCAGCCTCAACATTCAGCTTGAGAGTGTCCCTCACAGCATCAATGAGTTCACTTACAAGCAACCTGTCAGTTATTCAGAACTGGGGTCTTCCTCACAAGGAATGTCCTGTTCAAAAACATGATAATCCTCAGAGCTAGGGTCCTGAGCAGCAGTAGCTAGGCCCATATCTGAGACAGAGCACTCCCCTACAGGAGAATGTGTGGGGAGGGGGCGCTTTACAGCTCCCTTGCACTCTCACATCGCTTGCATCCTGACAACAATGATTACAGGACTGCCGACAACTAGTCCATAGGGACCGCAGGTGCATGAGCACTGCCAGTTGCCTCTGACAAGTGTGGAGAAGCAGGTGAACCAGACTCCATACTGCCACCCTCTGAGACCTTATACACTATTACAGTGAATAATACAGTCCACCCACTGGCTGCGCTGAGGCTGAGGAGGGGATACCCAGAGGACTCACCAACCCTTTAGGACTGCTCAGTTCCGCTGTATGAAACCGCGCTGCAGCGCGAGTGAAGCCTGAGGAGAGAGTGTGAGGCGATTCGCGCCGCAGCAGCGCCGATAGAGGCCTGAAACCGCCATTGATCCACGGCAATATGGCCGCCGAGCGCATTTTTTAAAATCACCACACAGCGCACACAATGAAGTCTCCAAAACACTCACACACCAGAACACTGCTCCTCTCCCAGAGTCCACCCACTACAAAGCCATGAGCGCCCCCGGCCAGGCCAGGCCAGAGCGACCCCCCCCCCCCCCAAGTACCCCCACACAGCACCAGTACAGGGTGCAGAGAGCAGCATAACAGGGGGGAGACAGGGAGAAACCCCCCATAGAAAGAAACACAGCCAGCATGTACTCACCTGCAGCAGGAGAGACTACTTACCCGTCCCAGAGGGACCCACTGGCTTGTTTCAGACAGACCTATCACAGAGTAGTACTGAGTAGTTGTCGGCCCGGTCCACCGCGAAAGATACAGACAGGTACTGTTCAATTTTGTGAGGACCGCGGGGGAGCATAAAAGCAACCCGGCCACCCCTGGAGTCATGGGGCATGTCGTGAACGGAGTCTCACGCACACAAGGCGAGGATCAGCACGTTCGATGGTCGGACAGGGAAGACTACGAGGATACCAGTGTACCCAATGTGTTGCCCAGCCGACAGTTGATTGAAGGTCTCAAAAATAAAATAAATTTCCCACAGGAATAGTTACATAGTTACATAGTTAGTCAGGTTGAAAAAAGACAAAGTCCATCCAGTTCAACCATAAAAATAAAAAAAAATATCGTGCAATCCCATATACCCAATTCTATACCCACAGTTGATCCAGAGGAAGGCAAAAAACCCCAGCAGAGCATGATCCAATTTGCTACAGCAGGGGAAAAAATTCCTTCCTGATCCCCCGAGAGGCAATCGGATTTACCCTGGATAAACTTTACCTAGAACTGTTAGTACTCAGTTATATTATGTACATTTAGGAAAGTATCCATGCCTTTCTTAAAGCAATCTACTGAGCTGGCCAGAACCACCTCTGCAGGGAGTCTGTTCCACATTTTCACAGCTCTTACTGTGAAGAAACCTTTCCGCATTTGGAGATGAAATCTTTTTTCTTCTAGACGTAAAGAGTGCCCCCTTGTTCTCTGTGTTGACCGTAAAGTGAATAACTCATCACCAAGATCAATATATGGACCCCTTATATATTTGTACATGTTAATCATATCCCCCCCTTATTCTCCTCTTCTCAAGAGTGAATAAATTCAGCTCCTCTAATCTTTCTTCATAGCTGAGCTCCTCCATGCCTCTTATCAGTTTGGTTGCCCTTCTCTGCACTTTCTCCAGTTCCCCGATATGCTTTTTGAGAACTGGTGCCCAAAACTGAACTGCGTATTCCAGATGAGGCCTTACTAATGATTTGTACAGGGGCAAAATGATGTCTCTCTCTCTGGAGTCCATACCTCTCTTAATACAAGTGTGACAGCAGGAAGGTAAAGTCACCTGGTTGCATCCAGGGGGGTAGATATATTTCGCCCAGATTCAGGCTTTACGCCGACTTATACAACTAGGTGGAGAGTTGTATAAGGCTAGTGGGCTCATGGATGACTCATACCTCTAGGGAGAGTGTGGGGCGTCGTGCAGACAGAGATGAGGAGACCAGCTGAACCTTGTCAGCTCATTTAGGCCTCTATAAGAACTCCCAGCTTCATTAGATGTTAGCTCATGCCTGGAACCAGACCTGTGTGGACTGTCTAGGGAGAGTGAACCCCTGTGCAGTGAGACAAAGCCTGTGTGGCTATTTGCTTGGACATTTAAAACCAGGGACTTAGGGACTAGGACAGCACTAGGCTGATCCCAGTTGTTAGTTAGGAAACCTGTATGTTTAGTCAGAGGTCAAGTTGACCAGGATTTATTTTGTTTATGTTTCTTTTGCTTTGCTGTGTTTTGTCACTGTAAATAGAAAATAAACCGCACCTTTTTGATTTTGAAAACCACAACCTCCGTTTGCTGGGCCTGTTTTTGTGTGGGGAGCCCATCTCGGGGGTCACACACACCCGCTGCCGAGCTAACCCCCTCACACAAGAAAGGACTTTAAAATAAAATTTTAAAGTAAAATCTTCCAGGAGACTGGCTCCTGAGAGAGCCACAACTTCTCCTTCTGCTAGGCAGAAAAAAAAACTGAGGTCTGCTGACTGCAGTGGGAGGGTTATGTCCGGAGGGACCGCCCCCATGGCGGGGCTGTTCAGCTCTGGCTTTTTAGAATGTATGTATAACATTTCGCCTAGGTCTTCTCCTGCAAGCAGGGACATAACCCACGTGTAAAGTGTGTAAGAGAGGCTGTGTGAGTCCATGGACGATGAGAAAGTGTTTTTATTTTTCAAAATGTTAGATTTTTTTTGTTTACATCTCAAAAATAAAAAGCCCAGTGGTGGTCAAATGCCCCCAAAAGCAAGCTCCATTTGTGTGAATTTTTTTAATGAATTTCGTTTGTACGTCCATGCAAAGCTGTACCCAAATTACCAGTTAAAGTAGCACATTGCTAAAAAGTAACACACACACACACACACACACACACAGAGATGCCCACAGGGAATAGGAATATCAATACAGCATGTGTATAAAAGGCTTGCTTATTGCCAAAGACAAGTCGGACTCCTTCATGTGTCTGAATTTACAAAAGCCCTTTAAACCATGTTTTACAGGGCGTCACCCATCAGTGAACAGCATTAAGGCTGCTAGGTTTAAAGACTGCTCTCTACTGCAGGAACAGATATGGGAAAATAAATTACCGGTATTTGTTTAGAATAGTAAGGGCTCATTTACACTTGTTTTGGCTTCAACAAGGCTTTGGACAGGTTTTGTTAAAGCTCTCTGATTGCTAGTCAAAGCCCCTGTCACTGAATAAAATGGTTAGCTTACCCTGTTTACACCTTGCTTTTGCTTCAAAAATGATACTCCATGTAACTTCAAAGCCTCCATAGAAGTCTATGGCAAAGCTGGCTTGAAACCCCACCGAAGCACCAAGCAAAAGCAGGTGTAAACAGACTGTAAGCCAACCATTTTATTTAGCGTCAGGAGCTGGACTGGCGTTCAGAGAGATTTAACAAAGCGTGTCCAAAGCCTTGTTTTGAAGCAAGTGTAAACTAGTCCTAAAACATAAAATATAATTAAGCAAACTTCAACTTTAGGGCTCCTGCACACTGCAGTTTAACCACTTCAGCCCCGGACCATTTTGCTGGTCAAAGACCAGGCCACTTTTTGCGATTCGGCACTGCGTCGCTTTGACAATTGCGCGGTCGTGCGACGTGGCTCCCAAACAAAATTGGCGTCCTTTTGGTGGTATTTGATCACTTCTGCAGGGTTTTTTTTTGCGCTAACAAAAATAGTGCGACAGTTTTGAAAAAAAAAAAACAACAATATTTTTTATTATAATAAATTTCCCCCCAAAAAATATATAAAACATGTTTTTCCCTCAGTTTAGGCCGATACGTATTCTTCTACATATTTTTGGTAAAAAATAAATAAATCGCAATAAGCGTTTATTGATTGGTTTGCGCAAAAAAAGTTATAGCGTCTACAAAATAGGGGATAGTTTTATAGCATTTTTATTAATAGTTTTTTTTTTTACTAGTAATGGCGGCAATCAGCGATTTTTATTGTGACTGCGACATTATGGCAGACACATTGGCCACTTTTGACACATTTTTGGGACCATTGTCATTTTTACAGCGATCAGTGCTATAAAAATGCACGGATTACTGTGAAAATTACACTGGCAGCGAAGTGGTTAACCACTAGGTGGCGCTGAAGGGGTTAAGTGTGCCTAGGGATGTGTTCTATTTGTAGGGGGGGGTGGGCTATGTGTGATACGCGGGACCCACGGTCAGAGTCACGGAGCTTGCGGCGGGTGCGTGTGTCCACAATGCCGCTTCCTAAAGGAGACGTATATATGCACACGCCCTTGTGCCTGCCCGTGCCATTCTGGCGATGTATATCTGCGTGCGGCGGTCGGCATGTGGTTAAAGAAGCAGCTCATACCGGCTTCTGAGTTTTTTTGAGCTAATTTTTTCTGCCTGGAAACTCCACATTAACCAACGTCTATGGCTTTTTTTTCCCCCCCAGGAGCTTACTAGCAGAAAAACACCCCCACCAAACTTGTGTTTTTAAGAGGCCATTTCGAGCAGAAAAAAGGCCCAAGTGCCCAAAAACATGGGTAAGAGCATGCAAAAGCATAAAAACAAAATAGGAAAAATTAGCTGAGGGGGAGGGTTTGTGAAAAAAAAAAAAAAAAGGATTATGCAAAGAAAAATAGGATTTTTGTACTCACCGTAAAATCCGTTTCTCTGGCATCCATGGACTGACACAGCGTGTCTTATACACCTTTACACGTGGGTTATGTCCCTGCTTGCAGGAGAAGACCTAGGCAGAATGTGAGAGGTTATACATACATTCTAAACAGCCAGAGCTGAACAGCCCCGCCCAGGGGGGCGGTCCCTCCAGACATAACCCTCCCACTGCAGTCAGCAGACCTCAGTTCGTAACAAAGCAGTACAAACTTAAAAAGAAGGGTGGGTGCTGTGTCAGTCCATGGATGCCAGAGAAACGGATTTTACGGTGAGTACAAAAATCCTATTTTCTCTTGTCATCCATGGACTGACACAGCGTGTCTTATACACCTTTATGTCCCAAAGCAGTGTCAAGAGGGATGGGAGCAGTATAAATGGAAAACCAAAAACTTCACTCCAAACAAGGCAGAGCTCCTCAACGGAGGAGTTGCAACATCAAACAGCGGCCTGCAACACCTTGCGGCCGAAGGAAGCATCCGAAGATGCAGCCACATCAACCTTATAAAACTTAGAAAAGGTATGAACAGACGACCAGGTCGCCGCCTTGCACACTTGTGCAACCAACGCTTGATGTCGGAAAGCCCAGGAAGCACCAATTGCCCTGGTGGAATGTGCCGTAACCGGAAAGGGAGGCGCCCGCCCCTTGAGAGCATAAGCTTGAATGACGGTTTGTCTGATCCACCTAGAAATGGTGGCAGACGAAACCGCTTGGCCCTGTTTTGGACCAGAGACAGCCACAAATAGTGAGTCAGACTTCCGAATAGAAGCAGTAGCAGACAGGTACACCCGCAAGGCTCGTACCACATCCAAAGTGTGTAGCGCAAACTCTCTGGGATGCGATGGGTGAGGACACAAGGATGGGAGGACAATGTCCTCGTTTAAGTGGAAGGCCGAGACCACCTTTGGCAGAAAGGAAGGTCGCGGACGTAACACCGCCTTATCCTTATGGATGATCAAAAAGGGCGACTTGCAGGACAAGGCCGCCAATTCAGACACTCGTCTAATGGAAGTAATGGCCACCAAGAAGGCCACCTTCTGAGACAAAGTCAAGAGGGGAATATCTCTAATATTTTCAAAGGGAGGTTCCTGGAGGACCGAGAGCACCAAATTCAGATCCCACGGGGGGAGAGGAGGCTTGACAGGGGGGAGCACATGGCGAACCCCCTGCACAAAGGTGCTAACCAAGGGATGACCCGCCAGCGGTCGCTGAAAGAAGATGGCCAAGGCCGAAATCTGACCCTTAATGGTACTCAAAGCGAGCTTTTGGGTCACGCCACGCTGCAGAAAATGCAGGATTCTGGGAACGGAATACGTTCGTGGGCGCCAGTCCAGCTCTTCGCACATGGCGATGTAAGCTCTCCAAGTACGGTGATAGATCCTTCTGGAGGAAGACTTCCGTGCCCTTCCGTGCCCTTAACATGGTCGAAATGACCGAATCCGAGAGACCTCGGTCTCTCAGCACCTGGCTTTCAATAACCATGCCGTTAAAACCAGAGACTGTAAAGCAGGATGAAATATAGGACCTTGAGACAGAAGGTCCCCCCGTATCGGTAACCGCCAGGGAACGTCTGCGACGAGACGTACCAGATCGGCGTACCAGTGACGCCGAGGCCAATCCGGAGCAATGAGGATCACCGGAATTCCCTCGGTCGCTACCCTGCGGAGCAGGCGAGGGAGCAACTGCAACGGAGGATAAACGTATATCAGGCGATACTGACCCCATGGGGCCACAAAAACGCATCCGAGGCATCCGCCCAGGGATCCCTGGATCTGGCCACAAACCTCGACACCTTGCGATTGAGTCGAGAAGCCATCAGGTCCGGCGTGCCCCACCGTCTGCAAAGGAGTTGAAAGACCTCCGAGTGCAAGGACCACTCCCCCTGGTCCAGCGTCTGGCGACTTAGATAGTCCGCCTGCCAATTGTCTACGCCCGGAATGTAGACGGCCGACACGCTTCTTTCGGCCCACCTCAGGATGCGGGCGACCTCGGAAGCCGCAGCTGAGCTCCGAGTCCCCCCTTGATGGTTGACATACACCACTGCTGTGGCGTTGTCCGATTGTATCCTGATGGAGTGACCCTGTAGTTTCTCCGACCATGAGGAGAGGCACAGTCTGATTGCCCGTATCTCCAGCACATTGATCGGTAAGAGGGCTTCGTCCGGAGTCCAAAGCCCTTGGGCCGACAGGACTCCCCAGACTCCCCCCCCAGCCCGTCAGGCTGGCGTCCGTCGTGATCACCGTCCATTGGATGGGGAGGAACAACTTCCCAGACCGAAGAGCCGGGGACCTCAACCACCACGTCAGGGACGCCCTGACCAGGTGACTCACCTGGATCTGAAGATCCAAGGACAACTGGGATTTGTCCCAAGTGGACAAGATCTCTTTCTGTAAAGCCCTGGTGTGTGCTTGGGCATAAGGAACGGCCTCGAAGGAGGCCACCATGAGTCCCAGGACTCTCATGCAAAAGCGGATTGACGACCATTTTCGGGACGTCAGCACCCGTACTGCAGACTGAAGTGTCAGTAGTTTGTCTGGAGGTAGGAAGACTCTTGCTTCCAAGGAGTCCAGAATCAGACCTAGATACTCCAGATGCTGAGTCGGGACTAGAACCGACTTCTGAACGTTCAGGAGCCACCCAAACTCCCTGAGGGTCTGACTGACGATAGTCACACTTTCTTCCAATTCTGAGCCACTGTCTGCTCTTAGAAGGAAATCGTCCAGATAGCCCACGATAGCAATGCCTCGCTGTCTCAGCAAAGCTAGGACCGGAGCAAGCACCTTGGTGAACACCCTCGGTGCCGAGGCCAGGCCGAAGGGAAGAGCCACAAATTGATAGTGGACTTCGCCGACCGCAAAGCGCAGAAACTTCTGGTGGCTTGCGCAGATCGGAACATGCAAGTAGGCGTCCTTGATGTCCAAGGATGCCAGAAAATCCCCTTGACGGAGTGTAGCGACCACCGTGCGAATGGATTCCATGCGGAATTTTTGCACCTTCACGAAGGCATTCAGGGCCTTGAGGTCCAGGATCGGCCGAACCCCGTCCTTTTTTGGAACAACAAACAGATTCGAGTAGAACCCCTGAAACCTCTCCTGGGACGGAACCGGCACAATTACTCCGGACCCGATCAAATCCTGTACAGCCCCCAAGAGGGCTGCCCGACGGGCAGGAAGGAGAGGGAGATTTGAGGGAAAGAATCTGTCTGGGGGCCAGGAGCGGAACTCTATTCTGTATCCTGAGGTGACCACCTCGCACACCCACCGGTCGGAGATCCGGGAGGTCCACCGATCCGTGAACCTGCGAAGTCCCCCCCCCACCCCAGAGACGGGCGGGGGCAAGACTTCACGCGGAGGCGGGCTTGGGAGCCGGCTTGTTCGGCTTACGCACCCAGGGGCGCTTGTGCCCGCCAGCCGCACTGTTGTCAGTCTGGGATGGCTTACCCGTGGACTCTGACGGACGAAAAAAAACCTTTTTTGCTGGAAAGGAAGGACCCGGTTTACGTCGGGCCTCCTTACCCTTGATAGTTTGAGGAAGGAGAGTGCTTTTACCTCCCGTGACATCCTTGATGATGTCATCCAGAGCAGCACCAAAAAGTCTACCACCCTTAAAAGGTAGATCCGTTAGGAGCTTCTTAGAGGCTAGGTCAGCAGACCAGCATTTCAACCAGATGAGACGACGCAATACCACCGCCGAGACAGAGGCCCTGGATATTAAAGGGGCCGCGTCCAACGTGGCGTCGCACACATATATCAGACCCTGCACCATCTGGTGGGCCAGAGCAATAGTGTCTGGAGGAAGGTTATACTCCTGCACAGTTTGGTGCAAAATTTTTGCCCATTCCGTGAGTGTCTGAGACACAAGGGTCGCCGCTACTACGGGCCGTAGGGCGGATCCCAACAAGGCGAACATGGCTCTACTCACCACTTCTGACCTCCTGTCAGTGGGGTCCTTAAACGCAGGAGTCCCCTCCATCGGGAGAGTGGTGGCCTTGTTTAAACGGGCGACCGGAGGGTCAACCACTGGGGGAGAAGCCCACTTTTTAAGCAGGGTGTCTTCAAAGGGGTATCTAATAGACAAACGCCGCGGGACCATAAAAGTCTTCTGCGGCTTTTCCCAGACCTGGTCAATGAGCTGGTCAAAGAAAGGTACCTATGGAAAAACCTTTTTAGAAGGCTTGGTCTTAAAAGAACCAAAGGAGACTGTATCCGCCTGAGGTTCTGCAGTCGCAGCATCTAGCTTGAGAGTGTCCCTCACAGCATCAATGAGTTCACTAACAAGCGCCCTGTCATTTACTGACTCAGAACTGGAGTCTTCCTCACAAGGAATGTCCTGTTCAAAACCATCCAAATATTCAGAGCTAGGGTCCTGAGCAGCAATAACTAGGCCCATATCTGAAGCAGAGCACTCCCCTTGTGGAGATAAAGTGGGGAGAGGGCGCTTTTTTGCTCCCTTGTGCTCACACACAGCTTCCATCCTGGTCAGAAATGATTCCAGGACTGCCGACAACTGGTCCATAGGGACCGCAGGTGCTGTAGCACTGGCTGCTGCCTCTGGCATGTTAGGGGAAGCTGGTGACTCTGACTCCATAATGTCCCTCTCAGACCACCCACAGGCTGTGCCGACTGAAGTAGGGGAATGCCCAGGGAACCCACCAACCTGACCAGGACCGCTCGGTTCCGCCGCTCTGTCTCACTGCGCCGCGCTGCTCAGCGTGAGTGAGCTGAGAGGAGAGAGTGTGAGGAGATTCGCGCCGTTCCCAGCGGCGCTAGAGGCCAAACTAGTGCCAGAAAAGACGTGTGGCTACAAGAAAATGGCCGCCGCAATGTGCTCCGGCGGGCCCCGCAAGATGGCCGCCAATGTAAAAATCAGCACACACACAAAACATGGCGCCGAACGGCGCCCAGGCCCCTCACCTCCAAAAACAAAACAGCCCCAGCGAATGCAGAGCAGCATGAGCCCCCCCCAGGACAGTATGGCCCCCAGGCACCCCCCATAGTACAGCGCCAGCACTAGTGAACAGAGTGACATTAAAAACACAGGGGGAGACAGGGAAATCCCCCCACACAAGAAACACACAGCATGTACTCACCTGCAGCCAGGAGAGACTACTTACCCGTCCCCTGAGGGACCCGCTGGTGTGTTTCTGACAGAACTATCACAGTGCGGTACTGAGTAGCTGTCGGCCCGGTCCACCGCGAAAGATACAGCCGGACTGTTCTATCTTGAGAGGACCGCGGAGCTGGAAGCCCACCGGCCACCCCTGGAGTCGTGGGGCATGTCGTGAACTGAGTCCACCCACACAAGGCGAGGATCAGCACGCTCGATGGTCGGACAGGGAAGACTACGAGGATATCTTGTACCCAACCTGTTGCCCAGCCGACAGTTGATAGATCTCAAAAAGAAAAAAAAAAATAGGAAAAAAATTCCCAAAAGAATAAAAATAGGTCAGGAGACTGGCTCCTGAGAGAGCCACGTCTTCTCCTTCTGCTAGGCAGAAAAAAAAACTGAGGTCTGCTGACTGCAGTGGGAGGGTTATGTCTGGAGGGACCGCCCCCCTGGGCGGGGCTGTTCAGCTCTGACTGTTTAGAATGTATGTATAACATCTCACATTCTGCCTAGGTCTTCTCCTGCAAGCAGGGACATAACCCACGTGTAAAAGGTGTATAAGACACGCTGTGTCAGTCCATGGATGACAAGAGAAAAAAAAAAAAAAAACGCATAAAAAATCTCAATAAAAAAAACGTGCAAAAGTACATGCTTCAAGCTAAAATAAAAGCTCAAGTGCCTGTAAAAGCAGCTTTTTTTGTGCTGAAACTGGGCCACAGGAGTGCACAGTTGTGACCCCGAAAGCACACCAAAACTGCGGGACTAAGTAGAAGTGTATAGAAAAGAGCAGCTAACCCTTAGAAAAACTGTGGGTTAGCCTCACTTTGCCCAAAGCACGGTGGGGCAGTGTGAAGCTACCCTATACAAAAACAGCAGAGAATGGTGATTAGGTTGCAGTTTTGTAATGGCACAGTAAACCTTTCAAGTCATTAAAACATTAAAAAGGTAACAGTAATTAACCTTACAGGCCTGGTAAGTAATTATTGTGGTCTTTAAAATCGCTCCCTAGATCCCCATCAAGCCCCCCTAGCTACACTCAGGACCGAAAAAAGCAAATGTTTATATACATACATGGCTACAAGAAGTGAATATAATGTGTAATTGTGTGTCCAGCATTTAAGTAAAATCTGGCAGCTCCATTTTACTGACTGACCTGTGTACTCCACTACAATGTATACAGGGCTAAAGCTGAATTTCAGACAAAACCTTTTTTCCCCTATGAATGAATGTGCATTTTTTTTATTCACAGGTCTTTTTCCCTACAATATCCACTTTGTAAGACTGGTGGCTGCTCTGTCTTCTATTGCCCCAGCCATTGGTCTTGTAACTTCCCCACTGTAGTTTCAGCCAGCAGGAATATAACTACCGTATTTAAATCGGTGTATAACATGCACCCTAACTTTAAAAAGGGAAGTTTCAGGGGGGAAAAAAAAAAAACTTTCCACAGCCCCCTGCGTATAACACGCAGGCACAGTTTAACCTCTATTTCCAGGGTAAAAAAGTGAGTGTTATACGCCAATAAATACAGTACATCTTTTTTTGGGGGAAACAGCTGCTGTCTCCCGCCATTCGGCCAGTGTGTACGGGGCTTAAGAGAACATATGTCTTGTAATCTTTTTTGGTGCTTACAGTAATAAACAGTCATGTTTTTATATCAGGGGGAAAAAAAATAATCTGAAAATTATATTGCGTTTATAAGATGTAAAAAAATACACTTAACTAAATATTTGGGCAATGTCTTCATTTCTTGGTGCTTTTTTTTTTTTTTTAACCACCACCTAGCTACTTTTTCATATCACCCAACTTAAACGTTTTTAGAAATAAAAATAAAAAATACCACCATGTAGAAGACATTAATGGGCTCAAACGTCTGGAACAAGACACTTTTTGCAACACCAACAGGAGGACGTGGAGTCATGTCAAATTGTAAGTACACCCCATGGGACAGTGTTGCCAACCGCCCCTTAATTTAAGGAGTCGTCTGTAAAAAAGATCGCTGCGGGATGACCAGGCAACTGTGCATGCGCTGCTCCGAAGCCTGCCAAGCTCGGAAAAACGCATACACGCTCGGTCGGCGCATGCACAGGAACGTAATGGCGTCGCCTGGTGCCATTTTTAAATGGGAGGTAGCGGCACTCATTCTTGGCGGTGCCTTGCAAGTCACCACAGCCGAGGAGGGGACAGGACGGTCAGTGAGTGACACTTGTGAGAAATCAATGGCAGGGGAGGACACTCACACTGATGTGCCTGTGGACTGGAGGGGTGAAAGGGGCACAGGATACTGATGTGGAGAGGTGATATGAAGTGGGACAGGACTGTCACTTGTTTTTAGGGGGCTGGTCTGGGGGAGATCTAAAAATAACTCTGACCCTTCCCTTACCCCTTTGGGGAACCGAACACTTTTTGTTGTTTTCCCTATTCTTGTGGGGCGGCTGAAAAGCACAAAAATTCTTTAAAAGTCTGCTTCTTTTTGGAGGGGAAAGCCTTTTTGTCGGCTGTTCTGTCCAGGACTGTTTCAAGATCTGGTCCAAAAAGAAAATCCCCTGGAAAGGGTAGGCCGCAGAGCTTGATCTTGGAGGCTGTGTCACCTGACCAAGTTTTTAGCCAGACTTCTCGTCTGGCTGAGTTCACTAGTGCCGAGGACCTTGCTGCCATTTTAATTGACTCGGCCGACGCATCAGCCATGTATTTGACTGCTTTCAGTATTAGAAGAAAAAAGATTCCAAAAAGGTCTTTACTTGGGGTACCTGCTTCTACATGGCTCATTAGCTTTTCTACCCAGCATTATAGGTTCCGTGCCACCACTGTTGAGGCCATAGCAGGTTTGAGACTGGCTGATGTGGATCCCATGCCTTTTTCAAGAGGGAATCCGTCCTTTTGTACATTGCATCCTTCAATACACCCATGTCCTCGAAAGCGAGTTCTGTACGTCGGGAAACCTGTGAGAAAGCAGCATCTACTCTCTGTTCCAAACCTCTGACTCTATTTCCAAAAGGAAACCTTCTCCTAAGGGTCTTGGAAAGAAAAGGGTCGTTCTCAGGATCCTTCCATTCTTTTTTTAATTGTGTCCGATAGGACTCTATGGACTGGGAAGACTATGTTTAGAATCATCCATACCCTGATACATTTTATCATGGACAGATAATTGTACTGTCTCCTCCTGAATATCCAGAGTAGTTTAGACTGCTCTTAGCAGATCGTCCACATCATCTAAGGACAGTTTGTATCTGGAGGCTCTGCTATCATCTTTCTCCTCATCTGAATCCTTGAGGGAAGAGTACTTGCCCCTTCACCCCCAGAGACCACTTCTGCTGATCTAGATGTGGAGGCTCTTGGGCTGGATGGTGGTTGCTGGGGTTCAGCCTGGACTGCTGGACTCTGTACCAGTAAAGATTTGACTGAACTGAGTGAGCTCGTAAGCTCCCTTACTGAGGAAAATAAGTCTTTATACTGTTGAGACGTTTCCTCTTAAAGACTTTGTTGAATGCATGATCTATACATTGCTTTTTGACATAAATCCCTCAGAGGGTTCTTGCAGGAGGAACACTTCCTTTGGTTTGGTGGATTTAAATGCTTAGTTTTTCCTAAAGTTTTTTCCTAAAACTAGACTGTGACAGGGGTCACTTGGGGCACAGGGTGAATGAGAACCCCACCATGGTCTGTGATATTTGTCCACCATATTCCCAAGGATGTCTATAAAGGACTATTTACTGATTCTGAACTCAACAGGTTAATTGAGAGATACTGATGTGTTCAGCTTCAATCACCTGACTGCCTAGTGTAATGCTAATGAATCCAAGCTTCTAAAAGACCTGTTCATTGTTTGTGATGATGTGGATTGGAGCTGGTAGAACGTCTGGCTGCCTATTATGGGATGTCCAAGTGTCTTTCTGTGAGGAGGGGGGGGGGGGAATCACCCCTCCTGTTAAGACTGTTTACTGAAAGAGAAGTTTAAAACACCCCTGACCTGTATGACCATTGTCATTGGACAGTTTAACCCGCCCTGTTCCCCAAGGATGGGAGGGAAGGGTTTTGAAGAGAAATGTGTTACCATGTGCTTGTAATAAAGTCATTCCCTGTTTTGGAACTTGAACACGGAGCGTTGTCTCGTTTTGTTCTGGAAGAATTATTCCTATGGGAAGCGGTTGCCTAACTTTGAAGTGTCTGGTAGCTGATGTGTGTTTGGGAATGGAATATACTTAAACGACGTTAACCCCTGTCGTTACAGAGACAAAACACCAAACTCACCTAGTGTTTTAAACCTAAAACAAACCTTAGTGCATTTAGGCCACCAGACAGTAGGGGTGCAACGGATCAAAAAAAACTAAAAAAAAAAAAAAACTCACGGATCGTTCCTCGGATCAGAGTCACGGATCGGATAATTTTCGGATCGGCAAAAAAATAAAAATAAAAAAACACACACACACACACACACACACACCGGAGTTTTAGATTTTACAGTTCTTTTCAAACACAAAAAACGGAGCTTATATGCTTAAATACAGTATATGTAAATCTGACAGACTCTTTACATGTTCAATTTTAAAAGCAGCAGCAAACCTGCTGACCTTACATGGTTGCTAATGTGACAGAACACCTCTGATTTTCACATTTTACTAAAATGTTAAATGTGAAAATAAGGAGGTGTTCTGTCACATAAGCAATAGAGGTCGACCGATATATCGGCCGGCCAATATATCGGCCGATTTTTGGCACTTAATTAAATCTGAAAAAAAAAAGCCGATTTAAAAAACTTCAGCGCAACTTGCAAATAACTTCTTTCATAGAAGTCAATGCAAGTTCCCTGAAGTCTCCCGTGGAGGTGGAGCGATGTGTCTCTGGGCAGTCTGCCAAGTGAGAGAAAAGAGATGCAATGTTTCTTCTTATAAATGAACTGAAACTCCCTGTAGTTCTCAGTTTAACCATTTAAAGACAAAATCTTTTCTGACACTTGTAGCTTACAAGTAAAAATCCAGTATTTTCTGCTGCAAAATCACTTAAAACCCCCAAACATTATATATTTTTTTTTAGCAGAGACCCTAGGTAATAAAATGGCGGTTGTTGCAATACTATGTCACACGGTATTTGCGCAGCAGTCTTTCAAGCGCAATTGTTGGGGAAAAAAAATACACTTTAATGAATTTTAAACAAAACTAAAGAGTAAAGTTAGCCGTTTTTATTTATTTTTTTCGTCTAAAAATTTTGATTACCTGTGTTTGTGCCTGCTTCCTGATTCCCTTACCGAAGATGGCTGCACCTGAGAGCTGAGGGAGAGATCGGCTTTGTGTGCCGACATCGCGGGCGCCCAGGACAGGTAAGTGTACATATAATTAAAAGTCAGCAGCTGCAGTATTTGTAGCTGCTGACTTAATATTTTTATTTTTTTCGACGGAACTCTGTTTTTACACTGGAGCAGGTAGGCATTGATGGTAAAACGCCGCTAGTTTTAGCGGCGCTATTCGGCTGCTAACGGGGCGCTTATAACCCAGCTAGCGGCCGTTGAAGTGGTTAAATGCACCCATGTAGCACCGCTGCAGAAGCGCTTTGGCAGCAGTGCCCATTCATTTCAATGGGCAGGAGTGGTGGAGGAGCAGTATTACACCGCTCCAAAGATGCTGCTTGCAGGACTTTTTTTAACGTCCTGCCAGCGCACCGCCTCAGTGTGAGACTGCAGGGGAGCGGTTTTGCAGCCACTTTTACAGGTGCTATTTTTAGCCCAAAAGTGCCTGAAAAACACCCCAGTGTGAAAGGGGTCCAACTGTTAGATTTTATGAGATGAAGGGAAAAAAAATAATAAATAAAATCGGCATCATATATCGGCCACCACGATTTCTAAATATCGGCATCGGCCAGAGAAAAAACCATGTCGGTCGACCTCTAAATTAGCAAGCATGTAAGGTTTGCTGCTGCTTTTAAAATTTAACATGTAAAAACAGTCCGTTGGATTTCCAAATAATGCATTTAAGCTTATAAGCTCCGTTTTGTGTTGAAAAGAACTGAAATCTAAAACTCCATTGGGTGTAACAAGATGTCCGCTTGGCCCCTTCTCACTATCATTACTGTGCAGGAGTGTGGGGTGGAGCAAGATGGCAGCAACAAAACGTCATTACAGCAGCCGCCGGGTGTACCAAGATGGCCGCCGTTCCGGAGCTAGGCCGAAGCCGCGGCCTTTCCTATTGCAGAGGCTCCGGAGCACTCCACGGATCGTGTGGTGTGCCGATCCGAACAAGGTGACCCGTTCAGATCACGGGTCGGTGACGATCCGTTGTACCACTACCAGACAGAAATGTAGTGTCCCCAGCAGTGTAAGAGATAGCAACCAGCCATTCCAAACTGCAAGGTCAGGAAGTAACTTCCGACTGAGCAGCCACAGGCTCCCTTCAGGGGAGGAAACAAGAAAAACAAAAACAAAACAAAAAAAAAACACAACAGCACAACATAAGCCCATAAGGATCAGAATAAAGGCACCATTGTACCCCTCTTACCTGGGCCTGACCGGTGCTTGCGGCGCCTGCTTCTGCCATCGCCGTTAGCCTCTCCTCCATCTTGGTAGAGAAGCAGCGGGGTCTGAGGATAAACGCTGGGTTCTTTGAATATTCCCGAGGGCCGGAAACTGAAGCACCGGTCGAAGGACCCGCCCCCTGGTCTCTGTGTTCCAGGCGCTTGGAACCACGAGCGCTACGCCCCCACAGGAAGCCGCATCACCGGACATGACGTCGCGCGCTGGCCGGGACCCGTAACGACATGCGGGAAACGCCGCTGGCCGACAGCAGCACCCAGCCATCAAAGCCATAACAGCGGATTCCGGGCACAGAGATACCGCACCTCCTGTGGGTCCTTTGCTCCCATGAGCAGGAGAGACTGGGGACTCGGAACACCACCCCGCTTGAGGTGGGGGGGCTGGGATGGTCACTGCACTCCGGGCAGAAACAAGTAACGGTAAGCCTGTACCCTCCAACCTTGGAGAGAAAACGCAGCTCCCTGGTTCCAGCATGCTTCTTCCACCATGGCGGAGGAAACACAATAACTGAGGCCATGGTGGAAGAGGAGGGATTTAAAGGCTGCATGTGATTCCTGTAAAAGAGGCAGAGCTGCGCTCTCTCCAAGGTTGTCCTGAAAGGCGATTTGAGAAAATTCTACACGTTGCATGTTTTGAGTTACAGAGGAGGTCTAGGGCTAGAATTATTGCTCTAACGATTGCGGCAATACCTCACGTGTGGTTTGTACACCGTTTTCATATGCGGGCGCAGCTCACATATGCGTTCGCTTCTGCGCGTGAGCTCGTCGGGATGGGGCGCCGCATTCTAACTGTGGGTGCCCGCCTGTGGCTTCACGGCGGGGCACGCACTTTGCATGCGCAAGCCACGCTGCGAATGGCCGGGCAATTTTCTGGGACCTGTGACATGTCCCAGAAGATTGCACAGAGGGAGGGGAGGCGATCTTCCTTTCGGCGCACAGCGCCAGGGGAAGAAGTGGGAGCTGGGTGCTCCCCCCTCAAAAAAAAAAAAAAGGCATGTCAGGGGGGGGGGGGGCGAAATCACCAACACATAACTGGAACTCCGCTTTAAAGACTTAAAGCCAGATAAGACCTACAATAAGCATGTAAATAAACTGACAACCAACCTGACATACAAAAAAACGGTCTGAGCCAATATCTCTATTCAAGAGAAAGTACCATGAAGTGCCAATGTATACCCCCCTTTCCATTCTGCATCTCCAGAGTCCCAGTATGCAAATACGGGCTTTCTAAAATTGTAGCTTAGGTGTTCCATGACAGTGCTCTTTAGGTCACCTAGGAGTGCACACATGGCAGAGAGTTCTTGTGTCAAGGACACAGTCAAAGTCAATGAGGCCGACAGCCAAAACATCAATTGTCAGATAAATAATTTGGCAGTTTCTCCTGCTTTATCCTAAAATCTGTATTCCCCAGAGAGGCCGACAACTACACTGGGAGGAGAGATTTATTAAAGCTGGTGCACCTGTGCATAGTAACCAGTTTCTAACTTTAGCTTGTTTAATTAGGCTTTAACAATAAAAGTCCATTTACACTAAAAACAGTGAGCAATAAATACAAAAAAAAAAAATAGCATATAAGAAAGCTTGTCATTAGCAGTACATGTTCTTCCTCCTGATAAATGCCGGTTGGGCTGCTGAATCCATCCTAATGCCCCGTACACACGATTCAAAAATCGTACGGCAGATCGTCTGACTTTTTTCACTTGCTAGTTGCAAGTAAAAAACGTATTAAGTTACTAAAGTTACGAAAATTCTCGTATGACAGAATAAAAATTCTGAAGTGATGTAATGTGTTGTAGTGTATTTTCGGACGACAACTGTACTGATTAAAACGAAACTCTTACGATCTGGCATCATGAGAAAGATGTTTGTGCTTGTCCGATCGGATAAATAATAAATAAAAAAATAAAAAAAAACGATGAAATGTTGTGACCAGCTATCGAAAGCTGTGTACTAACAATCAGATCATACGATCGCTTCGAAATCTGTATTTTTCCCCCATAAGATTTTCGGATCGTGTGTATGGGCCATTAGACACAAGTATCAACAGAACAGCTTTTTTAATTCATGATCTGAATGCAATCAACGTAATAACACTAAATAATTACAATTCAAGGCAATAATATAAATTTGAGCATGAATCACAGCGCAACTCCAGGCAACTTCAAGTTGCCTCCAGGACAGGCAACTTTCCAGTGGCCAATCAATCAGCTCGGGGGGAGGGAGGGGTTTTGCCTGGAAAACTATTTTTACTTCCTGGAAAGTTGCTTCAGTTAAGACAGTGGATCCGACTTGGAGGCGACTTCCATTGAAATCAATGGGTACAAGTCGCCTAGAAGTCGGATTGAAGTCGTACAGGAACCTTTTCTGAAGTCGGAGCGACTGCAGTAGTGTGCATTAAGATGGCTCCATTCACTTCCATTACTTTTCTAAACCGCACAACTTGGGGCGACTTGAAGTCGGATCCCAGGACACCCCTGTGTGAACCGGCTCTAACTGCAACACATTTTGTGAATGAACAACAAACTTGCACAATAGCTGTACGTGCCAGTAGAACACACATAAAACAAAAAGCAGATTTAAGCAAGTCATAACACTGAATCAGACAGCCACATAAAAGTAAGCAAATTCTTGAAGAGCCGCACACCAAAGATTCCACCGTATGCATTTTCTTTCAGGCTAAAAACTGCACAAATCGCAAGTATAGGTGTCAAAACAACTTGGGCAATAACATTTGCATCTAGGCCTTTATACATATATGGTTCAGGTAGTTTGTTAGCTCATGAAAAATAAGTTTTCCTTAGCACCCTGTACTGAAACTAAGAAAAGCACTCTGGGCCATTTGGAACCACCAATGATATCATGAACTACCATTGCAGCAATTCTGAGGACACAAGCTGTTTTCCACTAGGTATTCAAAACCATACTAAATACAAATCAGAGAAATTAAAGGGGCCCCTAAAACACAAACAAATACACACACTGCCCTTTTAGATTGCAAGCTCTAAAAGGAGCAGAGCTCTCCGATGCCTACTGTATTAAATTGTACTGTCTGTTCTAATGGCTCATTTACACTTGCTTCGGTTTCACACATTAACGACTTGCTTTAAAACATGGCTTCGGACTAGTGCCGAAACTACTAATGGATTATGAAATTAATCGATTATTATTTTCATAATTGATCAGCCAGTAACATAATGGGGTTAAAAAACATTATCCCTTTATAATACAAAAAGAGCAAATCGCTACTGTAAATATTACTTTCACTGTCCCACAGTAAAAAATGAACCCCTTACAGTAGCGATTTTGCTTTTTGTACTAATCTTAGTTTTTTAACCCCATTATGTTACTAAACATCTCTGGCCTGGGTCACTCCTCTGTTTTTTGGTGCATTTTGCAGAAACACTATAGTTCATGTACATGGTTTCCTACGGGACACGTTCACATCCATGTTTTTTTCAGCTGCTGCGTATTTGGAAAGTGCAAGTTTTTTTGTTTATTTTTTAAAACGCAAAACTGTGCTATTTTGGTTCAATATACTTAATGGAGAAACTGCAGAAAAGCCTGTAATGTGTTTTTGCCTCAATTTGTGTTTTTTTAATCTGCCCAACAACAAATTAGCCCAAAAAATAAAAAATGCAAATCGCCACAAAATCACTGAGTAAAAAAAAGTCTATCTAAAGATCGTTTTATATTTAGGATACATTAATCATTTTGTTTATTCAGCATTAAATGAAGCTTTCTGAGCATGAGTCTATATATTCTGCAATATTCAAATTTTTGGTAAACTCATTTAATGAATCCAAGCTCTGCATGCTGGGATAACACGCACTGCATTGATGCATTCACACGTCACAGTAACCATAAGATAAAACAAAGTTCAGGATTATTATTTTATCCCATTTTTTTGCAAAGCCATGTACACTACAAACTGTATGATTGTATCGGTTCTGATATCGCTGTTTTACGAACCTGACAGTGTCCCTCACCTTGTTGTGTCACTGCCGCATCACCAGCCATCACATTAAAGTGAATGGAACTGTCGGTGAGTAAACAGTGGGTCAGAGGTGGAGCCGCTGAGGGACAGATGACAGTTGCTGTTTAAAAATGATTTAAAATCAAGTTGATTTAAAGCGGAGGTTCACAAAAAAAGTGAACCTCTGCTTTTCGGAACCCTCCCCCCCCCCCCTCCGGTGTCACATTTGGCACCTTTCAGGGGGAGAGGGGTGCAGATACCTGTATCCATATTTTAAAAGTAAGCAGCTGCAGTATTTGTAGCTGCTGGATTTAAAAAAATAAATAAAAAATTGCCGGACCTCTGCTTTAAAAGCAAGCATTTTTCTAGTGATTAAATCAAATTCACCCTGTTGTAAAGTACTGCGTAAACTGTCAGCGCTATATAAATCCTGTATAAACAATATTATTATTTTTATAAGTGCGTGTTAAAAAAAACCCTGGGATGATTTAGAATATTGGTTCCGAATTTTTCAGGAACGTCTGGCCACAACAGCCTACACATTAACAGACTGAGCCGCCCACTTCCACGCATGAAGAATGGCAGGCTGCCTATTCATGCTTCTGTTTAAAAAACACATTAATTTTTAATGCCTTGTTTTCGACATGATGCAATCTATTTAAAGCTGGATTCCACCCGCGATTTTTTTTATTTATTTTTTAAATCAGCAGCTACAAACACTGTAGCTGCTGACTTTTAATAAGGACACTTGCCTGTTCTAGGCGCCCGCGATGTCGGGCCCCACCCCCCCTCGAGGCTGACCCCGGCGCCGCCATCCTCACTAAGGGAAACAGGCACTGCCCATTACCTACTGTGCATGCGCGAATCTCGCGGCGCTTTGTGAATGGGTGGCTGCTTTCTGGGATACACACGGTTCCCAGAAGGCAGCGCGCTCCATTCACCAGAAGACACTGCGAGGAGGACGAGGAAGAAGACCTGCCGAGGACTAGGAAGAGGCAGATTAGGAACATCCGCATAGCAACCGCCTTTTCTGGTGAGTAAAAATTTTTTTTTTTTGAAGGGTTTTTGTTATTTTTATTTTTTTAGGGTGGAACTCCACTTTAAAGCCTTTTTATCACGGGCTACTGTGCATTTTCTAATGGTTAAAGCAGATTTTCCGGACATTGCGTAGATCGCTGCACAATGTGTGCCGATTTTCCCCAAAAGTGAGAACAGATACCTGGATGTGACAGGTATCTGCCTCCCCCTCCAAGGTGTCAAATGTGACACCGGGGGGGGGGGGGGGGATCCAGACAGCGGAAGTTCCTTTTTTGGGTGGAACTCGGCTTTAAGGCCTCATGCCCACGGGCGTTTTAAAAAACGGGCTGTAAAGCTAGTACAGACGCCAGGAAAAAAGCGGCGTTTTTAAAAACGCGATTTTTCCCGCGTTTTGCATTGAATTCAAGGCACGTTTCCCCACGCTAGAAAAACGCGTCTGAAAGCTTTCTCTATTCCAAATCAATGGTTCCCTATGGATGATCCAACTTGTGGGGCGACTCGTGTGCGGAGAATCTTGAAGGGGAACCCCGCGAAAATGTTAAAAAAAAAAAAAAAAAAAAAAAGGATTTTTGTACTCACCGTAAAATCCTTTTCTCTGACATCCATGGACTGACACGGCGTCTCTTATTCACTGTACACGTGGGTTATGTCCCTGCTTGCAGGAGAAGACCTAAGCAGAATGTGAGATGTTATACATACATTCTAAAAAGCCAGAGTTGAACAGCCCCGCCCAGGGGGGTGGTCCCTCCGGACATAACCCACCCCCTGTAGTCAGCAGTTCGTAACAAAGCAGTACAAAAACTTTAAAAAGGAAGGGTGGGTGCCGTGTCAGTCCATGGATGTCAGAGAAAAGGATTTTACGGCGAGTACAAAAATCCTATTTCTCTTATCCATGGACTGACACAGCCTCTCTTACACTTTACACGTGGGATGTCCCAAAGCAGTGTCAAGAGGGATGGGAGCAGTATAAATGGGGAAAAAAAAATAAAAAATAAAAACCTTCACTCCAAACAAGGCAGGGCTCCTCAACGGAGGAGTTGCAACTCTAAACAGCGGCCTGCAACACCTTGCGGCCGAAGGAAGCATTCGAAGATGCAGCCACATTAAACTTATAAAACTTAGAAAAGGTATGAACAGACGACCAGGTCGCCACCTTGCACACTTGTGCAACCGACGCTTGATGTCGGAAAGCCCAGGAAGCACCAACTGCCCTGGTGGAATATGCCGTGCCCGGAAAGGGAGGTGCCCGCCCCTTGAGAGCATAGGCTTGAATGACAGTTTGTCTGATCCACCTAGAAATGGTGGCAGACTAAGCCGCTTGGCCCTGTTTCGGACAAGAGGCAGTTACAAACAGTGAGTCAGACTTCCGAACAGAAGCAGTAGCAGACAGGTACACCTGCAAGGCTCGTACCACGTCCAATGTGTGAAGCACAAACTCTCTGATGCGATGGGTGAGGACACAAGGACGGGAGGACAATGTCCTCATTTAGGTGAAAGGCCGAGACCACCTTTGGTAAAAAAGAAGGTCGCGGTCCCAACACCGCCTTATCCTTATGGATGACCCAATATGGCAACTTGCAGGACAAGGCCGCCAACTCAGACACTCGTCTAACAGAAGTAATTGCCACTAAAAGGGGCCACCTTCTGAAACAAAGTCAAGAGGGGAATATCCCTGATATTCTCAAAGGGAGGTTCCTGGAGAACCGAGAGCACCAATTCAGATCCCACGGGGGGAGAGGAGGCTTGACAGGAGGGAGCACATGGCGAACCCCCCTGCACAAAAAAGGTGCTAACCAAGGAATGACCCGCTAGTGGTCACTGAAAAGACGGCCAAGGCCGAAATCTGACCCTTAATGGTACTCAAAGCGAGCTTTTGGGCCACTCCACGCTGCAGAAAATGCAGGATTCTAGGGACGGAATACGTCCGAGGATGCCAGTCCAGCTCTTCGCACATGGCGATGTAAGCTTTCCAGGTACGGTGATAGATCATTCTGGAGGAAGACTTCCGTGCCCTTAACATGGTCGAAATGACGGAGTCCGAGAGACCTCGGTCTCTCAACAGCCATGCCGTTAAAGCCAGAGACTGTAAAGCAGGATGAAATATAGGACCTTGAGACAGAAGGTCCTCTCTTATTGGCAACCGCCAGGGAACGTCCGTGACGAGACATACCAGATCGGCGTACCAGTGACGCCGAGGCCAATCCAGAGCAATGAGGATCACCGGAATTCCCTCGGTCACCACCCTGCGCAGCAGGCGAGGGAGCAACTGCAGCAGAGGATAAATGTATATCAGGTGATAATGACCCCATGGGGCCACTAACGCATCCAAGGCATCCGCCAAGGATCTCTGGATCTGGCCACAAACCTTGACACCTTGCGATTGAGTCGAGAGGCCATCAGGTCCACATCCGGCGTGTCCCACCGTCGGCAAAGAAGTTGAAATACATCCGGGTGCAAGGAGCACTCTCCCAGGTCCAGCATCTGGCGACTCAAATAGTCCGCCTGCCAATTGTCTATGCCCGGAATGTAAACAGCCGACGCGCTTCTTTTAGCCCACTTCAGGGTACGGCGACCTCGGAAGCCGCAGCCGAGCTCTGAGTCCCTCTTTTGATGGTTGACATACGCCACCGCCGTGACGTTGTCCGACTGGATCCTAATGGAGCGATCCTGTAATCCCTCAGACCACGAGGAGAGGCACAGTCTGATGGCCCATATTTCCAGAACATTGATCGGCAAACGGGCTTCGTCCGGAGTCCAAAGCCCTCGGGCCGACAGGACTCCCCAGACTCCACCCCAGCCCGTCAGGCTGCCGTCCGTCGTGAACACCGCCCATTGGATGGGGAGGAACGACTTCCCGGACTGAAGAGCCGGGGACCCCAACCACCATGTCAGGGACGCCCAGACCAGGTGACTCACCTGGATCGGAAGATCCAAAGACAACAGGGATTTGTCCCAAGTGAGCAAGATCTTATTCTGCAATGCCCTGCTGTGTGATTAGGCATACGGGACTGCCTCGAAGGTGGCCACCATGAGTCCCAGGACTCTCACGCAAAAAACGGATTGACGACCATTTTTAGGGATGTCAGCACCCGCACTGCAGACTGAAGTGTCAGTAACTTCCCCGGAGGTAGGAATACCTTTGCCTCCAAGGAGTCCAGAATCAGACCTAGATACTCCAGATGCTGAGTCGGGACCAGGACTGACTCCTAAATGTTCAGGAGCCACCCAAAGTCCCTGAGGGTCCGACTGACGATAGTCACACTGTCTTCTAATTCTAAGCTACTTTCTGCTCTTAGAAGAAGATCGTCCAGATAGCCCACGACAGCGATGCCTCGCCGTCTCAGCAAAGCTAGAACCGGCGCAAGCACCTTGGTGAACATCCACGGTGCCGAGGCTAGACCGAAGGAAGAGCCACAAATTGATAGTAGACTTCGCCGATCGCAAGCGCAGAAACTTCTGGTGACTTGCGCAGATCGGAACATGCAAGTAGGCGTCCTTGGTGTCCAAGGCCGCCAGAAAATCCCCTTGACGGAGTGTATCGATCACCGTGCGAATGGATTCCATGCGGAATTTTTGCACCTTCACGAAGGCATTCAGGGCCTTGAGGTCCAGGATAGGCTGAACCCCGTCCTTTTTTGGGACGACAAACGGATTAGAGTAGAATCCCTGAAACCTCTCCTGTGACGGAACCGGCACAATCACTCCAGACCTGATCAAATCCTGAACAGCCCCCATAGGGCTGCCCGACGGGCAAGAAGGAGAGGAAGATTCAAGGGAAGAATCTGTTTGGGACCAGGAACGGAACTCTATCCTGTAACCTGAGGTGACCACCTCGCACACCCACCGGTAGGAGATCCGGAAGGTCCACCGATCCGTGAACCTGTGAAGTCGTGCCCCCACCCCAGAGTCGGGTGGGGGCAAGACTTCACACGGAGGCGGGCTTGGGAGCCGGCTTGTTTGGCTTACGCACCCAGGGGCGCATGTGTCCACCAGCCGCACTGCTGTCAGTCTGGGAGACCCGTGGACTCTGACCAACGAAAGGAAAAAAAAAAATAAACAAATAAAAAAACTTTTCGCTGGAAAGGAAGGACCCTGCTTACGTCGGGCCTCTTTACCCTTGCTAGTCTGAGTAAAAAGAGTGCTTTTACCTCCCGTGACATCCTTGATGATGTTATCCAGCGCAGCACCGAAAAGCCTACCACCTTTAAACTGTAGATCAGTCAGAAGCTTCTTAGAGGCTAAGTCAGCAGACCAGCATTTCAACCAGATAAGACGACGCAATACCACCGCCGAGACAGAGGCCCTGGAAAATTAAAGGGCCGCGTCTAGCGTGGCGTCGCACACATAAACCAGGCCCTGCACCATTTGGTGGGCCAGAGCAATAGGGTCTGGAGGAAAATTATGCTCCTGTACAGTTTGGTGCAAAATTTTTGCCCATCCCGTAGGTGTCAGACACAAGGGTCGCCACTACCACAGGCCATAGGGCGGACCCCAACAAGGCAAACATGGCTCTGCTCACCACTTCTGACCTCCTGTCAGTGGGGCCCTTAAAATGCAGGAGTCCCCTCCATCAGGAGAGTGGTGACCTTGTTCAACCGGGCGACTGGAGGGTTGACCACTGGGGGAGAAGTCCACGTTTTAAGTAGGGCATCTTCAAAGGGGTATCTGATAGACAAACGCCGCGGGACCCTAAAAGTCTTCTGCAGCTTTTTCCCAGTCCACCCACAGGCTGTGCTGACTGAGGAGGGGGCGCCCAGGGGACTCACCAGACCGGACCAGGACCGCTCAGATACGCTGTCTGTGCAGCGCTGTGTCAGCGCGAGCGAGCTGTGAGGAGATTTGCGCTGTTACAGCTGTGATAGAGGCCAAACTAGTGCTGAAAAGCGCATGGGCTACAAGAAAATGGCCTCCGCACTTCACTGAGGCGATCCGCGGCAAAATGGCCGCCATGCGCAGTTAAAAGTAAAAAATAGAAAACAGCACACACACAGCTCCAAACGGTGCCCGGCCCCAAAATCACACAAGGCCCCCAGCGATATGCAGACCAGCATGAGCCCCCCCGGGATAGTATGACCCCCCAGGCACCCCCCACAGCACAGCGCCAGCAATGGTGACATAGTATGACCCCCCCACCCCCCCCAGCAATGGTGACAGAGTGAAAATAAAACACAGGGGGAGACAGGGAAAATCCCCCACAGAGAAACACAGCATTTTGTACTCACCTGCAGGCAGGAAAGACTACTTACCCGTCCCCTGAGGGACCCACTGGTGTGTTTCTGACAGACCTATCAGAGTAGTACTGCGTAGCTGTCGGCCCGGTCCACCGCGAGAGATACAGTCCGTCAGGTACTGTTCAATTTTGAGAAGACCGCGGGAGTATGAAAGCAACCCGGCCACCCCTGGAGTCATGGGGCATGTCGTGAACCGAGTCTCACGCACACAAGGCGAGGATCAGCACGCTCGATGGTCGGACAGGGAAGACTACGAGGATACTAGTGTACCCAACCTGTTGCCCAGCCAACAGTTAATTGAAGGTCTCAAAAATAAAATAAAGATTCCCAAAAGGAATAAAAATTTAAAGTAAAATCTTCCAGGAGACTGGCCCGAGAGAGCCACGTCTTCTTCTGCTAGACAGAAAAAAACTGAGGTCTGCTGACTGCAGGTGGTGGGTTATGTCCGGAGGGACTGCCCCCCCTGGGCGGGGCTGTTCAACTCTGGCTTTTAGAATGTATGTATGTATGTATGTATGTATGTATGTATGTATGTACGTACGTACGTACAACATCTCACATTCTGCCTAGGTCTTCTCCTGCAAGCAGGGACATAACCCAGGTGTACAGTGAATAAGAGACGCCGTGTCAGTCCATGGATAAGAGAAATAGGATTTTTGTACTCACCGTAAAATCTGTTTCTTTGACTTCCATGGACTGACACAGCTCTCATACTGATTACGTGTGGTATATGTCCCTGCTTGCAGAAGACCTAGGCAAAATGTCAGATGTTAAAACATTCTAGAACAAACCAGAGCCGAACAGCCCCGCCCAGGGGGCGGTCACTCCGGACACCACCCCCCCCCCCCCACCCGCAGCCGGGAGCCTCAGTTCGTAACAAAGCAGTACAAACCTTAAAAAAGGAAGGGTGGGTACTGTGTCAGTCCATGGATGTCAGAGAAACGGATTTTACGGTGAGTACAAAAATCCTATTTTCTCTTATCGTCCATGGACTGACACAGCTCTCATACTGATTACGTGTGGGACGTCCCAAAGCAGTACAAGAAAAAAGGGTGAGAGGAAAATAGTAAAGGACAACAAAAACTTCACTCCAAACCAGCAGAGCTCCTCAACGGAGGAGTTGCAACATTAAACAGCGGCCTGCAACACTTTGCGGCATAAGGAAGCATCCGAAGATGCAGCCATATCAACCTTGTAGAATTTTGAAAAGGTATGAACGGACGGCCAGGTCGCCGCCTTGCACACTTGTGCAAACGATGCTTGATGTCGGAAAGCCCAGGAAGCCCCGATTGCCCTGGTGGAATGTGCCGTAACCGGGAAGGGAGGCGCCCGCCCCTTAATGGCATAGGCCTGTATAAAACAGTCTGTCTGATCCACCTAGAAATGGTGGCAGACGACACCGCTTGGCCCCGTTTCGGACCAGAGACAGATACAGTGAGTCAGACTTCCGAATAGAAGCAGTAGCCGCCAGGTATACCCGTAAGGCACGCACCACATCCAAAATTGTGAAGCGCAACCTCTCTAGGATGCGATGGATGAGGGCACAAGGACGGAAGGACAATGTCCTCATTAAGGTGAAAAGCCGAAACCTTAGGAAGGAAAGACGGTCGCGGTCGCAATACCGCCTTATCCTTATGGAGGACCAGGTAAGGCGACTTGCATGACAGAGCTGCCAACTCAGACACCCGTCTAACAGAAGTGATGGCCACTAAGAAAGCCACCTTCTGGGACAAAGTTAAAAGAGGAATGTCTCTTATATTTTCAAAAGGAGGTTCCTGAAGAACCGAGAGCACCAAGTTCAGATCCCAAGGAGGGAGCGGGGGCTTGGCAGGTGGAACCACATGGCGTACCCCCTGCACAAAAGCGCTAACTAAGGAATGACCTGCTAGGGGTCTTTGAAAGAAAAACGGCCAAGGCCGAAATCTGACCCTTAGTAGTGCTCAAAGCCAGCCTTTGTGCAACACCACATAGCGATGTAAGCTCTCCAGGTACGGTGATAGATCTTCCTAGAAAAAGACTTCCGTGCCCTAAGCATGGTTGAAATTATCGAATCCGACAGGCCTCGGTCTTTCAGCACCTGGCTCTCAATAGCCATGCCGTTAAAGCCATAGACCGTAAAGCAGGATGAAACGTAGGACCTTGAGATAGAAGGTCCTCCCTCAAGGGCAGGTGCCAAGGGATGTCCGCGATGAGACGTACCAGGTCGGCGTACCAGTGACGCCGAGGCCAGTCCGGGGCAATAAGGATCACCGGGATGCCTTCGGTCGCTACCCTGAGCAGCAGGCGGGGAAGCAACTGCAGCGGAGGGTAGACATACATTAAGCGATACTGACCCCACGGGGCCACTAACGCGTCCGAGGCATCCCTGGACCTGGCCACAAACCTCGACACCTTTCGATTGAGTCGAGACGCCATCAGGTCCACATCCGGAGTGCCCCACCGCCGACAAAGGAGTTGAAACACCTCCGGATGCAAGGACCACTCCCCCTGGTCCAGGGACTGGCGGCTCAGATAGTCCGCCTGACTGTTTTCTACGCCTGGAATGTAGACGGCCGCCGGCACGCTTCTTTCCGCCCACCTTAGGATGTGGGCGACCTCGGACGCCGCAGCCGAGCTCCGAGTGCCCCCTGATGGTTGACATACGCCTGGATTCTGACTGAGCGGCCCTGTAGCCTCTTCGACCATGCGGAGAGACAGTCTGATTGCCCGCAATTCCAGGACATTGATTGGGACACGAGATTCGTCTGGAGTCCAGAGCCCTTGAGCTGACAGGACTCCCCAAACTCCTCCCCAGCCCGTCAGGCTGGCGTCCATCGTGACCACCGTCCAGTGGATGGGGAGGAACGACTTCCCGGCCCGAAGAGCCAGGGATCTCAGCCACCACGTCAGGGACGCCTTGACAGAGTGACTCAACTGAATCTGAAGATCCAATGACAATGGGGACTTGTCCCAAACAGACAGAATTCCCTTCTGCAATGCCCGAGTGTGTGATTGAGCATACGGAACCGCCTCGAAAGAGGCCACCATTAGTCCCAGGACTCTCATGCATAAGCGAATTGACGACCATTTTCGAGACGTCAGAACCCGCACTGCCGACTGAAGTGTCAGTAACTTCTCTGAGGGTAGAAACACCTTCGCTGCGGAAGTGTCCAGGATCAGACCCAGATACTCCAAGCGTTGAGTCGGGACTAGAGCCGACTTCTGCGTGTTCAGAATCCATCTGAAGTCCGAGGGTCACATTTTCCTCCAATTCTGAGCCATTTTCTGCTCTGAGAAGGAGATCGTCCAGATAGCCCATGATAACAACTCCTCGCTGTCTCAGCAAAGCTAGAACCGGGGCAAGCACTTTGGTGAAAACCCGTGGTGCCGATGCTAGACCGAAGGGAAGAGCCACGAACTGATAGTGGACTTCGCCTATGGCAAAGCACAGAAACCTCTGGTGGCTTGCGCAGATTGGAACGTGCAAGTAAGCAGCCTTGATATCCAAGGACGCCAAAAAATCCCCTTGGTGGAGTGTCGCGATCACCGTGCGAATGGATTCCATCTGGAATTTTAGTACCCTCACATAGGCATTCAGGGCCTTGAGGTCCAGGATTGGCCGAACCCCGTCCTTCTTCGGGACAAACAGGTTTAAGTAAAACCCCTGAAACCTCTCTTGCGAGGGAACCGGCACAATTACTCTGCACCCGAGCAAATCCTGTACGGCCCCCAAGAGGGCCGCCCGGCGGGCAGGAAGGAGAGGGAGGTGAGGGGAAAAAACCTGTTTGGGGGCCACGAGCGGAACTCTATCCTGTATCCCGAGGTGACCACCTCGCACACCCACCGGTCGGAGATCTGGGAGGTCCACCGCACCGAGAACCTGCAAAGATGTCCCCCCACCCCAGAGTCGGGCATGGGCAAGACTTCATGCGGTGGCGGGCTTGGGAGCTTGCTTGGTAGGCTTACGCACCCAGGGACGTCTTGGTCCCCCAGCCGCACTTTTTCCAGTCTGGGCGGGCTTACCCGTGGATTCTGACTGACGAAAAAACTTCTTTGCCGGAAAGGAAGGGCCCGGCCTGCGGTGGGGCTCCTTTCCCTTAATAGACTGGGGAAGGAAGGTGCTCTTACCTCCTGTGACATTTTTAATAATGTCATCCAGGGTAACCCCAAACAGTCTACCGCCCTTAAAGGGCATATCAGCCAGGAGCTTTTTGGAAGCTAGGTCGGCCGACCAGCATTTCAGCCAGATAAGGCGACGCAGCACCACAGCAGAGATAGAGGCCCCTGATATTAGAGGGGCCGCATCCAAAGTGGCATCACACATGAAGACTAAACCCTGCGCAAGTTGGTGAGCCAGGGCAATGGTCTCAGGAGGGAGATTATGCTCCTGCACTGTCTGGTGCAAAATCCTTGCCCATCCTGTGAGTGTCTGAGACACAAGTGTCACCGCCACTATAGGGCGTAAAGCGGACCCCCAATAAGGTAAACATAGTTCTACTCACCACTTCTGACCTCCTGTCAGTCGACCACTGGGGGGTGAGCCCACTTCTTAACCAAGTCCTCCTCAAAAGGGGTACCTTAAAGCTATGCGCCGCGGGACCGTCAAAGTCTTCTGAGGCTTATCCCAGACTTGGTCAATGAATGTATTAAAAAAAAGGCACATATGGAAAGATGTTTTTTGAAGAGGCGGCTTTAAAAGGAACCAAAAAGTATACAGCTTCCACCTGAGGTTCCTCAGCCTCAACATTCAGCTTGAGAGTGTCCCTCACAGCATCAATGAGTTCACTTACAAGCACCCTGTCAGTTGGTGGTTCAAGACAGGGGTCTTCGTCACAAGGAATGTCCTCTCCAAAGACATCAAAATCCTCAGAACTAGGGTCCTCAGCAGCAGTAGCTAGGCCCATATCTGAGTCAGAGCACTCCCCATGTGGAGATTGTGTGGGGAGGGGGCGCTTTACAGCTCCCGTGCGTTCGCACACCGCTTCCAGCTTGACAAGGAATGATTCCAAGACTGCCGACAACTGGTCCATAGGGACCGCAGGTGCAGGAGCACTGCCAGTTGCCTCTGACAAGTGTGGAGAAGCAGGTGAACCAGACTCCATATTGCCACCCTCAGACCTTATTCACTATTACAGTGAATAATACAGTCCACCCACTGGCTGTGCTGAGGAGGGGATACCCGGAGGACTCACCACCCTTAGGGACCGCTCGGTTCCGCTGTATGAGCTGCGCTGCAGCGCGAGTGAAGCCTGAGGAGAGTGAAGAATCTGTGAGGAGACAGATTTTCGCGCCGTCAGCAGCGCCGCTAGAGGCCGAAAACTAAAGTGAACGCGCCGCGGCTACAGGAAAATGGCCGCCGGGCGCTTGTATAACTGCGCATTTGAGCCGCGGCAAGATGGCCGCCGAGCGCACCATTTAAATTTAAAACACAGCGCCAATGGCGCACGCAATAAGGCCTCACACACTACACCAGAACACTTCCCAGAGTTCACCAACAGCCATGAGCGCCCCCCCAGGCCAGAGTGACCGCCACCCCCCCCCCCATACAGCACCAGTACAGGGTGCAGAGAGCAGCATAACAGTGGGGGGGAGACAGGGAGAATCCCCCACATAAAGAAACACAGCCAGCATGTACTCACCTGCAGTAGGAGAGACTACTTACCCATCCCTTTCAGGGACCCACTGGCTTGTTTCAGACAGACCTATCACAGAGCAGTACTGCGTAGCTGTCGGCCCAGTCCACCGCAAGGAGATACAGTCAGACAGGTACTGTTCAATCTTGAGAGGACCGCGGGAGCATGAAAGCAACCCGGCCACCCCTGGAGTCATGGGGCATGTCGTGAACTGAGTCTCACACACAAGGCGAGGATCAGCACGCTCGATGGTCGGACAGGGAAGACTACGAGGATACCAGTGTACCCAACCTGTTGCCCAGCCGACAGTTGATTGAAGGTCTCAAAAATAAAATAAAATTCCCAAAAGGAATAAAATGTAAAAAGTAAAATCTGTCAGGAGACTGGCTCCTGAGAGAGCCACGTCTTCTTCTGCTAGGCAGAAAAAAACTGAGGCTGCTGGCTGCGGGTGGGGGGGTGGTGTCCGGAGGGACCGCCCCCCTGGGCTGTTCGGCTCTGGTTTGTTCTAAAATGTTTTAACATCTAACATTCTGCCTAGGTCTTCTCCTGCAAGCAGGGACATATACCCACACGTAATTAGTATGAGAGCTGTGTGAGTCCATGGACGATAAGAGAACATTTTTTTGCTTGAGGTTCCCCCCCCCCCCAGGACGATACCAGACCCTTCGGTCTGGTATGAATCTTAAGGGGGAACCCCACACCAAAAAAATGGCACGGGGGTTCCCCCCAGGATCCATACCAGATCCTTAACCGAGCATGCAGGTCAGGAAGGGGGTGGGAATGAGCGAGAGCCCCACCCCCTCCTGAACCGTACCAGGCCGCATGCCCTCAACATGGGGAGTGGGTGCTTTGGTGCAGGGGGGCGCCCTGTGGCCCCCCCACCCCAAAGCACCTTGTCCCCATGTTGATGGGGACAAGGGCCTCTTCGCGACAACCCTGGCCGTTGGTTGTCGGGGTCTGCGGGCGGGGGGCTTATCGGAATCTGGGGGCCTCTTTTAATAAAGGGGCACCCACCCTATGTGAATGAGTATGGGGAACATCGTACCCCTACCCATTCACCTGGGGGAAAAGTTTATAAAAAAAATACACACACACACACACACACACACACTAGACAGCTTTTTAAAGTAATTTATTAGGTGACTTCGGGGGTCTCTCCGGTTCTTTCTGCCTTCTGCTGGGCACCTCCGCTATCTTCTTCCAGCTCTTTTGCTGTCGGGGGCCCGGTCTTCTTCCCTCTTCTCTTCGAGATGTTGACACGACGAGGTCTGCCGCTGTAATGCCGTGTGCCCGGCGCGCAACCACTTATATGGGCGTGGTCACCGGGTGATGTCACCCGGTGACTCCGCCCCCTTATGACGTCGCAGTCCCATCATCCCCGGGACTGCAACGTCATAAGGGGGCGGGTCACATCATCCGTTGACCACGCCCCCAGAAGATAGAGGTGCCCGGCAGAAGGCACAAAGCACCGGATAGCGGGAGAAGAACCAGAGAGAGCGGAGAAGTCGGAAGACCCCCGAAGCTGCCTAATAAAAATTACTTTAAAAAGCAGTCTAGTGTGTTTTTTTTATTGACACTTTTCCCCCAGGTGAATGGGTAGGGGTACGATGTACCCCATACTCATTCACATAGGGTGGGGGGCCGGGATCTGGGGGCCCCCTTATTAAAAAAGGGGCTCACAGATTTCGATAAGCCCCGGCCCGCAGACCCCGACAACCAACGGCCAGGGTTGTCAGGAAGAGGCCCTTGTCCCCATCAAAATGGGGACAAGGTGCTTTGGGGCGCAGGGCACCCCCCTGCCCCAAAGCACCCACCCCCATGTTGAGGGCATGCGGCCTGGTACGGTTCAGGAGAGGGGGGGTGCTCGCTTGTACCCACCCTCTTCCTGACCGGTCGGGCTGCGTGATCGGATAAGGGTCTGGTATGGATCCTGGGGGGAACCCCCGCGCCATTTTTTTGCTGTGGAGTTCCCCCTCAGGATCCATACCAGACCGAAGGGTCTGTTATCGTCCTGGGGGGAACCTCACGCAAATTTTTTTTTACATTTTCACGGGGTTCCCCTTCAAGATTCTCCGCACACCAGTCAATCCGACTTCTGGTGCGACCTCTATTCAAATCAATGGGCTCCCATAGGGAACCATTAATTTGGAATAGAGAAATTAACGCCAGACGAGGATTAACACAGCGTTAAGCCTCGTTAAATCTCGTTTTTACACCCTTTTACAGCGCTAACGCTGGAGCTTCAGAACGCACTGGTCCTGGGTTTTTTTTGCAGCTTAAAAACGCCTATGCCATTTACAGCTCAAAAACGTCATGGTGGGCATGAGGCCATAGGCTAACATGGAGAGACGTTTTTAAGCTACAAAAACCGCTCATAAAAGTGGCTGTAAAAACGTCCGTGGGCATGAGGCCTAAATGTCAGGATGTTTATAAAACAGCACTCTAAAACAAAGAATATATTATATAAAAATCAGTTTAAAGGAGCACTATACCTTTTTTTTTTTTTGCTTAAAAATAACAAACATGTTATACTTACCTCCACTGTGCAGCTCGTTTTGCACACAGTGGCCCCGATCCTGGTCTTCTGGGGTCCCTCGGCGGCTGTCTTGGCTCCTCCCCGCAAGGACTCCACACCTTAATGCGAGTGAGCTCGCATGGTGTGGAGTGATTGCGGGCGCGCTCCCGTGATACAGCGGCGGCCATAGCCGCCGACTGTATCACTCGGCCCCGCCCCCCGGCGTGCCGCGTCATTGGATGTGATTGACAGCAGCGCCAGCCAATGGCTGCGCTGCTTTCAATCTATCCAGTGTAGCCAATCGGCGGCCAGGCAGAAAAACGAAGAGGATGACGGGGACGAGCATGGGACTTTCGAGGGGCCAGGTAAGAAAAACGGGGGCTCGGGGGGGGCGGTATTGTCGAATGTTTTTTCACCTTAATGCATAGGATGCATTAAGGTGAAAAAACATGTAACTTTTACTACTCCTTTAACTCAGAACTAAGAATATGCAAGCAAAGTTTGGTTCAGACTCCTGCAATATGATTTTGACCTGACTTTCAGTTACATTTCGTAGTGCTACTTGGATGCAACTTTGATAAGGTTTGTATATTCTACGAGGCAAAAAAAATAAAAGAAATAAATAAAAATCGCACTGGAATTGCACCAAAGTACAGAAACCTTTTCCAAAATCGTTCCATGCCGAGTCATGTTGATGTGAATGAACACCATCGAAAACAATGTGATTTCCGTTGTCATGCGATTCTGTGAGACTAAAGTTGCAGCTGAAATTGCACTAGTGTGAACCAGGCCTAAAGTACACTTACCAAGCAGAAAAGGCCTGATCTCATCTGGCAAACGGGGAGTAGATGAGAAAATCAAGAAAAAAAAAATACATTAAAAAAGCGGGGTTCCAACCGCAATTTTTTTTTTCCCCCTACTAAGGGAAACAGGCAGTGGAGCCTTGCGGTTTCACTGCCCGTTTCCTACTGTGCATGCGCAAGTTGCTTTATGAATGGGCAGCTGCTTTCTGGGATACACACGGTTCCCAGAGGGCAGCGCGCCCCATTCCCCAGAAGACAACGCGAGGATGAAGACCAGCCGCGGTATAGGAAGA
Source organism: Rana muscosa (assembly GCA_029206835.1). NCBI lineage: Eukaryota > Metazoa > Chordata > Amphibia > Anura > Ranidae > Rana > Rana muscosa. The sequence goes on from CM055128.1 coordinate 146,884,661, forward strand.
GGCAGATTAGGAAGATCCACCTAGCAACCGCAATTTCTGGTAAGTAAAACATTTTTTTTTCTTCTATTTTTTGTAGCATTTTTGGCGTAATTTTTTATTTTATTTTATTTTATTTTAGGGTGGACCTCCACTTTAATGTAAGAATTACAAGGAAAAATTTTCTAAATGCATAGTTCCAGTATTAATTTTATTTGCTACCTGGCTCCAGAAGTTTTTCAGGCACTGTATCAGATGCGGCAATATTATCAATGGCTCCATCACCGCCAAATCAAAACAAGGAGCAGAATATTTGTAGAGATTGAGTCATAAAAGGCAGTCTTTACAGAGGCCATACAAGTAACAGACCAAATATCCATAATTGGTTAATTAACAAAAATCCCTACAACAATGACACATATTACCGCTTTGTACAAAAGTGGCCGCCAGCGCTCAGACAATTTCTTCAAGATTTGATGATCATCTTTGAACAGAGTACTTGAATCATTACGGTAAACAATGCTCGTTTGTTTAGTCAAGTGATAAAGCAAAAGACAACAATGACAATGCATATGTATCAAAATAAAACCCTGCACAACATTTGTTTACATAACAGTTTTGTGATAGATAAAACATTAACAGAAGGCTCAGTATCTGATCCAATGTCTTTTTAAACCGCCCCTTTTTTCCCTGTATAAAGAACACAACCCTATGCTACTACGCAAAGATGCATTAAAGAAATTAGATCTCATACCCATTAACATCACCAACTCCCAGCTGACAAGAAGATCAATAGATGGAGCCATTATTCCATATGCGACATTACAGTGATACCGTTGTTCTGCTTTTATCATAAATGTCTATGTAATCTGGTCCCTTTACCATCTCCTGCCTTACACTAAACAAACATTTGTTACAATCACAGCAACATGAACATCATAATAAAGATGGAAATAGTTTGCATGCAATGCTTCATATAGATTGAAATCATAACTGCATGAATTGTAGGTTTCTACAGCCCTGAATATGATAAACAATTACTTTATTTAAAAAAAATATTGTTCTCAACCTTCTTTCCCCCCATCTCAGTGCTGCTGATCTCCCCCTGCCCTTTGCAAACACTTTCTGTCACCATGCACACTCCAGAACTGCTTGTACATTGTTATTTTAGACCAGCATGACAACAGTCAACTGTGTCTGTGCATACATGCCAGCATACCTGCTTGCCTACTTCATTAGAGGGGCATGTGACAACACAGAAGTACAACAGAGACAGTTGTCACCCCATAACAGGAAGGATCTAAACAAGACCTTTCAAAACAGGAACACCAGATTATTACTGAAAGTGGTTGTAAACCCTCCTGCGTCACTTTTAATAGGTAGGCCTACCTATAAGTAGTGGAAATATCTCCTAAACGTGCGCCATTTAGGGGATATTTAACCTTGTAGTGTGCTGATGTCACCGGCACATGCGCTGTAAAGAAACCGACCTTCCGTGCCATTTCTTCACTCGTATGTGCTGCATGCATGGGAGTGATGTCACACAGCTCCGGCCAGTCACAGAGCTGGAGTCCATGGCCCCGGAAGGAAGAGGGGTGAAGATGGGTGCTTCCATTGCAGGCAAGAGCCACATAATGGGCTAGTATGCAATGCCCATTATGCTTTTACTTTTCAGGGAACGACAGAAGTAGTAAAACCCATCAGGGTTTACTTCCTCTTTAAGTGGTTGTAAACCCACTTGGTAAATTTTCAGGCAATCCCCTGTCTTCCATAATGATATGTGCCCTGTGTATGTGGTTTAGTTAAAAAAAATGCCGTTCTATACCTAGTTTCCTAGCGCAACTGTGCGCTCACGTGACCACCTGCCGTTCCCTTTCCCGATCTGAAAGCTACAGCAGGAGGAGCTGAAAATACATTGCTGACGTCAGTAGGGATTTGGGGAGGAGGAGAGCAGTGGGCGGTCAGGTGAGCAACACTCTGAAATATAGTATAGAATGGTATTTTTTTAATAAAGCACATACACAGGCATTTTATGGAAGACAGGGGATTGCCTGAAAATTACAGTTTTTTCTGACACAAGCTGACAGGCAGGGAGGGAGGGGGGGGGGGACAGAGGAGAGCTGCAGATGATGGAAGCACATAAACTGACCACGGTGTCAGGGCTCAGGAGCCATGATCAACCGTAGTCAGTTTACAGAAGGGAGGGTAGAACCAGGCATTTTATGTGATACAGGGGGGCAAATGACAGCACAAGCACTGTGCTGTATCTCATACTTTAAAAAAGGAACAGAATCTCTTTTTTTTTTTTTTAAAGGGTAACAAACACTTAAAAGGAATGCTGCAATATTTTAAAAGATTGAACCCCCCCCCCCCCCCAGTCACATAATAACCTCATATATAGGATTTTAGATTAACTTTAACTGTGCCCACATCAGAACAGGGGTAGGAAACCTTCGCAATCTAGCAGTGGTGGAACTACCAATCCCATCATGCCTCCACCTCTGGAAGCCATGGTGGCTATAAGGAATCTTGCAATGCTTCATGGGACTTGTAGTTCCACAACAGCTGGAGTGCTGAAGCTGCCTAGAATACATGTAAGACCTGGGCTACACTTTGAGGGGAAGTCATCAAAATTGGAGAAGCTGTGTATGGCAACCAGCTTCTACCTTTCATTTTCAAAGGACATGTGAACAAAACTGAAGCTAAATTGCTGATTGGTTGCCATTGTATAGCTGTTCTAGTTTTTAGAAGATTTTTCAATGGTTAACGCCCAACAATTTTAGCTCATTCCATAGTGCCAATTTAAAGCGGTATTAAACCCAAAACATGTATTGCAGCTCACCAATTCTTACATGAGGTGGCTGCATTTGTTTGTTTTTTATTTGCCCTCTGTTTTCACCTGATCTGGCCAGTATCAGACACATCTCCTTTATTAGTGTGTCCCCACTCTGGATGAAGGAGCACATCTGGACAGCAGCATTGTCAGACTGGGGGGAGAGGAGCATTAGACAGACTAGCAGTTTTAAATACACTAACAAATTGAAGCCAAACTTCAGCTCACACATAAGCAGTTACAGCATTTGTTTTTTTCCCCCTTTTAGGATAAAAGTTTCACATAAAAGCTGATCATTGTAAGCACCCCTATCAGTGGTAAATGGTTTGTCTCATCTCTAACTTGATACATCCGGAAGACAGCTTGTTCTTTTGAAAAACAACAGACTTTCTGACAGAACACCAAGTGAAAATAAAAGAAAGCCAAAAAAAAAAAAAATTGGTAAGAAATGTATGATTTTGGGTTTATTAATGATCCAATAGTCAGCCTTCATCATCCACACGAGATATAAACATGATATATAAACATAGTGTCAGCACACATCACACTGCACCATTGTCATCTTCTCATACCCCATCATCCAATCACTGAGCCACAGGCATCTATTTACACCTGAAATCATCTAACACCCCCACCAAGAATAATGATCACACAACACACAGCCCCTCCGGATCACTACAGACCCCCATCATGTGCTCCTAGTTTTGTCCTCAGAAGGCATGCTGGGAGTTGTAGTCCTCCTCCTCACTGGGCCATAGTTACCCAAACTGGCCTGAACAATCCAGACTCTCCGTGCCAAGTTCTCGCCCTGCTCGCCTAATGATTTCCACACTTCCCATTGCAGACATTAGGACCTTGCTGGCCCTGACTGGCACTTTTAGTTCCCCAACAGCTGGATATGGGGGGGGGGGGGGTGCCCACATGTCTGCCCCATAGAAAAGCACGTGTTAGTGAAGGCCCGCCGGCCTCTCTCTCTCTCTCCCTCCTCGGGACCCCATTAGAAAAAGAAGGGAAGAAGTCTCACCGCTATCCTCCTCTGATAAACTTCTCTCTCAGCTCCTCACTCTGACGCAGCTTCTACAGTCTATGGCAGCAACGCCGGAAACTGCTCGACCCACCTCACTCAGCTCCCCGCCCACAAGTTGCCAATCTCTGTCTGGCCTGCCCCACCCACTTCTGACAAGAAACGTCCAACTCTGTACTGTCCTTAGGGGGCGTCACCCTATCCGCCTGTCCTCGGGCCTGTCCCACTCCAACTCGTCACACCTAAACCAATCACATCTCTTCTTGGACCTGATTTCGTTGTGTATTATTCATGAGTAGGGCGTGTTCTATTACGCTAATGAGGCGGACCAAGAGCTAGTTTTGTATTCATGAGATAGTTCGGGGCACCGCCCACTTGGTCTCAGGGACGTTCCTTGGGGCTCGGACTCTTCCGCCCAGCGAGTTCCCCTCCCGCCGTCTGACTGTACAAGCACACCGGGGGCGGAGGGGGAGGCACTGCTCGATGGAACAGCCTGCTGGAAGTCAGGAGGATTCCTGGCAGAGTGACGTCAGGTGTTGTCACGTCACTCAGTGTAAACGGCAATGACGCCAGAAAGGAGAACGCGATGACTTCCTAGTTTGTTTGTTTTGTACGGATTAGAGGCCACAGAAACACGAGGGCCGCTATAGGTGCCTTCTTCTTGGAAACATGCTAGTTGCCTGACTGTAACAACCTTTATGGTTCCAATACCTAGAACAATTATACAGAGAAGGATGGGGGAGTTTTTCTTACTAAAGGCAAAACTTTTTTCTCTTATCGTCCATGGACTGACACAGCTGGATACTGCAAACGTGTGGGTATATGCAATGCTGTATCCTGGCCTAGGCCAACAAGGCCCAGGCCTAGGGCAGCACTTTGCAGGGGGGCAGCACGGAAAGAGTCCCTGCCGGCTTGCGCTACACTTTATGGTACGGACTTGGCTGAGAGGCAAATTAGTATAGCGCCCCCATAAAGTGGCCGCACTGCTTCCGGTATGCGAGCGGCCAGCATTCCACAAAAGGTGGGGGGGAGAAGGAGGGTGCCGCTTCTAATTTTGACTGTTCTATCATCCTGGACCACAAACCTTCCTCTCTGTGCTATATGTTTTCTGCTGCATCATTGGCATGGTTATATCTTCTTAGTCCTCTCCATAAATTTATCAGAAATTTGTGCTTAAAGTAGAACTGTAGACAACACTTTTTATTTTTATTTTGGATAGAGTAAGGGAAGGTTAAAGCCCCTTATTTTTACCATCCCTGTCCCATTGCAGAGATTTCCCTTCACTTCCTGTCCCGTAGCCAAAGAGGAAGTGAGAGGAAATCTATGCAAATTAAGGAAATCCATTGCCCCCCCCCCCCCCCCAGGCCCTCAGAACTAGTGGCCCTACTCGTAAAATTTCAGGGCTGGTCTTAAACAGCAAGGGGTGTGGCCTTGACAGGAAGGGGTGGGTCATATTTAAATTAGGGGGTGCATGAGTTTAGTCAGGCCTAGGGCAGCACAAAACCTAAATACACTACTGGGTATATGTCCGTGCTCGCAGGAGAAGATCTAGGCAGAATGTTAGAAACATACATTCTAGAACAAACCAGAGCTGAACAGCTCCGCCTAGGGGGGCGGTCCCTCCGGACATTACCTTCCCACCTGCAGATAGCAGCCCCAGTTTTTTTCTGCCTAGCAGAAGGAGAAGACGTGGCTCTCTCAGGAGCCAGCCTCCTGGAAGATTTTACTTTAAAATTTTATTCCTTTGGGAATTTTGTTATTTTATTTTTGAGACCTTCAATCAACTGTCGGCTGGGCAACAGGTTGGGTACAAGATATCCTCGTAGTCTTCCCTGTCCGACCATCGAGTGTGCTGATCCTCGCCTTGTGTGCGTGAGACTCAGTTCACAACATGCCCCATGACTCCAGGGGTGGCCGGGTTGCTTTCATGCTCCCGCGGTCCTCTCAAGATTGAACAGTACCTGACTGACTGTATCTCTCGCGGTGGACCGGGCCGACAGCTACGCAGTACTGCTCTGTGATAGGTCTGTCTGAAACAAGCCAGTGGGTCCCCGAAAGGGACGGGTAAGTAGTCTCTCCTACTGCAGGTGAGTACATGCTGGCTGTGTTTCTTTATATGGGGGGTTTCTCCCTGTCCCCCCCCCTGTTATGCTGCTCTTTGCACCCTGTACTGGTGCTGTGCTGTGGGGGGTGCTTGGGGGTCACTCTGGCCTGGCTGGGCGCTCATGTCTGTAGTGGGCTCTGGGGTGAGGGGCAGTTTCCCTGGTGTGTGAGGTGGTTATTGCATGCGCCATTAGCGCGAGCATTAGCGATGTTTGCCTTTGAATTTCGCGCTCGGCGGCCATCTTGCCGTGGTTCAATGGCGCAGTTATAGCTGCGGCCGGCGGCCATTTTCTTGTAGCAGCCGCACATTTACTTTCAGTTTCGGCCTCTAGCGGCGGCGCTGTGGCGCAAATCTCCTCACAATCTCCTCACAGATTCTTGACTCTCCTCAGGCTCACAGCACGGTTTCTTCAGCAGGACTGAGCGGTCCTTAAGGGTTGGTGAGTCCTCCGGGTATCCCCTCCTCAGCCTCAGCGTAGCCAGTGGGTGGACTGTATATTCACTGTAGTAGTGTATATGGAGTCTGATACACCTGCTTCTCCACACTTGCCTGGGGCAACTGGCAGTGCTGCACAGTTAAACATGTTCATATGTTTCCTGCACCTGCGGTCCTTATGGACCAGTTGTCGGCAGTCCTGGAATCATTCCTTGTCAGAATGGAAGCGGTGTGCGAGCGAAAGGAGCTATAAGCCCCCTCTCCCCACAAAAATCTTTAGTGAAGGAGTGCTCTGATTCAGATATGGGCCTAGCTACTGTGCTCAGGACCCTAGTTCTGAATATTTTAATGTTTATGAACAGGACATTCCCTTGTGAGGAAGACTCCAGTTCTGTGTCAGTCAATGACAGGGCGCTTGTAAGTGAACTCGTTGATGATGTGAGGAACACTCTCAAGCTGGGTGCTGTGGCTGTGGTACCTCAGATGGACGCTGTTTTCCTTGGTTCCTTCAAGCCTTTCCTTTACACAGCTTCCTCACTGTTTTCCTCACACGCTGCGTCGAGAGCAGCATGGATGATACAGTGGTACACAGTGTTTCCCTCCCCCTGGTCGGTGCAGCATGGTGGGGGGAGGGGGACTTTATTCATTTATGTCTCTAGTCCCTGTGAGCCTTCTGTGTGATGTCCTGAGGCAACAACAGGGTCTCTGCACCTGTGGTTTCCCGCCATTTCCTGGGGAACGCTCTGAGCTCTGACAGGCACACGGTCTGAGGATCAGAGGTTACCTGTTACCTGCATGCTGCTTCGGCAGCACAGTCAAGCAGGTTGGAATGATACAGAGAAGATTATGCGCCTCTGCGCCATAATTTAAACTCATCCCATGCCTCTACACTGCATACATTCACAGTGTATGTATGTGTTTTTGGTCTCTGTGTCTGCGTGGCTGTCCCCCCATGTTCCAATGCTGTGTTTCAGTGCCATACATGATATAAACGTACAAAATATGTTTATGCACGACTCTAGATACATTCACAGTATATATATGTATTATACTCTCTGGGTCGGCGCGGGTTTCCGCCGGGGGCTCCGGTGTCCTCCCGCGCTCTCATGGTATGTGCGCTTCGGCTCTCTGCACAGTATAGACATGTTCAATATGTTTATTGCACATACTATACATGTTTACAGTATGGGTATACTGTTTGCGTGGGGTTCCTCCGGGTGCTCCGGTTTCCCCCCACGCTCCAATGGAAATGCACAGCATAAACATGTGCAATATGTTTATCCACATGCTATCATTCCTACACGGTATCTGTGTGCTGTCTGCGTAGGGTTCTTCCGGGTGTTCCGGTTTCCCTCCACGCACTGACGGTATGTGCGCCTTTGGCCCTCTGCACAGTTAAACATGTTCAATGTTTATCACGCATGCTATAATACCTACACAGTATGTGTATGCAGTCTGTGTGGGTTTCCTCCGGGTACTCCGGTTCCCTCCCACACTCCATTGGTATGGGCGCTTCGGCACTATGCACAGCCTAAATTTGTGCGATTGGATATCCACATACTAACATACCTACCCGGTATGTCTGTGCAGTCTGCGTGGGTTTTGTTGCATTTGCATGTTGCAGCCATTGGTGCAATACACGGTGTAAACATACACATTATGTTTATACACAACACTAAATACATTCACAGTAGTTGTAGGTATTGTATTCTCTGGGTATGCGTGGGGTACTTCGGTTCCTCCCACGCGCCAACAGTGTGTGCGCCTTCGGTGCTATGCACACATAGGCTTGTGCAAAATGTTTAGCACACATACTATAATACCTACACGGTATGCGTATGCAGTCTGTGTGGGTTTCATCCGGGTGCTCCGGTTTCTCCCCCGCGCTCCAATGGTGTGCGCATTTTCAGCGCTATGCACAGTGTAAACATGTGCAATTTGTTTATTCGCAGGCTGACATACCTACACGGTTGTGTACGCAATCTGCGTGGCTGGTTTACGTCCAAGCCCCGATGATGTGCGCGCCTTCGTCGCTGGCACAGTATAAACGTGTTTAATAGGTTTATCCACACATACTAAACTACATACGCCGTATGTGGTTGTATTATGCTCTTTGTGGCTGGGTGGGTTTCCTCCCACACTCTATTTGCGCGTTTGACGCAATACATAGTATAAACTATGTGTTTGTACAATCAGCACTTATCCATGGGTAGCTGCTGGATGGAGCATTGTCATAAGGATCCCTGGTTTCAGGGGTACCACTTTCCACCTGCTTTCAGTGGTGATCAGAAGCGCTGGCTTGGACTGTGTTCGCCAGGCTGAGGTTAGCGTTATGCCCGTTAGTGGCTGCGTCTCTGGTGTTTCTGTAGCTCAATGACTGGGCAAAAGCCTCTGCTTCATCTATCAGTCGACTAGCAGGTGCACTGCAACTGCTTTAGCCTTTAGGGTCTCTGTGCCCGGGGTGGGTTTGCGCCACCTGTGGAGGCTGAGGTACTGGTCCTCTGACCGAGTTTCTAGGGAAGCTCTGTCAAGTTGCCTTTATTGGCCAACAGTTGAGGCACCCTGTACACCGGGGCCTCTTCGATACATTGCGGAGTCTCTTTGGGATTTTCATACATCTCGCTGCAAGACGGTCCTGCCGGCCGTGTGCATTGCAGGGGAAGGGTCCTTGCATCCGGAGGTGTTTCCACCTCCTTTACCGGAGGTGGGGCACCGGATGTGGACCTTATGGCCTCTCGACTCACTCGCAAGGTGGCAAGATCGTGGCCAGGTCCAGGGACCCCTGGGCAGACGCGTCAGACACGTTGGAAGCCCGTGGGGGCAGTATCGCCTGATATATGCTTACCCTCCGCTACTGTTGTTGCCTCGCCTGCTTCGCAGAGTAGGGGCTGAGGCCATTCCGGTGATCCTCATTGCTCCGGAACGGCAACATTGGTACGCCGATCTACTTCGGCTAGTCGCAGACGTTCCTTGGCGACTGCCTATTGGGGTGGACCTTCTGTCTCATGATCCCATACTTCATCCTGCTTTACAGTCCTTGGCTTTAATGGCATGGCTGTTTAAAGCCAGGTGCTGAAGGACCGAGTTCTCTCGGATTCGGTCATCTCTTCTATGTTGTTGGCACGGGAATCTTCCTCCAGAAAGATATATCACCGTACCTGGAAGGCTTACATCGCTATGTGCGATGAACTTGAGTGGCGTCCTCGGACGTATTCTGTTCCCAGGATTTTGCTGTTCTTACAGCGTGGTGTGACCCAAAAGCTGGCCTTGCATACCCTTTTGAGGGTTGGATTTCGGCCCAGGCTGTCTTTTTCAACGACCACTACTGGGCCATTCCTTGATTAGCACCTTTTGTGCAGGGGGTTCGCCATGTGATCCCCCCCTGTCAAGCCTCCTCTCCCTACGTGGGATCTGAATTTGATGCATCTCGGTTCTCCAAGAACATTCCTTTGAGAATATCAGAGAGATTGCTCTCTTGACCTTGTCCCAGAAGGTGGCCTTCTTAGTGGCCATTACTTCGGTTAGACGGGTGTCTGAGTTGGCGGCCTTGTCCTGCAAGTCGCTTTACTTGGTCCTCCATAAGGATATGGCGGTGTTGCGCCCACGACTATCCTTCTTTCAAAAGATGGTCTCGGCCTTTCACCTTAAGGAGGACATTGTTCTTCCGTCCTTGTGTCCTCACCCATCGCATCCCTGAGAGTTTGCGCTTCATACATTAAGATGGGTACAAGCCTTAGGGGTGTACCTGTCTGCTACTGTTTCCATTTGGAAGTCTGACTCACTGTTTGTGTCTGTCTCTGGTCCAAAACAGGGCCGAGCGGTGTCGTCTGCCACCGTCTCTAGGTGGATCAGGCAGACCGTCATACAGGCCTATGCCCTTAAGGGGCGGGCGCCTCCCTTTCCGGTTGCGGCGCATTCCACCAAGGTAATTGGTGCTTCCTGGGCTTTCCGACATCAAGCGTCGGTTGCACAAGTTTTCTAAATATTTTATGGTTGAAGTGGCTGCATCTTCGGATGCTTCCTTCGGCCGCAAAGCATTGCAGGCCGCTGTTTAATGTTGCAACTCCTCCGTTGAGGAGCTCTGCTTGTTTGGAGTGAAGTTTTGGTTGTTCCTTTACTACTGCTACCACCCTTCTGATACCGCTTTGGGACGTCCCACACGTTTACAGTATCCAGCTGTGTCAGTCCATGGACGATAAGAGAAAATAGGATTTTTGTACTTACCGTAAAATCCGTTTCTCTGACGTCCATGGACTGACACAGCACCCACCCTTCCTTTTAAGGTTTGTACTGCTTTGTTACGAACTGAGGCTGCTAGCTGAAGGTGGGAGGGTAATGTCCGGAGGGACCGCCCCCCTGGGTGAGGCTGTTCAGCTCTGGTTTGTTCTAGAATGTATGTTTCTAACATCTAACATTCTGCCTAGACCTTCTCCTGCGAGCAGGGACATATACCCACACGTTTACAGTATCCAGCTGTGTCAGTCCATGGACGTCAGAGAAATGGATTTTACGGTGAGTACAAAAATCCTATTTTTTTTTTTGGATAAAGTAAGGGAGACTTATAACCCCGTCACGTTTTTATTTTTGCCCTTTGTGTCCCATTGAGGTAATTTCCCTTCACTTCCTGTCCCAGTGAGAGAAAATTCCTCCAAAGTGAGGGAAACCCTGGGGTGTCCCCAGAACTAGTATCCCCATTAGAAGGTTTCCCCTCTATTCCTGTTCTGAAGTCATCCCAAGATTTGCCATTTTCTTTCACTGATAATGGTAAACAGATGAAGGTGAATCTCCCTAACGGGGGGAGGGGGCACAGGCCGCAATAAAAACTCCACAGCTGTTCTAATCCATCTCTACTCCATCCAAAACTAAAACAAAAAAAGTTTTGCCTTTGGTGACACTTTAACCCCTTCAATACGAGGCACTTTCCCCCCTTCCTGCCCAGGACAATTTTCAGCTTTCAGCGCTGTCTCACTTTGAATGACAATTCCGCGGTCATGCAACACTGTACCCAAACAAAATTTTTATCATTTTCTTCCCACAGATAGAGCTTTCTTTTGGTGGTATTATATCACCTCTGCGGTTTTTATTTTTTTGCTAAACAAACTAAAAAGAACATTTTTGAAAAAAAATAATTTTTTCTTTCGGTTATAACATTTTGTTTTCTCCTTCACTGATGGGCACTGATGAGGCGGTACTGATGGGCACTGATGAGTTGGCACTGATGGGCACTGAGGAGGATGCACTGATATGCAGAATTGATGGGCACTGATAGGCGGCACTGATGGGCACTGGTAGGTGGCACTGATGGGCACTGACAGGTGGCTGTGATGGGCACTGACAGGCGGCACTGATTGGCACTGACAGGTGATACTGGTGGGCAGCACTGATGATGCGTTACTGACAGGTTTTACTGATGGACACTGACTGGCACTGTGGTGGGCACTAATTAGCACTGATATGGGCACTGATGGGCACTGTCAGCTTTTTTTTATGGGGCACTGACTGGCAACTTATGGGCACTTTTTAGCAGCTGATGGGCACATCTGTTAGGGCTGTGCTGATAATCAATGTGCTGATTATCAGCACAGACCCCCCACCGGCAGGGAGAGTCGTCAATCGGCGCTCCCTGTCAGTGCGAACCGAGGAATGACGTTTACCGGCACTTCCTGGTTCACTTGATGATCAGCTGTGATTGGTCACAGCTGATCACGTGGTAAGAAACCTCTGTCCGAGGCTTCTTACCACGATCGGAGATGCGGCGTGTCAGAGTGACACACCGCACTCACGATCACCGCGCGGCATGCCCTCGTTGGCGCGCACCGGCATGTTATTCTGCTCGACGTCATATGACGCCCAGTCAGGATAACAGAACCACTTCCTGCCCGTTAATCTGCTATAGGCCGGGCGGAAAGTACTTGCGTACTGGGCACTTAAACCCCCTTCCTGCCCAGGCCAATTTTCAGCTATCACACTGTGAATGACAATTTGCGCAGTCATACAACACTGTACCCATATGACATGTTTATCATTTTTTTCACACAAATAGAGCTTTCTGTTTTTGGTATTTGATCACCTCTGGAGCTTTTTATTTTTTTCTAAACAAGCAAAAACTACCAGAATTGTTTTTGAAAAAAGTTTTCATATTTGTTATAAAATTTTACAAACAGGTAATTTTTTTCCTTCATGATGAACACTGATTAGAAGGCACTGATGGGCACTAATGATGAGGTACTGATTGGCAGCTCTTGTGGGCACTGATAAGTGGCACTGCTTCGCGATACTTATGGGCACTGATAGGTGGCACTTGTGGACACTGATGAGATGATAGTGGCTCTCCATGTGCAGGACCAATGTCCCGTTTACACAAGCCAGCAGTCGGATTTTTTTTTCTCCTCACGCTATAGAATAAAATGGCAGGTTGCAATATTTTATGTCACATGGTATTTGTGCAGCAGTTTTTCAAAAACAAAATTTTGGGGGGGAAAAAATACAGTTTAATGAATTTTATTGCACACAAACACAATATAATACCCAATGTTTTTGTAAAATATAAAAGAGGATGTTACGCTAAGTAAATAGATACCTAACATATCACACTTTTTAAAATTGCGTACACATTTGTGGAATGGCGCCAAGTGGGGTATTTAAAATTCTCCATAGGCGATGCTTTAAATGCCTTTACAGGTTATCAGTTTAGGTTTGGCACACAGGAGGTCTGGCACTAGAAATATTGCTCTCGCTCTGATGTTCATGACGATACCTTTGAAGTGTGGTGCGATCACCGTTTACATATGTGCGTAGGACTTACATATGCGTTTGCATTTGCACGTAAGCTTGGGGGGGGGGGGGCGGGACATTTTTATAGTTATTATTTATTTTATCTAAAACTTTTTTTTTTTTACACGGTCTCTTTAATTTTTTTGTATTAACTTTATTGCTCTCACAAGGGATGAATAACATCCCTTGTGACAGCATGGGCCGTGACTGGTCCTCTTTATGGAGAGATACAGGTTCTATTAGACCCCAAATGTCTCCTCTGGCCTCCAATGCAGTCGATCAGACACAGGTCAGTCTGATCGACTGCTTTCCTGGCCGCTAACGGCCAGGTAAACAAAGAGGCGGAACCGTAAGTGACTAAATCCTTGTCGCTTCTGGTTTCCGGAGTCACAGAGAGGGGGGAGGAGGGACAACATCACTTCCTAGCTCTGTGTTGTGCAGCCATCGCCAACGGTCACATTGCTTCCGGGTCCCGCAATCAGGAAAGGCAGTGGAAGAGAGGGTAACCCCCTTCCAGCGCCCGCAAATATGACAGCCGCTCCATTTACTTTTGCTTTACAGGGAATCCTTGGTGGCAAATGTTGACACTGGGATGATGCCTGTAGCTGCAGGCATCATCCTAGTATAACCACTTCAACCCAAGGTTGTCTACGGATGTTCTACGGTCAGGAAGTGGTTAAAATTTTCATAAGCTGCGTACTTGTTGTATAGCTGAGGGGATTTTTTTTTATTAGTTTTTGACAGAATAGAGAGGGATTAGAACCCCTTCACAAGGGTTATAACCCTCCATTACTAAATTACTATTACCATTACAAAAAAAACTATTACCTAAAAATTTAGCCCTAAAAACGTAGGTTTTTGCATATTTATTTTTTCTCTCCACATGTGTGTTATGCCGCGTACACACGTTCGGAATTTCCACCAGCAAAAGTCCGATGTGAGCTTTTCATTGGAAATTCCGACCGTGTGTATGCTCCATCGGACTTTTGCTGTCCGAATTTCCGCCATCAAAAGATTGAGAGCATGTTCTCAATTTTTCCGACGGAAAAAAATCAGATCGGAAATTCCGATCGTCTGTAGCAATTCCGACACGCAAAATTCAGACGCATGCTCGGAAACAATTCGACGCATGCTCGGAAGCATTGAACTTCATTTTCTCAGCTCTTCGTAGTGTTGTACGTCACCGCGTTCTTGACGGTCGAAAGTTCAGAAAAAAATTGTGTGACCGTGTATATGCAAGCGAAGCTTGAGCGGAATTCCGTCTGAAAAACCATTGTAGGTTTTTGCGACGGAAAATCAGTTTGTGTGTACGCGGCATAACTCTACACTTATATATGTGTTCCCTCTTTCACTCAGGATGGAGGGCATAGGACCTCAGGACTACCCTGAAGTCTAGGGGGAGGATGTGTGGCTATTAAGTTCCTTCCTCCTCTGTCTCTCTTCGGGAGAGCTTCTCCCCTAGTACTGTAGTACAAACTGTTCTGTAGGCATGGACCATAGGGTTTGTACATAAATAGAAAACTGGTTACAGGGGCGCATCCAAAGGGTGGTGATAAATAGCAAGCACTCAGACTGGTCTGGAGTGGAAAGTGGGGTACCCCAAGACTCTGTCCTGGGAGCAATTCTGTTTAATTGTTTCATAAATGATATAGAGATTGATATAAATAGTTCTGGTTCAATAATTTTTATTGCAGAAATAGTAATAAAACATGCAACAATGTCTTCCTTCCCCTACCGTTGGGCAAGCTGCTCACTAGACTACTTGGGCATCAAGTTGACCCCTTCTTATGCTTCCCTTTTCTCCGCCAAAAACTACCCACTCTTGCACACTATCACGGCTCTCATGGTGTCTTGGCGATTCCCCACTCTATCCTGGATCGGCCGTATTCACGTGGTCAAGATGACCATCCTCCCAAAGATTCTTTATTTTTTTCAGACTCTTCCTGTCTGGGTCCCTGCTTTTTATCTGCCGCTGCTCCAGAACAGACTTCTCACCTTTATCTAGGCACATAAGCGCCCCAGGGTTTCCCGAAATATTATCAGGCAGCTCAAATTTCCCAACTCTCCATGCTCCATGCAACGTCTGACATCCCCCTATGGGTTCTGCTGGAGGTGCTTAACTGCGCGCCGGTCCCTATCTCTGCCTTACTGTGGCTACCCCCTAAAATGCGACCTCCTTCTGTCAGCCCCCTCATAATACACAGTCTGAAATTATGGGACTCGATACGGTACTCGAGCAAACTTATTCCTGCCGCTACTTCCCCTCTTGAATAATCCCATGTTCCCGCCTGGCTCTGAACAAGCCCACGTTTTTTCGTGGTGGCCTGCTCATGGGTTCTCACTGGTTCGTCACTTTCTTCGTACCCGCGCCTTCCCCATGTGGTCTTCAATTCAAGAGACCCATGAAGCTCCGCCTGCCGAACTCTTTTGCTACATTCAGCTGCGACACTGGATAACCTCCCTTCGGCGCCTTGGCTCATTTCCATATCAAATAACTGCCTTTGAGCACACCTGCCAGCATTGCCCAGGTGCTCGCGGCACCATCTCTATGATCTACTCCTTACTAACTGTCACAAGCCGGACTGACGGCTAGTGGGGATACAGGAGGTGGATCCTCTGTACCAGAGAGGGGATGGCACGGGTCGTACTGAGGGACCGGTTCTAAGCAGCTACCGGTTTTCACCAGAGCCCGCCGCAAAGCGGGATGGATTTGCTGCGGCGGTAGCAGCCAGGTCGTGTCCTCCAGTAGCGACTCCACCTCTCTGGCGGCTGAGATAGGCGCAGTACAAAAGGACTAGGCAGAGGCAAGGTCAGACGTAGCAGAGGGTCAGGGCAGGCGGCAATGGTTCGTAGTCTGAGACAATGGCAGCAGGTCAGATACACAGGCAAGGCAACTCACAAAACGCTTCCACAGGGTACTAAGACAACAAGATCCGGCAAGGACAGGAAGGGGAAGTGGGTTTAAATCAGATTTGGGTGTGCACACAGTAATTGGACCAGGCACCAATCAATGGTGCGCTGGCCCTTTAAATCTCAGAAGGCCGGCGCGCGCGCCCTAGAGCGCAGCGGGGCCGCGCGCGCCGGGAAGGAGCAGGAGGAGGATGGTGAGTAGGATGGGATGCGATCCGCGGACGGAGATGTGCCGCCGCGTGGATCGCATCCCCGCCGGTAACAGAGCAGCGCCCACGGCCAGGGGGGCTGACCGGAGCGCTGCAGGGGGACCGACGCTGCGAGCGCTCCGGGAAGGATGGAACACCCGGAGCGCTCGGCGTTACACTAACTTCCGGCAGCTCTTTCATTACCCTTTCCTATGTGCTTAAATGGGAACGTGACCTGTCCCCCATAGATCTTGCAGACTGGAGTAAGGCCTGGTCCAGCATAGCAAAATGTTCTTTTAACACTGCCACGTTGGAGGCAGCCTATAAGGTCCTTCTGCACTGGTTCTGGGTCCCAGCCCGTATCGCCAAGTCAAACCCATCATGCAATGACAGATGCTTTCGGGGTTGTGGTCAACGAGGAGATGAACTGCACACATGGTGGTCTTGCCTCCGTCTTATAAGATTTTGGTCAAGGGTCTTTGGCATACTATCCTCCCTATTTCATGTTCCCTTTCCGTAAGGACCCCAAATTTGCATTACTCCATTGCCTGATCTCGGGCCTTTTCTCTCACCAGCAGAAACTAGCCACATACTTATTTATCGCTGCCAAACGAACAATAGCGAGGGCTTGGAAAAAACCTTCTGTCTCATTTCCAGAGGTCAAGAATATCTTGACGACCCTTATGATCCATGAAAAAATGTCCAGCGTCCTCCACGACTCCCATGCAAAATTCCTTAAGGTATGGGCCCTGTGGTGATCCTATACACTCCCTAATCTACACCTGACTAGTCTAGGACTCTAAATTTAATTTGACCCCATCTCCAGCCTGAGGGACCCTCCTTTCTCTTTCCCACTCCTTCTTTGTTTCTGGGCTTCTTGCTCGCTGCTCTGTTCTGCGTTCTTTTTGTTTTTGTTTTTTGTTTTTTTGTTTGTTTTTTCATTATTATTATTTTCCCCCCCCCCCGTTCTGCGGACAACTCCGCTCCCCCTTGTCTGCCTTGGCCCCTGGGTCTCAAGGCTTAGGCATAACGCACTGACCCCTGGCCCTGGCTGGTGGGTCGGTGTCAGTTTATAATCAGTACCCTTATAATATATATTTTATCATGTACTTTTACGTGTACTCCTTTATGTTTCATGTCCATATCCCCTGTGTGGGAATTTGTTATCTGTTTCCCTTTTTTCATATCTCAATAAAAACATTGTACCAGAAAACATGCAACAATGTCAGGCACCTAGACTGCCCACACAGGGGCAAGAACTGACACAAGGAAAACAGAAGATACACAACATAAACAGAGGAGGGAAGCTCCCTGTCTAAACGATTAAAAAAATCCTGAGTGTAACATACATATTTCTGGGATAACCCCATTGAGTGCAAAAATATTCAGGACAACACATGTAATAACTCTGCTTTGAAATCGTCCTGGGCATCTGTTGGCAATTGAAAAGGGCTAAGAGCCCCTGTAAGAGAAAAGGAGAACAGAGAGAAAAGTCATGAAAAAGGGGGGAGAGAAGAAATGGGGTAGGGGGTAGTGAGAAGGAGTAGGGGACCCGGGATCACCTATGAAACCAGTCAGAGCCAACCCACACTAGCCAGAGGGAGTTCAGGGAAGGCAAATGTCAGCCATGGCTCCCAAACTTTTAGGAATGGCCATAGCAATCCATAAACAGTGTCCCTTTGCCCTGACGGACCACTTGGCTGACCCTAATGGTAGCCTGGTATGTGTTCCTTAAAGGAACCATTTTTTGAACGCAAATTCACCTTTGCAGTTGTGTACGCCCTGAACACTCAGCAGCTTACTTTTTTGGATTCGGTCCTAGACTCCCATTCCTCCTTTCGAGAAGGTCAGCTGATATTGAGGGGTGACTTTAATTAGAGTCCCGATCTGCAACTAGCTATGTCCTTGGGCCGCTCTACTCATTCATTTGCCTTTCTAAAGCATTTTTGGAAACCCCTACATGCCCACCATCTAGTCAACTGCTGGAGAGGGCTCATCCCACTGGGAAGGACTATAGTTACAATTTGGCTGGACATGATTTTTATACCCAAATAGATCTCCTGATGATGGATCAATTTTTCCTCGAGTCTCTCTCCAGTGTGTCCATTGACTCACTCACAATCTGATCATGCCCCAGTCTCCATTTCCCTGCATTCGTTGTCCTCTGGTGCGCGGTCATGGACCTGGCGTCTGAACGAGAATATTTTGGATGATGCAGTGGCTTAGCAGCGAGTCTTGGACATTATTTCTCTGTACTTTACAGAGAACTCGACGTGTGAGGTGGGGATAGCTTCCATTTGGGAAGGACACAAAGCAGTGGTTCGGATGCTGAAAAGGCGTTCGACAGGGTGGATTGGGTCTACCTCCGGATGGTCTTGGCCAGGTTGGGACTGGGTCCCAAAATGCTTTCTTGGATGACCTTGCATTATAGCTCCTCGGAAGCTCAGGTTAAGGTAAACGGTGTCTTCTCTGACTCATTTTCCACGCAATGGAGCAAGGCAGGGGTGTCCCCTATCCCCCCACATCTTTGCCCTTACCCTCAAGCCACTGCTTAATAAAATAAGTTTACACGGTGGAGCATAAACTGTCTGCCTATGCGGATGATGTTTTATTTTATGTTTCTGATCCGTTGATCGCTCTACCCAATATCATGGCAGAATTGCAGGATTTTCACTTGCTTTCGAACTTTAAGATTAATTATAACAAATTGGAGATCTGCCTCTGGTCATGCTTTCGGGATTGCGTACACAGCTGCAAGCTTCATTCTCCTTCACCATGTGCCATTCTTCTTTAAAGTATTTGGGAATCCATCTTCCGGCATATTGTTCTCAGTTATACACTTGTAACTAGGGTTGTCCCGATACCACTTTTTTAGGACCGAGTACAAGTACCGATACTTTTTTTTATGTACTCGCCGATACCGATTACCGATACTTTTTTTTTTGTTTACAAAATTTTTATTTGGAAGACAAGAAAACATGACATACTTCATTATAAAGCAATGTGTAAAATACAGTAATGCTAGAATCTACAGAGTGTATACGTGAATATGACAATAAAGGTTAAAACAAAAGGTTTACAGTACCAATAAAGAGAGTAAGATAGCAGTTGGGCATTGAAGAAAAGTAGTGTGAATATGTATGTTATCGGGGAAATCTCAGTGATAGGTTTAAACAGTATGAGTCTATGTTTTAATAGAGAAGTGGGAGGTGAACTTCTATTTGAGTTGATATATAGGTGTTTTTCTTATTGAGTTGGAGGCCAAAACATCCATTTTCCATTAAAAGTGTGTATACTGTCAAAGAGGGTGTGGTGGATTCTCTCAGATAATCTGAGGGCCTCCATTCTGGATAAGACCTGGGACCAGGGTAAGTTATTTGATTTCCAGTTAAGGGCAATCATCCATTGGAAGGAGCTTATGAGTGAGTGTAGCAGTCTGTTACATGGTGAGGGGATATCTGGGATGTCTGCATAAAGGATGCAGATTAGTGGGGAGAGGGAGATTTTTTTTTTGAGTGAGGGTTCTAGAATCGTTATTACTGCCTGCCATATGGGTTCCAGGAGTTTGCAGCTCCAGAAGATGTGGAGATAATTTCCCTCTTCGGGGCAACCTCTAAAGCAGGTGTGAGAGACTGAGGGGTAGAAGGAATGAATTTTGGCAGGGGTCATATACCATCTAACAAACAATTTAAGAGGAGATTCCCTAAAAGCTGCTGCTCGGTTGCTCTTGCGAAGGTTGTCTATCCTCTTTAACCAAGTTTCGATAGGAAACTGCAATTCAAGTCCGTTTCCCAACGTATCATAGAGCTCGTTTTTTCAGGTTGGTGTAAATTGTTTAAATAGTTGTAAAGTTGAGAGATAATTCCTTTATCTCTACAAGAGGATGTGCAGATACGCTCAAAAATGGTCCCTGGGGAGTGTATGGAAAGGGAGAAGTAAGTGGCAAAAAAGTTTTGAATTAGATGGTATTGGGGGAGTTCTGAGTCAGGGAGTTTGTGACGGGATTGGAGGGATGTGAAAGGTGGAAATTTTAGGTTAATCACCAATGATTTAAGGGTGGTTAGATTGAGTTGAATCCAGTTTTGGAATAGGGTATAGTTTGGGAACGCTGGGGTAAATCTGGGGTCGCCATGGAAGTTAGCCAAGGGAGGGGTGGGTGAGGACAAGACATAATATTCTTTAATTTTATTCCATAGTTGTAAAGAGTGGGCAACTATTATGTTTTTTTTAAGAAGAGAGCGGTGTGGTGTTATAGAAGACCACAGTATGCCCTTTAATGATAAAGGGGAGATGGATGAAGATTCAAAAATCAGCCATGGGATATGTGCAGTGGGGGAATGCCATTGGGCCATGTGTGAGAGTCTAGCTGCTAAATAGTAGTGCCATAGGTGTGGGAGGCCCAAACCGCCTTTATTTTGTGAGTTATGCATAAGAACATAGCTACATCTGGGTTTTTTATTGTCCCAGATAAATTTGTTGATTTCCCTTTGTAGGGCCATTATTCTGGTCTTGGGTACATTAATGGGGAGAGCTCTGAAATAATAAAGGAGTTTGGGAAGGATAGACATTTTGAAAGCACAGATTCTGCCTAAAAAGGAAATGTGATGGTTGGACCATGATTTAAGTAATGAGCTTATGTGGGAGAATAGGGGGATATAGTTGGCTTTATACAGAGATACGTGGGTTGGGGTAATATAGACACCCAAATATTTGATTGAGCTAGGAGGCCAGATAAAACTAAAATTATTTTGCAGTGTGGTCTGCATGTTTGGGGGATAATTTATTGGTAGGGCAGAGCTTTTGTTGGTATTTATGTATAGGCCTGAGATTGCATGGAAGGAGTTGAGTTCAGAATAAAGGTTGGGAATGGAGATGATTGGGTCTATCAAGAATAATAGAGCGTCGTCAGCGTATAGGCTAATTTTAAATTGTGAGGCATTTTTCTGATATCCTTTAATGTTGGTATTATGCCTGATAGCAATGGCGAGGGGCTCTATTGCAAGGGCAAACAATAGGGGGGAAAGTGGACAGCCCTGTCTAGTGCCTTTACTTAAGGGGAAAAATTCAGAGTTAGTACCTGGAATTTTGATCCTAGTCTGTGGAGAGTGGTAAAGGGCATTAAAACCATGTATAAATTTCTCTGAGATACCGAATTTGGGAAGGAGGTGATTAAGGTATGACCAGCTAACACTGTCGAATGCCTTGTGTATATCAAGGCTTAAAAGACAGATTGGGCGGGAATGGAGGTTAGCATCTTGAATAACATTGGAGACCAGTCTAATATTGTCTGTAATCTGACTTCCTGGGATAAAGCCAGACTGGTCAGTATGTACTAAGGCGGTAACTACAGAAGCAAGTCTTTTGGCTAGCAATTTGCCAAAAAGCTTAATGTCATTATTGAGGACAGATATGGGACGATAATTTTGTGGAAGGGAGTGATCTTTATGGGGCTTTGGAATTAGGGAGAGGTTAGCCAGCAGCATCTCATCCGGGAATTGACCTCCATTTAGGATGTGATTAAACAGTCTAGTGAGATTAGGTACTAATAGAGGGGCAAATTTTTTACCAATACTTTTTTTTAATGCCATGTGACAGTTTTCAAACCACAATACAGACTAATGATATCTTCTTGATAATTTATGAAGAACTCTTAACTCAAGACATAAAATAATAATTTACTTTGAACGTTATTTCCCTCAGTCCATAGGGTACGGACACAGGGGGACATTGTTCTTACAGCGCCACCGGGTGGGGTCTTTTGGATCATACACTATTTTTGTCATAAAATAATAAAACAGTTGGGCACTGATAGAATTAGGTGGCATTGATATGCAGCACTGATGATGAGCACTGATAGGTGGCACTGATTAAGCATTACTGATGGGTGGGACTGACTGATGGGTGGCACTGACTGGCTGGCACTGATAGGTGGCACTGATGAGGCGGCACTGATGAGGAGGCCCTAATATGCAGCACTGTTGGGCACTGATAGAATTAGGTGGCACTGATATACAGCACTGATAGGTGGCACTGAGTGATAAGTGGCACGCACTGATGGGTGGCACTGATTGGCTGGCACTGATAGATGGCACTGAGTGATGAGCACCAGGGAGGACCAAAGAAGGGAAGAGATACGAGATTATATTAGGGAATCATCAATGCCCAACCTATCGGAGATAGTTACAGCAGAAATGGAACATCCAATTACAGTAGAAGAGTTGAGCAGAGCAATAGCAGCCTTGCCGATAGGGAAAAGTCCAGGCCCAGATGGCCTGACAAATATTTATTATAAAAAAAAATTCTTCTGAGTTGACAAGACCGTTATGCAATTACTTTAATACAATTAATGCGACTAATCCGTTGCCTTCAGAAGCCCTGTTGGCGTACATTACTGTACTCCAAAAGGAAGGGAAAGATCCACAGTACTGTGCTAATTACAGGCCTATTTCTCTGCTCAACTTGGATACTAAACTGCTGGCCAAAATCCTAGATCTGCGATTGCAAGAACATATCGGGGACCTAGTGCATCCAGATCAGACAGGTTTTATGAAAGGACGTGAGGCAAGGGATAACACCATCCGGGCACTTCACCTTCTTCATTGGATGCAATATGGCCCAGAGAAAGCCCCAAAGATCGTACTATCAATGGATGCTGAAAAAGCTTTCGATAGGGTGAACTGGGGCTTTATGAGTAAAGTCTTGAGGGGGTGGGCCTGGGAGACCGCATGATGGGATGGGTAATGGCCCTTTATGCAAACCCAAGACAAAGGTTGAAGTAAATGGTACAGTGTCAGACTATCTTAATATACGAAATGGGACAAGACAGGGGTGCCCACTTTCACCATTAATATTTGCTATAATATTAGAGCCATTTATTAAGATCAGAAGTAATGGGGAGATATCAGGGACATGTATTGGGGATGTGGAACACAAAGTATCGGCCTATGCTGATGACTTATTCTATCTTTTGACACCACAGACATCCTTAACAGCTCTCATGCAGGATGTGGACAGATATGGGTATCTATCTAACTTTAAAATTCATTTTGAAAAATCAATACTTTTACCCAGCCATGTACCTCAAGAGATGGCGAGGAGGCGGAGGAGGGCTTACCCCTTCGTATGGAAGAAGGACTTCTTGTTCTATCTGGGGGTACATATCACCTCAGATCAGAAAATGTTATATGATCTTAATTATGCATCCCTAATGGCCAGGATAGTGGGGGACTTAAAGAAATGGACAGGACAAAATCTAACATGGTTTGGAAAAGTGAGTTCCATTAAAATGTGTATACTACCTAGAATTATCTATATATTACATACAGTTCCGATCAAACTACCAGAAACCTTTTTTTTATTTTTTATTTTTTTTTAAATTCTCAGAAACCTTTTTTAAACAGATACGGAAGGCTTTTGTAGCATTCATGTGGAATGACAAACGACCAAGGTTGGCCTACGACATCCTGCGCAGAAGTAAGGCAGGGAGGAATGGGATTGCCAGACATATCAGTGTACTATAAGGCAATGTCGCTGGTTCGAATTTTGAACTGCTGCCATGACTCCTCTAATAAAATGTGGGTCCCACTAGAAAAAACAATAGCGGGGAGGAACCTTGCAGGGGCCTCTTGAATCCCAAGTATGTCAAGAGGACTTTCGAAATGGACATCTCCTCTGACTTGGAACTCTTTGTTAATATGGGATAAGTTGAATAAAACAGGAGAGTACTCCCCCCAGGTATCCCCCCTAGCTCCACTGGAGGGATTCCCATGGTTCCCACCAGGGGAGGGAGGGGGATTCCTGGGGGCATGGGGTAGGGATGGAGATACCACATGTGGTAAATTCGCCCCGCGGGGAACCCTAGCAACTTATCCGGAGCTGGTTACAGCCCTAGGGAATATACCCACATCAGGATGGAGATACTATCAAATGACAGGTTTCTTTAATAAGATAAAACCCCTACTGAGATCATTAAACTCAGTGTTTGAGGGCCAATGTGTGCGCTTGAGGGATGCTAGGCATCTGTTGTCTCAGATGTATAGATTGATACTAGGCTCCCAAAACAGTACAGTCCCATAATTTATCAGGGAATGGGAAAGAGAATTAAATAAGGAATTGTCAGATGAACAAATTTAAAAAATGATTAAATCAACTTATTCTACATCTATAAATTCGTATGTTCAGGAAATGGCTTATAAATTTATGACAAGGTGGTACAGGACACCAGTAAGATAAACTCAGATGTACCCAGCGGCAAATGCCCGGTGTTGGAAAGGGTGTGAGCAAAGGGGTACATTTCTCCACTTGTGGTGGGAATGCCCCAGGATTAAAACATTCTGGGTAGCAATTGCACCATGGATTGAGAGGTTGACCCCTAGACCTATGGAGTTTACGCCCCTATGCTTCCTATTCCATGGAATGCCCGGCTCCATTAAAGCCTACAGGAAGAGTATCACACCACACTTACTGAACGCAGCTAAATTATTAATCCCGAAATTTTGGAAACAGATCGCTTGCCCAACACTAGCAGACTGGAAAAAGGAGGTCAACCGGATAATGGAAGCCAAAAGGTGGATTCAAGTAGTGAAGGACAAAAAAGGGGAATTTGAGAAGACATGGGCAGGCTGGATACAGTATGCACCTGAGATGGGCTAAGATAAGAGACATGGAATGGGAAAGCAGGGGGTGTAGTAGACTCATAAGGACCCCAGTATAGTTGCTTATGGTTTTAGCTATAGAAGAATAAAGAGCCGAATCATGAACCTTGACCAGGATAGATTGATCTATTTATGTCTTCCTTCTTACTTTATCTTTTACATTTTTCCTTCCTTTTT
The DNA here is from genome assembly GCA_029206835.1 of Rana muscosa. Lineage (NCBI taxonomy): Eukaryota > Metazoa > Chordata > Amphibia > Anura > Ranidae > Rana > Rana muscosa. The sequence continues at coordinate 146,909,736 of CM055128.1, forward strand.
TTTTTTTTTTTAAATTTCCTCTCTTTTCTTCCCCTCCCTCTCTTTCTCATTGACCTCCCTTAGTTTTTTACTGCTTTGATAGTGTGGAGTGAGATGTCTGCCCCTAACTAGGAGAGAGAGGGAGTCAAGCCACGTTGAAATAGTGAGGGGAGAGATGGAAATCTTGGCATTCACCGACAGGACTTGACAACAGGGAGGGTCGGACGATACCCCGAAAACATCCAGATGGCTTACGTTTCAGGGGCGCACCCTTTTCATCAGAGCCTAAATGGTCCGTAAAAAGCTCTCAACATGTGCTCTGTTATATATGTGTGTGCCCATGTGAAGAAAGCCCCAGCTCAGGTGGAGAGCAATTAGCAAGCCCCACCCCCTAGTGCTGGCTCGCTCCACCCGTATGGACGGGGCTTAGACCAGCCCAACCCATAGGCGGCTGCTGATTGGCAGGTCATGGTGCCTAAGGGAGGAGAGAGGGTGAGGTGGGGGGAAGAGAGAGGGGAGAGGGGAGGGGATAGAAAGGAAAAGGAAAAGGGGAAGAAAAATGGGAGGAGAAAGGAGAGAAAGAGGGAAGGGACTGGGGAGGGGAAAGGAGTAGGGAAGGGGGGGAGAAAAAAGAAAAAAAAAAAAGGAAAAGAGGAAGGCACCATCAAACTACCCTCTAGTGTTGCTGCCTATTGCTGGTGGACTCTCTGCGCATGCCGGCCACAGCTAACAATGGCAATCACCTCTAGTGGGCACAGCTGACCAGGACTCCACAAAGCAAGGGGTTCACGCTGGGGGGACATCCATCTGGGCAAACACAATAGGGCCGAGATGACACATCTAAATACATGCATGTGAATGCGTGCATAGCGCATGCATAATGCACACTCACCTCAAAGGGGGGGGCGTCCAACGAGGGATCCGCTCATCGGGACATGCTGCCAATGGCAGTTGAACGCTTCCCGCAATGGTATAATGTAGGGGCACCGGCCGTCTCCCAACCCGGAAGTGCGAGTGCCTCAAGCGTTCCAACCCGCACCTCCGGTGGAGCCAAAGCATCATATCCGCTTCCTCAATGTATAGCATCAACACCAGGAAGTGCGGGTGTGTTAACTTTCCACCCATCACTTCCGGTGAACCTCCCCTGCAAGTCTGCAGACTGTGCAAACAGATGATGTTCCGCACAGCAGCGCCGCTCCCTCTAATGGGCAAATAGACTACGGGGAGGCAGGATTACCTATATATTGCCAAAATACCAAGAATTGCTGAGCTGGCGCCCCCTTTGGTTGAAACGAAGCGGGGCAACCTATAGCAGCACTAGTAAGCAGGGAAACTAGGCCAGTTCCAAAACTATATGTGCTACTAGGTGACACGCTGAACCGGTTGGAATGCCCTCAACACATGACCACGCACATACAGAAGAGAGGTGCATACAGTGGGTGGGACCCCCTTAAAGGAGGGAGTGGACCAAATAAAAACAATGTGTACATATTAAAATAAACATAGGTAGAAAACACCAGCCCAACCCTGGGGATCAGCAATACCTATTGCTGACAAACCCCAGGTGTGCTACCAGGACACACATACTAAGGCAATATTGTTTAGATTGTCAGTAGGCATAAAATTCCCCCCCCCCCAACCCATAAATAGGTAAAAATATATAAAAAAACACATATTTTAATGAATAAAAAAGACAATATAAAAAAGATCTTATAAGTATTAGATGTATACCTATAAAAGACCATCAATATTGTTCCTAGTGGATATGCATATATGTGTACAAGTGCACCCAAAGTGCATATACGCACACGTATGCATAGTATTAAGCGCATACGTGTACGGATAGTGTAGTGCCCACCGACCCACTGTATGCCAGACCCACGAGATATTGTCCTGCTTAGACACACATCAAGAACAACAGGAAAAATTACACATATATATATATATACATATTGTCAGGGAAATTCCCCGTTTGTGGTCACCAATCTGCGGTCAGTGCGATTGCGCGGCGCATCGGTACATGCGCGTGCGCAGCGGGACGGCGCTCCGACGTTCTCGGGTGCGCGCACCGGCGAATCGGTGCACGCACATGCGCAATGGCGCACCAATGGGATTACAGGCGGGCCTATTTAAACAGACTCAGTGACTCTGTCTGGTTGCTGGTTTGTAAAGTGTTCCTGTGTTCCTAGTGTTCGAATTTAGTACTGATCTCCTGTTTTTGATCCGGACCGGCTTGACCACCCTTCTGCTCTCCTGCACCAGACCTCTTGGCTTGATTAACGGACTTCCACCCTTCTCCAGTGTTTGACCCTCGGCCTGTGACCCGGATCCTCTGCCTATCTCCAACCCTTGACTCTCTGCCTGTACCCGGGACTTCTTGTTGAACCTACCTGAGCTTGCTCTACCCGAACCTGTGCTTGTTGCTTCTCCCCGAACTGGCACCTGCTGTTAACCGCTGCCTGGACTAGTACCTCCGCTGCCGGCTGCTGTCCGACCTGGTCCTCCCGTGGTGCTTGACCCTCAGCCTGTTCTCCAGTCAGCTCACCCCTGCCGGACCTGTCAGCAAGACACCTATACCTGCTGGTGGCCAGTGCTCCCTTGTGCTGTCTTCTCCCTGTCTCACCTCCAGGGGGCAGAGTGCGCTTGGGTGCAAGGGTAGACCACTCTCGGCATCTCGGCCTCGGTAAGTACTCACCTGATACATATATAGATACATATACACATATATATCTCTCATATCCCATGGGTCTGTAGAGAGCTCATTTATTACCATTAACCAGAAAGTGATACAGTCGAGTGCATTATATTGTTAAATAAGCATCCCCCCATCTTTTTAATTAAAATGTTTTTAAAAACAATCAAAACCAGATACTAATATGAGGAAATCCTAACAACATCCCCTATATAGGGCCCTAAGGTCTGACCAACTAGAACTGCACTTATCGACAAATTATAGTTGCCTATAGGTGGCCTGGAGGCAGCACAATAGGCTGCCAAACCAAACGCCACCTATAGCAGCGCGTGAAAGGTATGAGCCAGGGCGCAAAGGAAACTGGCCCATTTGCTCGTACCAATTGTAATGGATAACAGTAGTAAGGGGCAGGGGTCAAGCCCCATCCCCTAAACTGTCCACACTAATCCAGCTGTACTCCCACTACATTAGACTATGTTATGCAGCTCTATTTCCTCGTTAAGGCCCTGCGGGGCCATAGTTTTTAAAGTGAAAATCCAGAAGGCCTCTCTTTTACACAGAATCTGATATTTCTTACCACTATCTAGACCACTTGAGATAGCTTCTATACCAAATACTTTAAGACCATCAATATACTGCTATCGTGGAATCCCTAAAGTGTCTGGGCACTGAGCATTTATCCTTCTCCGTCGAGATACTGCTTGTAACAAGCCCCTTGCTCGCTCGGTTCCACTCTCCCGACACTCCTCTGCTACTATTGGATCATATTGCAGATCGCAACGTCTGATGGTTCGGTCATCCGATGCTCCAGGATTCAAGCTACAGCTATGTGCCATTCTAATCCATTTGTGATAGCTCAGAACAAACACCAGGCAGGCTGTATGTAAGTTCAAACAGGAATCTCATTTTATTGGATGCACACACACACTTTTATACAGCAGTTTGAACACCCTGCCCCCAACAACCACTTTCCTATTGGTCAATTGTAAAGTCCATTGTATTTCTCAATTAGGTTCTCTTGGCCATGCAAATGAGGACTTGAAACAGGGTCAGCCGGGATTGGTCCGATAGCTTGAATAGGAGAACTGAGATGTGTATTGACACAGAATGTGTATTGACACAGAAGCCCCAGGGGGTAATTAAAGTACATAAACAAACAGTCAAACACAGAACAATGCTTTTCTTCCAGACCATGAAGCCGTCTGGAGGGGGGGTTAGCCTTAAGACCGGGCAGAAGACCCCCCACTGTGTAATAGATTCAAAGGAGAAATACTTCAGTATTCAAAGGTTCATGACACTGCTCCTATGTTCATTCATTCTGGTCCTCATCGGTCGAGATGTACGACCAATGTACAGGAGGCCGCACGGGCAGAGTAGGCCGTAAATAACGTATGGGGTGCCACAATTAATGAATTGTTTATTCTTGTGGCTTTTCCCGTCTGCACTGGTCACATCTTTTTTCCTGTGGCACATATGAGCGCAGTTTCCGTAATTGCCCCCTCCACATCTATAGCTGCCCTTTTGGTCGAAGATGGTCGTCCAAAGGCTATTCAACCCTTTATTTTTGTCTTTCTTCACCCTACTTAGGGCGATGATGCTCCTCAAGTCTCTTGGTCTCCTAAAGACTAGGTTAGGATGTGGCGGGAGGCAGGTCTTCAGAAGAGGGTCAGATTCTAGGATCTTCCAGTTTTTCTTGAAGATTTTGTGTTTAATGGGTACTCTATTATTGAACTTGGTGCAGAACCTCACCTGTGGTGGTTCATCTTTGTCATGCTCCATAATTTTCAAACTCTCTGCACCATCCTCTTCGTATACCTGCAGGTATTTTTGGAAGGCCTCCTCTATATGTACATCTTCATACCCCTTCTCCTTAAACGTACTTCTTAGAATAAGGCTCTGTTCTTCATAGTCTTTCTTCAGGGTACAGGTCCGCCTGAGTCTGCAGAACTGGCCAAAAGGGGATGTTCTTAATCCACCTTGGGTGATGGTGACTTCGGGCATGCAGGTATGAATTACCTGCACTGGGTTTGAAGTGTGTTTTCGAATAAATTCTACCACTGTCATCCGCCCTCAGTTCTAGATCCAGAAATACCAGGGATGTTTCATCCACTACATGCGTAAAGGAAATACCGAAGGGGTTTCTCGCACAGTGTGACAGGAACCCATCTAGTTCATCATCTGTACCATTCCAGATGATGAGAACATCATCAATATACCGTGAATACAGGATGAGGTTCCTCCCAAAGGGGTTATTGGCCCAGATGTATTTGAGTTCCCAATACCCCATGAACAAATTGGCATAACTGGGAGCGAACCTAGCTCCCATGGCTGTGCCCCTCACCTGCCTATAGAAACAGTCCATAAATGTAAAATAGTTATGAGTCAGAGTAAACTCTATACAATCATAGATGAACTGTGCCTGCTGTGGACTAAACAGGTGTGCCTCTGCCAGAAAATACTCAATGGCTCTGAGACCGAACTCGTGCTGATTGGACGTGTGGAGGGACGCTACATCGAGCGATATCCATCTGTATCCTTTTTCCCACTTATATGTAGTAAGCATATCCAATGCATGACCTGAGTCTTTTATATATGATGGTAAATTTACTACTATGCCCTGCAGAAAATAATCAATGTATCTCCCAAGATTGCTGGTTAGGCTATCGATTCCTGCAATAATGGGTCTGCCTGCCGGTCTTTCCATGTCTTTATGCACCTTAGGGATATGATAAAAGTGGGGAACCACTGGGTGTTTAGAGTATAGGAATTGATGTTCACTTTTAATCAAGACCTTACTTAGTAGTGCCCTATCCAATAGTTTTTTGAGCTCATCATTGTAGCTTACAGTTGGATCCCAGAGGAGCCTCTCATAGGTGTTAGAGTCCCCAATTAGCCTAAAAGCTTCTTCAAGGTACTGGTCCTTGTCTTGTATGACGAGCCCACCTCCTTTATCCACTTTTCTTATAATAATTTTTGAATTTTTCTTTAGACTATTCAGGGGAACCTCCAAGCCAACCTCATGATCCTTATTGAATTTCTGGCTGATTTCCGCAGATTTTTCTAAATTCGCCCATCACGACCTCATAGAAGGTTGGTATGAAATTGCCTTTATTCCAATGTGGATAGAAGCTTGACTTTGGTCTGAAGTTAGTGCTTACTATGGCTTCTTCATATGCCGAAACAGGCATCTCCTCTGTGGACCCTGGCCCTCCCTCTACATATAGCTCTTCCAAGATATCAAGCATATCCCTATTCAGAGACTTCTCGCCCAGTGTTGAAATAGTCGTCTCTAGATTTTCACTATCGGTCCCATTGATTTCTTTAAGCCTAAAGTGGCGTTTCACCGTCAAGTTGCGTACAAACTTATTCAAATCAATGAACAATTCAAAGAGGTTAGGGGGACTTTCTGGGGCATAGTTGAGGCCTCTTCTTAACAAGGAGAAATTGAAAATAATACCTGTCACCTGTATCTCATAGGCACCACATCCCTTCATTAAGAAGCTATATAGGAATATGAAGGTATTGGGACTTTTAAGGTGCAACAACTACACAATATTCAATATAAAAAATATAATTTTATTACAAAAAAATATATGAAAATTCATATGTACAAATATACATGAACCATCAAAATAAACATAATAGAGTTTCCAAAGTGCATACAGACAAAATTCTCTACATGTTTCGCCATTTTGTAGGCTTCCTCAGGAGTTTGTCATGCAAATACTGGAAACAAAGAAAGAAAAATAATAAATACATAATAATATTTACTCAAATTTCAAACTCAAAATTACAAAACAGAATATTATTAAGAAAAAAAGGATAACTGAAAACCATAACCAGCCCAATGGTTGCTCAAAAGTTCATCTCAAAATTAGATCTATTTATTCAAGGTATATGACCTTATTAGTATCAGTTGTAAGTACATTACCTGTAAATTTTGATGGTACAATCTAAAATGAAGAATGACCAGATAGCCAATGAGCTATCCCACACGGGGGCGCCCGTAAGGAGGGGATCATATGGTGTATCATAGAGGGGGAGAAATACTGGCACAAATAACCACCCGGATATTACTAGCACAGGAACAGAGGGCCATCTGGGGGAAATTACAAAGAAAAATCGAATGAAGTCAAATAACAATCTATGTATAAGAGTAAAGGCGTCTCCATCTAGTTATACGGCACATACCCCATCAGTATTTACCTGTTTATGGCTGTTGATAGTAAAAAATATATTAGAATAGGCAAAAAAGGGGCAGTATCTCCAAAGTACCCCAATCAGTGTCCACTCTAAAGGAAAAAGAATTAGTGGAAATTACTATAAATATATAATAATCCTCTCTAGTTGGTAATCAGAATTTTAATTTTTTAGCCATATACTTGCTAGCTGATATATACCTGGTTAATCCAATTGGATAAAGTGTGTCCACATTAGGGCATCTCTGCCGAAAAACTTGTTTTACAAAACCGATCAATCAGTTTACTGAAAAAATATATAAAATATAAAAACCATTTTAGATTAAAGACCAAGTAAACCAGACAACAGGATAAAAACCAATGTTGCCCATAAAGAGATCTAGTGCCTAAGTAATTTACCTTTGACTGATATCTAAGAACGTCTTCTCCCCAGAGTGTTGGTCATGCTACTGATTTACAAGGCTGCGATCCGGACTATATACCCCCCCTCCCCCTTCCCATTGGACGCACAATGGCGCCAAATCAATGGGCGGAGCGGGCACGTCAGTTCCGACATCCGCCCATCGTCAGATCCGACCCGGAAGTGACAATTCCACCACTGAAAAACCGGAGACGTCCGCCGGAAGCGCCACCCCGCTCATCAGGAGAAAACATCCTGACGAGCTGGACGCACCATAAGACGGATCCGGAAGGGGAAAACATGCCTAAAGTATAGAAAAGGGCAGACTTCCTTTTAAAATCACGGCAGAAAGGGCACATTGGATGTTAAAAAAATGGGGCCAGGATATCCGGTGGGCTTAGTCAGATGGCGCTCAGATTGTCTCCCAAAGGAGAACAAAGAGAAACGCCCTGGGCGCCCATATGATCACCAAATCCCCCCCAAAAAAGAAAAGGGAAACGCCACCCTAAAAAATGTGGTAAACTCCATTGAAATCAATTACATATAATGTAGATTTATCAATGATTAAAGAGAGCCCCTATGGAATATAGAAATGGTACATTCAGTCACCTGTACATAAAGACAAATTTAATAAACAAAAATAAAATAACAAAACAAAATTTTATTTGTTTTAAACAGAGTCTACATATACAGCATAACGATTTTTATCCTACAAAAAGGGTTTGAAACTGATGGACTCATTTAACCCGGGATACATAGTAGCTCTCAAGGTATGTATCCATCTGGTTTCTCGTTGTAGGAGATTTTTGTCCACATCCCCACCTCTTTCATTAAGAGGTATGTATTCTAAAGCAAAGAATTTAATCTTTGACAGATCGAAGGAGTGGAAAAGACCACTATGTCTACTAATAGGAGTCTCCATTTTTTTCTTTTGAATGAGAGATACATGGTCTCTCATTCTGTGAAAGAAAGGCCTCTTCGTTTTACCAACATAAAAGGCCTTACAATCACAGATCATCAAATAAATAACGCCAATTGACTGGCAATTGCTAAAGAAATTTGGTCTATACGTAACTCCATTAGGGAGAACTATTTCAGTAGAATCATATATAAACCTGCAAAATTCACAATGACCACATGGGGCCGAACCCCTTCTACTCTCAACCCTCTTGATTTGGAGATGGCTATGAACTAGTTGATCTTTTAAAGACCTAGATTTTCTATAGGTAATTTGGGGAAATGGCTTAATATATTTGGAGATAATCTCATCTGTTGCTAGCAAAGGCCAGAATTTTTCAATAATTTTTCTTACTTTCTGATGTTCACCAGAGAACCTGGTAATTAATCGTACCGTTTGGTCAGTAGTTTGAGGTTTCTTAGGATGTATTAGATCTTTCCTGTTTTTATTTTTTGCTCGTTTATAAGCTTTTTTGAGGGTTGAACGACTATACCCTCTAGCAATTAGTCGAGATTGGAGGGCAGAGGCCTCCGTCTCGAAATCTACTTCCTTACTACAATTTCTTCGAATTCGTAAGTACTGACTGTATGGGATACTTTGTACCAGAGTCCTGGGATGAGAACTTGTGGCATGCAGGATGGTATTGCCTGAAGAGGGCTTTCTATATAATGAAGAGCCCAAGGTGCCATCAGAGTTTAAGTAAATAGAAATATCCAGAAAATTAATCACATTCTGGTCACAAATCATCGTAAATTTGAGATTAAAGGAATTTACAGCTAATGAAGACATAAAAGATGTCAATTCCTCTAAGGAGCCAGTCCACACAACAAAAATGTCATCGATAAAGCGTCGCCAAATCAAGACTTTATCAAAAAACATTTCAAATGATTCTAAAGAAAAAATCTCCCGTTCCCACCCCCCCAGGTACAGGTTGGCGTACGACGGGGCACACTTGGTCCCCATCACAACACCCTGCACCTGGAGGTAGTGGGAACGGTCGAAAACAAAAATATTGTTGGTAAGTATGAACAGCAACAATTCCAAAATGAAATTGTTGTAGGGCCTGGCTCCAGGTCCTCTCTCAGAAAGGAAGCCGTCTATAACTTTAATACCCCTAGTGTGGGGGATAGAGTTATAGAGGGCTTCAACGTCTATAGCTACTAGCCATGACCCCGGTGGTACACATAGACCATCCAAAGATCTCAGTAGATCGGCGGTGTCTTGAATGTAGGAACTTAAAGAACCTACATGGGGCCTCAAATAGTCGTCTACCAGCTTACTAGCTGGTTCTGTAAGGCAACCAATCCCTGACACAATCGGACGGCCAGGGGGATTTTCCAAATTTTTGTGCACCTTTGGCAGAGCATAAAACGTGGGAAGTCTCGGCTTATCAATAACCAAGAATTCACACGTCTTCTTGTCTATAAGGTTATCACAAAATGCCCGATTAATGAGAATACGGTATTTTGTCTCCGCATATTTTACCTGTGCAAAAGGAATAGAGCGATACCAACTTTTATTTGAAAGGAGGTTCATGACCATCTGCTTATATTTGTTTAAATCCATTACCACTATGTTACCTCCTTTATCCGAGGGTTTTATCACTAATTGTTCGTTCTGTTTTAAAGATAACACGGCTTTTTGTTGGGATGGCTTAAGGTTGGTATTTCTTCTAAACCTTTTCCAATTGGTACTCTGTAGTTCCTTTGTAACTTGTTGGGTGAATGCCCAAATGTTGGGGTTTCCTTGGAGAGTAGGAAAGGTCCTGGATTTCGGTTTATATAGATTAGGTGGAGGAAAAATTCTCTCCGTGGGAATCTCATCTACGAGGCCAGACTGGGGTTCCTCAAGGGGGTCATCTAGTGGATTACCTTCTTCCCATAATTCCATTAATTCGTTTATTGCCTGAATCTCCTTAATTGTTTTATTTTGCCAGAGATCTTCCCCCATGGAATCCATGGGAGAACGTTTATAATCCCTGTCAAACATAATCTTAAAAGTAAGTTTTCTCGCAAAGAGATTGACGTCCTTTATAATTTCAAAGGCATCAACCTCCTGATCAGGACAAAAAGTCAGGCCAAGGCCCAAAACCTCCGTCTGATCCGGTGTAAGTAAATGTGAAGACAGATTAATTACTTGGAAATTACTTTGGAAGTTGCTTTGAGTGCCTGTGAAAGAATGGGTGTCTTTTTGGTGTCCACAATTGGGGGTGGTGAAAAGATTGGCGCAGTGCGAAGATCCCCTATATTGGGGATTTGAAAGTCCCCCGAAGGGGTAACTATTGATTGATTTAACTTCGGTGCATTAAGAATATTAGAAAAACTGGGTGTGGATAAATTAAGGTGACCATCACCTGTGGGATGAGTGGGAGGGGGTACATTTTTGGACTGTGAACGTAAACCCTGACGATTCATGTCCTGTTGAGTACGTTTAGAAAGCGCTGACATCGAAGGTGCTCGATCAGTCTTTCTTTTATTAGAACTAGCTGACGTGTTTGAGGCATTACCTGGTAGGGACGAGGAAGATAAAGATGATTCATCGGAATCAGTGGCTTCCTGATTTTTATTTGTTTGCTTACGAGCTGAGGATTTGACCGTCAATAACGACATAGAAAAATTGTATGTTGAAAATTCCAACTTGACTACGGAGGAAACCTTCTCTAATAGAGAGGCTCTCTTAGAAAAACATTTGGAGTCTTTTGTCTCCAATATCCTTAAAACTAAGGATAAAAAATACTATAGGGATCGTCTGGCATATGAATCAAACACAGCCTATCGGTGGACTACTGAAAACCAATGGAGGAAATCCAAATCCTCAGCTCGTAAGCAAACAAATAAAAATCAGGAAGCCACTGATTCCGATGAATCATCTTTATCTTCCTCGTCCCTACCAGGTAATGCCTCAAACACGTCAGCTAGTTCTAATAAAAGAAAGACTGATCGAGCACCTTCGATGTCAGCGCTTTCTAAACGTACTCAACAGGACATGAATCGTCAGGGTTTACGTTAACAGTCCAAAAATGTACCCCCTCCCACTCATCCCACAGGTGATGGTCACCTTAATTTATCCACACCCAGTTTTTCTAATATTCTTAATGCACCGAAGTTAAATCAATCAATAGTTACCCCTTCGGGGGACTTTCAAATCCCCAATATAGGGGATCTTCGCACTGCGCCAATCTTTTCACCACCCCCAATTGTGGACACCAAAAAGACACCCATTCTTTCACAGGCACTCAAAGCAACTTCCAAAGTAATTTCCAAGTAATTAATCTGTCTTCACATTTACTTACACCGGATCAGACGGAGGTTTTGGGCCTTGGCCTGACTTTTTGTCCTGATCAGGAGGTTGATGCCTTTGAAATTATAAAGGACGTCAATCTCTTTGCGAGAAAACTTACTTTTAAGATTATGTTTGACAGGGATTATAAACGTTCTCCCATAGATTCCATGGGGGAAGATCTCTGGCAAAATAAAACAATTAAGGAGATTCAGGCAATAAACGAATTAATGGAATTATGGGAAGAAGGTAATCCACTAGATGACCCCCTTGAGGAACCCCAGTCTGGCCTCGTAGATGAGATTCCCACGGAGAGAATTTTTCCTCCACCTAATCTATATAAACCGAAATCCAGGACCTTTCCTACTCTCCAAGGAAACCCCAACATTTGGGCATTCACCCAACAAGTTACAAAGGAACTACAGAGTACCAATTGGAAAAGGTTTAGAAGAAATACCAACCTTAAGCCATCCCAACAAAAAGCTGTGTTATCTTTAAAACAGAACGAACAATTAGTGATAAAACCCTCGGATAAAGGAGGTAACATAGTGGTAATGGATTTAAACAAATATAAGCAGATGGTCATGAACCTCCTTTCAAATAAAAGTTGGTATCGCTCTATTCCTTTTGCACAGGTAAAATATGCGGAGACAAAATACCGTATTCTCATTAATCGGGCATTTTGTGATAACCTTATAGACAAGAAGACGTGTGAATTCTTGGTTATTGATAAGCCGAGACTTCCCACGTTTTATGCTCTGCCAAAGGTGCACAAAAATTTGGAAAATCCCCCTGGCCGTCCGATTGTGTCAGGGATTGGTTGCCTTACAGAACCAGCTAGTAAGCTGGTAGACGACTATTTGAGGCCCCATGTAGGTTCTTTAAGTTCCTACATTCAAGACACCGCCGATCTACTGAGATCTTTGGATGGTCTATGTGTACCACCGGGGTTATGGCTAGTAGCTATAGACGTTGAAGCCCTCTATAACTCTATCCCCCACACTAGGGGTATTAAAGTTATAGACAGCTTCCTTTCTGAGAGAGGACCTGGAGCCAGGCCCTACAACAATTTCATTTTGGAATTGTTGCTGTTCATACTTACCAACAATATTTTTGTTTTCGACCGTTCCCACTACCTCCAGGTGCAGGGTGTTGTGATGGGGACCAAGTGTGCCCCGTCGTACGCCAACCTGTACCTGGGGGGGTGGGAACGGGAGATTTTTTCTTTAGAATCATTTGAAATGTTTTTTGATAAAGTCTTGATATGGCGACGCTTTATCGATGACATTTTTGTTGTGTGGACTGGCTCTTTAGAGGAATTGACATCTTTTATGTCTTCATTAGCTGTAAATTCCTTTAATCTCAAATTTACGATGATTTGTGACCAGAATGTGATTAATTTTCTGGATATTTCTATTTACTTAAACTCTGATGGCACCTTGGGCTCTTCATTATATAGAAAGCCCTCTTCAGGCAATACCATCCTGCATGCCACAAGTTCTCATCCCAGGACTCTGGTACAAAGTATCCCATACAGTCAGTACTTACGAATTCGAAGAAATTGTAGTAAGGAAGTAGATTTCGAGACGGAGGCCTCTGCCCTCCAATCTCGACTAATTGCTAGAGGGTATAGTCGTTCAACCCTCAAAAAAGCTTATAAACGAGCAAAAAATAAAAACAGGAAAGATCTAATACATCCTAAGAAACCTCAAACTACTGACCAAACGGTACGATTAATTACCAGGTTCTCTGGTGAACATCAGAAAGTAAGAAAAATTATTGAAAAATTCTGGCCTTTGCTAGCAACAGATGAGATTATCTCCAAATATATTAAGCCATTTCCCCAAATTACCTATAGAAAATCTAGGTCTTTAAAAGATCAACTAGTTCATAGCCATCTCCAAATCAAGAGGGTTGAGAGTAGAAAGGGTTCGGCCCCATGTGGTCATTGTGAATTTTGCAGGTTTATATATGATTCTACTGAAATAGTTCTCCCTAATGGAGTTACGTATAGACCAAATTTCTTTAGCAATTGCCAGTCAATTGGCGTTATTTATTTGATGATCTGTGATTGTAAGGCCTTTTATGTTGGTAAAACGAAGAGGCCTTTCTTTCACAGAATGAGAGACCATGTATCTCTCATTCAAAAGAAAAAAATGGAGACTCCTATTAGTAGACATAGTGGTCTTTTCCACTCCTTCGATCTGTCAAAGATTAAATTCTTTGCTTTAGAATACATACCTCCTAATGAAAGAGGTGGGGATTTGGACAAAAATCTCCTACAACGAGAAACCAGATGGATACATACCTTGAGAGCTACTATGTATCCCGGGTTAAATGAGTCCATCAGTTTCAAACCCTTTTTGTAGGATAAAAATCGTTATGCTGTATATGTAGACTCTGTTTAAAACAAATAAAATTTTGTTTTGTTATTTTATTTTTGTTTATTAAATTTGTCTTTATGTACAGGTGACTGAATGTACCATTTCTATATTCCATAGGGGCTCTCTTTAATCATTGATAAATCTACATTATATGTAATTGATTTCAATGGAGTTTACCACATTTTTTAGGGTGGCGTTTCCCTTTTCTTTTTTGGGGGGGATTTGGTGATCATATGGGCGCCCAGGGCGTTTCTCTTTGTTCTCCTTTGGGAGACAATCTGAGCGCCATCTGACTAAGCCCACCGGATATCCTGGCCCCATTTTTTTAACATCCAATGTGCCCTTTCTGCCGTGATTTTAAAAGGAAGTCTGCCCTTTTCTATACTTTAGGCATGTTTTCCCCTTCCGGATCCGTCTTATGGTGCGTCCAGCTCGTCAGGATGTTTTCTCCTGATGAGCGGGGTGGCGCTTCCGGCGGACGTCTCCGGTTTTTCAGTGGTGGAATTGTCACTTCCGGGTCGGATCTGACGATGGGCGGATGTCGGAACTGACGTGCCCGCTCCGCCCATTGATTTGGCGCCATTGTGCGTCCAATGGGAAGGGGGAGGGGGGTATATAGTCCGGATCGCAGCCTTGTAAATCAGTAGCATGACCAACACTCTGGGGAGAAGACGTTCTTAGATATCAGTCAAAGGTAAATTACTTAGGCACTAGATCTCTTTATGGGCAACATTGGTTTTTATCCTGTTGTCTGGTTTACTTGGTCTTTAATCTAAAATGGTTTTTATATTTTATATATTTTTTCAGTAAACTGATTGATCGGTTTTGTAAAACAAGTTTTTCGGCAGAGATGCCCTAATGTGGACACACTTTATCCAATTGGATTAACCAGGTATATATCAGCTAGCAAGTATATGGCTAAAAAATTAAAATTCTGATTACCAACTAGAGAGGATTATTATATATTTATAGTAATTTCCACTAATTCTTTTTCCTTTAGAGTGGACACTGATTGGGGTACTTTGGAGATACTGCCCCTTTTTTGCCTATTCTAATATATTTTTTACTATCAACAGCCATAAACAGGTAAATACTGATGGGGTATGTGCCGTATAACTAGATGGAGACGCCTTTACTCTTATACATAGATTGTTATTTGACTTCATTCGATTTTTCTTTGTAATTTCCCCCAGATGGCCCTCTGTTCCTGTGCTAGTAATATCCGGGTGGTTATTTGTGCCAGTATTTCTCCCCCTCTATGATACACCATATGATCCCCTCCTTACGGGCGCCCCCGTGTGGGATAGCTCATTGGCTATCTGGTCATTCTTCATTTTAGATTGTACCATCAAAATTTACAGGTAATGTACTTACAACTGATACTAATAAGGTCATATACCTTGAATAAATAGATCTAATTTTGAGATGAACTTTTGAGCAACCATTGGGCTGGTTATGGTTTTCAGTTATCCTTTTTTTCTTAATAATATTCTGTTTTGTAATTTTGAGTTTGAAATTTGAGTAAATATTATTATGTATTTATTATTTTTCTTTCTTTGTTTCCAGTATTTGCATGACAAACTCCTGAGGAAGCCTACAAAATGGCGAAACATGTAGAGAATTTTGTCTGTATGCACTTTGGAAACTCTATTATGTTTATTTTGATGGTTCATGTATATTTGTACATATGAATTTTCATATTTTTTTTGTAATAAAATTATATTTTTTATATTGAATATTGTGTAGTTGTTGCACCTTAAAAGTCCCAATACCTTCATATTCCTATATAGCCTCTTCTTAACAGTTCAAGTAATTTTTCTGTAAAGGTGCATTTTGAGAGGTTGAAGATTTTTATAGTAGAATGGCTTTCTACCTCCTCTGTTCCATTCTTGTATTTCCTCCCTCCCCTCTGCCCTCTTCTCGTTGGTTTCTTAGTCTCCTGGTGTTTGGGGGGGAGGAGGCTTTGGGCGCTTGTTTTTTCTGCGCTGCGGATTTCGTCTTCCCTGCAGCTCCTTCCCCAAAAAAAGAATTGTCATCTTTTGATTTTTCTATTCTAATGTTGTTGGCATTCACAGTATCTATTGATAGTTCTTGCAGTGATGTCACTCTTCTTGGTACCTGGGTCTCGTTAATAGTGCTATCCTGAATTGGGGGATCGTCTATTTTTTGTACCTCTTTATCGCGTGAATTATTTCCACTTCTCTCCATCCGTGCACTAGTCTGCACCAGGGGAGGAGGGAAATAATTGTGTACGTTCGATCTAAAAAGTTCATTACCTAGCTCATCATTGCTACTCCTGGTCCTGTTTTTATTCTTATATTTATATTTATTTCTATGCCAGTGTTTCTTTCTATTCCCGTAATCCTTATTGTTTTTTGGGGGGTAGCTATTGGTCGTATACTGATTCCTACTCTCTTTCTCCCCCTGTTGATGGTACTGGCTATTATGACCTAGGTCACCTCCTGCTGACTCATCTCTTTCTTCACCTGGGAGTGGAGGATTTTTATCTTTCCTCCAATTAAACTCACATCCATTGGAATAGTCCTGCCTGTCTCTCTCAAATTTTATTTATTAAAATATGTGTTTTTTTATATATTTTTACCTATTTATGGGGGGGGGGGGTGAATTGTATGCCTACTGACAATCTAAACAACATTGCCTTAGTATGTGTGTCCTGGTAGCACACCTGGGGTTTGTCAGCAATAGGTATTGCTGATCCCCAGGGTTGGGCTGGTGTTTTCTACCTATGTTTATTTTAATATGTACACATTGTTTTTATTTGGTCCACTCCCCCCTTTTAGGGGGTCCCACCCACTGTATGCACCTCTCTTCTGTATGTGTGTGGTCATGTGTTGAGGGCATTCCAACCGGTTCAGCGTGTCACCTAGTAGCACATATAGTTTTGGAACTGGCCTAGTTTCCCTGCTTACTAGTGCTGCTATAGGTTGCCCCGCTTCGTTTCAACCAAAGGGGGCGCCAGCTCAGCAATTCTTGGTATTTTGGCAATATATAGGTAATCCTGCCTCCCCGTAGTCTATTTGCCCATTAGAGGGAGCGACGCTGCTGTGCGGAACATCATCTGTTTGCACAGTCTGCAGACTAGCAGGGGAGGTTCACCGGAAGTGATGGGTGGAAAGTTAACACACCCGCACTTCCTGGTGTTGATGCTGTACATTGAGGAAGCGGATATGATGCTTTGGCTCCACCGGAGGTGTGGGTTGGAACGCTTGAGGCACTCGCACTTCCGGGTTGGGAGACGGCCGGTGCCCCTACATTATACCATTGCGGGAAGCGTTCAGCTGCCATTGGCAGCGTGTCCCGATGAGCGGATCCCTCGTTGGACGCCCCCCCCCTTTGAGGTGAGTGTGCATTATGCATGCGCTATGCACGCATTCACATGCATGTATTTAGATGTGTCATCTCGGCCCTATTGTGTTTGCCCAGATGGATGTCCCCCCAGCGTGAACCCCTTGCTTTGTGGAGTCCTGGTCAGCTGTGCCCACTAGAGGTGATTGCCATTGTTAGCTGTGGCCGGCATGCGCAGAGTGTCCACCAGCAATAGGCAGCAACACTAGAGGGTAGTTTGATGGTGCCTTCCTCTTTTCCTTTTTTTTTTTTCTTTTTTCTCCCCCCCTTCCCTACTCCTTTCCCCTCCCCAGTCCCTTCTCTAGTCCCTTCCCTCTTTCTCTCCTTTCTCCTCCCCTTTTTCTTCCCCTTTTCCTTTTCCTTTCTATCCCCTCCCCTCTCTCTTCCTCCCACCTCACCCTCTCTCCTCCCTTAGGCACCATGACCTGCCAATCAGCAGCCGCCTATGGGGTGGGCTGGTCTAAGCCCCGTCCATATGGGTGGAGCGAGCCAGCACTAGGGGGTGGGGCTTGCTAATTGCTCTCCACCTGAGCTGGGGCTTTCTTCACATGGGCACACACATATATAACAGAGCACATGTTGAGAGCTTTTTACGGACCATTTAGGCTCTGATGAAAGGGGTGCGCCCCTGAAACGTAAGCCATCTGGATGTTTTTGGGGTATCGTCCGACCCTCCCTGTTGTCAAGTCCTGTCGGTGAATGCCAAGATTTCCAGCCATCTTGTCCGATAAGCTTGTATTTAAGCTTTGTCTGTGAGTAGGACTATTGCTTTTTATTTACATTTTAATAAACCTGTAAGTGGTAATACACTAGGTCGGTGCGCCCTCCTGTTTTCTTTCTTTTTCTAGCCATATGAACACCCATTGTTCTGAGGAGGGCTGCAAGACTATAGACTTTGCCTCTAGACAGAACCACGCCACCTATGTTTTGAGGATACACCGAGAGCGCAGGAGATTTTTGTTTTGTATGGATAAGGAGTAGGGCACACACAGGAGAGGAGGGACTTAATGTAGAATTTGGACAGAGAGTGTACATGGTCACCATGAGAATATCAGAGTAATCTTTTTTTTTTTTTGGGGGGAATAATGGGTCTGTTACTTAAATCACAAGGTATAATTATTTATTTTCAACACCATGGCCATTAGTGGCCTCTTATGAGGTCTTGGTAGAGGGGATAGAGGGGGAATAAATAAATAAACATGTGGAAGAGGGAGAGGGGACCCCCCCTTTCCTTTCTTCCCCATTTTTTTTTGTTTGTTTTTTTTGGTTGCTGTTACCCAAGTTGGGGAATTAGGGGCCTGTGAAGGGGACGGAGGTGCAAAGAAGGGGGGGTTGTGAAGAGGATGGAGGTGCAAGGAAGGGGGGGCTGTGAAGGAGATGGAGGTGCAAGGAAGGGGGGCTGTGAAGGGGACGGAGGTGCAAGGAGGGGGGCTGTGAAGGGGACAGAAGTGCAAGGAAGGGGGAGCTGTGAAGGGGACAGAGGTGCAAAGAAGGGGGGGCTGTGAAGGGGTCTGGGATGCAAGGAAGGAAGTGCTGTGAAGGGGGTGGAGGTGCAAGAAAGGGGGGCTGTAAAGGGGGCTAGAGTGCAAGAAAGGAGGGGCTGTGAAGGGGATGGGGGTGCAAGGTAGAGGGGCTGTGAAGGGACTTTTAATTCAATAACCTTGGTGTACAGCTGCACAGCTCCTCCACAGGTGAGGGGTCCAGTGATGAGGAGTCATTGAATGAATATATATATAGGGATGTCTCTGTTGGATTGGGATGTCTCTTTGCTTGATTAGGGTGTCTATTTGCTGGATTGGGATGTCTCTTTTCTGGATACATGGGGCTGTCTCTTTGCTGGATTGGGATGTCTCTTTGTTTGATATATGGGAATGCCTCTTTGATGGATTGGGCTGTCTTTGCTGAATATATGGGGAAGTCTCTTTGCTAAAAATATGGGGATGTCCCTCTGCTGAATATATGAGGATGGCTCTTTGCTGGATTGGGATGTCTCTTTGCTGGACTGAGATGTCTCTTTACTTGATATATGGGGGTGTCTCTTTGATGGATTGGGTTGTCTCTGAATATATGGGGATGTCTCTTTGCTGAAAATATGGGGCTGTCTATTTTCTGGACTGGGCTGGCTGCCTCTGCTGAAAATATGGGATGTCTCTCTGCTGAATATATGAGGATGTGTCTTTGCTGGATTGGGATGTCTCTTGGCTGGATTGAGATGTATCTTTGCTGGATATATGGAGCTGTCTATTTGCTGGATTTTTATGTCTCTTTGTTGAATATATGGGGCTGTCTATTTTCTGGACTGGGCTGTCTATTTGAAAAGGTAGGGCAGTTAGTGTATGGTCCTGCTCAAAAGATTCTACCCTGTTGTGGTGGCAGGCTTCATATTTTTAGGCCAAAATATAATCTTTGCAGTTAAATCTTGAAAGCACTGATGACTTGAAATACACTTTTAATTTTCGTATGTTAAATTGTAAGAGTGTTAAAATGAAAGTGGGTGCACTAAAGGACTCGGTGGGATCAGGACCGTTTATAAGGCAGGGCAGAAGGGGCAGCTGCCCTGGGCCCCATAATTGTTGTGGGGCCAAAAAGCAGCTGCCTCATACTTGCCAACTATCCCAGTTTAAATTCCCTTACCTCTTGAGGTTTTAGTCCTGTGCTGTGTCCCCATATCTCATTGTAAAGTTCTGTTGCTGCTGCCTATCTCTGCCCTTTTGCCATGTACAGATGACTCATCTGCAGAATCTGTGTTTACATGTATATAACCTGCATTGATATGTAAATAGCGGCAGCATTAACATGTAAATAGTCGCAGACCACGGCATTGATATGTAAATAGAGGCGGCATTCATATGTACTGTATATCATGTCCCCCTGAGGTCATATCTACCAACTTCTACTGAATGCTGCCCACTGGGAAGGTAAAGGAGCGTTCTTGAAAGTCTTGCCTACAACTATAATTATTAAGCCTAACATCAGCCTGTTCTGCAAAGGTAAGCAAATTGGAGGTGGAACCCTTCTTCAAAATAACATGGTGCTACAGCACCCTGCATTTTGGTGCATGTGAATACGTATATATCAGCTGATGCTTGAGGGTGTCATTAACAATTAATGGCACTGCTGTGTATCTGCTAAAGGGCAGCATGTTTCTGTGGTGTCAGGAAAGCGATTTTGCATGTATTCCCGATACACACAAATGTGAACGCAAACTAAATGTTTCAGTTACATTGGTGGTCAGTGTAAATCTTCTCATTACATTGGGGCTTGGTGTACAATCCTTTCATTCACACTAGTGACCAGTGTGAAGGTCCCCCTTACATTGGTGGTCAGTGTAAATCCCTCTTTACATTGGTGGTTACTGTGAATGTTCCTCTTACATTAGTGGTCAGTGTAAATCCCCATTACATTGGTGGCCAGTGTAGAAACGACTCTTTATATTAGTAATCATTAAAAAAATCCAAACTTGCATTTGTGGTCAGTTTCGAATCCTCCCTTACATTGGTGGTCCATGTAGAAGCCCCCTTTAAATTGGTGGTGTGTGTAAATCCCCTTACATTGGTGGCCAGTGTAGAAATCCCCCTTAATGGACTGTTAATGTAAAATCCCCCATTACATTGGTTGTCAGTGTAAATTCTTCATAATATTGGTGGTCAGTGTAAATCCCCTTTACATTGGTGGCCAGTGTAAATCCCCCCTAACATTGGTGGTCGGTGTAAAAGTGTCACCTTACATTGGTGGTCAGTACAAATCTCCTTGACAATGGCTGTCAGTGCAAATTCCCCCTTACATGGAGGTCATTGTATATTCCCACTTACACTGGTGGTTGGTGTAAATGCTCTAATTACATTGGTGTCTGTGTAGAAATCCCTCTTTTCTATTGGTGGGTGGCCTAAAATCCCCCGTTACATGGTGGTTAGTGCAAATTCCCCCTCACATTGATGGTCAATGTAAATCCCCCCTCACATTGGTGGTCATTGTAAATTCCCCATTACATTGTTAGAATCCCACACTATATACTTACCAAAGATTTCCAGGTTTGCGCTACATGATTCAGGATTTGCCACAGAGTACAGCCTTCTAACTAATCCCATCCCCCCACCACTGTTAGACCCCTTTCACACTGGGGCGATTTGCAGGCGCTATAACGCTAAAAATACTGCCCGCAAAGCGCCCTGAAACAGCCGCTGCTGTTTCTCCAGTGTGAAAGCCCAGAGGGGGCAACCAATCATTGAGCGGTATAGATGTCCAGTAACCTCTAGCAATCAATCAGTGAGCAGTATTGATGTACAGTAATCTCTAGCAACCAATTAGTGAGTGTTATTGATGTACAGTAATCTCTAGCAACAACAAGCAGAAGTCATGTGCTGTAACCTCTAGAAAATAAACAGTGAGCCATAATGTGTGCTGTAACCTCTAGCAGCCAGTCAGTGAGCGGTAATGATACACTGTAACTTCTGGCAACCAATCGTAATCACTGCCTGATCCGATTCAGTAAACTAATTTTGAGTCTAGCTGCTGTTTATTGTATGTCTCAAATCATGTGTAGAGCGAAATTGCATGGAAGAGGGGGCCCAAGAAAATGTTTGCCCAGGGTCCAGTCAATATTATAGACAGCCCTGGCTGTGCCCATCCATTGCAGCCACTGTGCCCATTCATTGCAGCAACTGTGACCCCCACCGGCGGCATATAACTAGCCCCCGCCCTCTCGCCATCTAACCGACACTTACCCCATCTTGGTGGTGGGTCAGGCAGCGTGTGATGGCGGTGAGCTGTGGGACAGGCGGCGGCTCCTGTGTCCTCCATGCTTCCGCTGTGCATCTCTTCTTTCTTCCTGATAGAAGACGTCTAAATAGGATCGCCTGTCCTTTCAGCCAATCAGGTGATGGGTAGCAGACCCGCGCTCCCTGATTGGCGGAGAGGCGGTTCAGTGTAAGAAAAGCGAATATTCATTTGCTTTTCTAACACATCTGGGTGAGCTTCGAGCGCAACGCTCAGCGCTCCAAAACCACCCTATTTTGAAGCCTATTAGAGCCTATGCCTCTAATCAGGTGCTTAAAAAACCCCACCACGGCTGCTGTAATTCAGGCGCCCGGCATCCTAAAAGGGGCCTGGACGCCTGAATAGGTGGTGGCCGCGCGGCCATGGATAGATTCATGCTATGCATGAATCTATCCATGATACATATAGGGGGTGGCTTGATAGAGGGGGTGGCGCCTGTATGTCCTTAATGGAGGGGCCGCCACTGGAAAGAACTCAAGGATTCCTGGTATCAAGGAGAGGTATCATTACTGGTTGGCAACCCTTCTTGCTCCACTATACAAGGGTTAAGTTGCAGAGCTCATGCTGCCTTCGCAGAGGGAGCAGAGGATGAAACATCTTGAGGACGCCTTGAAGAAAAATTTGTGTAACACATTTCCAGACACTGGACAAAATGTTTCTGAGGCTTTGCTAGGTCAAAGGAAAAGCGGTGGAGAAGGCGGTGGTGAACAATTCTTTAGTCCTCAGCGCCCAGGGCTGTTAGGTTTAAGCAACCATGGGCAGCGTCTGCATCATATGTTGCAGGATTATCTAGAGGTAAGAGCAGACTTGGAAACCTTTCCAACTGAGCATCCACTGAGATACTAGGTCTTGAGGATGGACCACTGGCCAGAACTTGCTCAATATGCAATCGAGCTACTGGCCTGTCCTGCATCCAGCGTGCTATCCGAACGGACACTCAGTGCTGCTGGAGGTTTTGGGATGGATAAAAGAGTGCGTCTGTTGACAGACTCTGTTGACCGCCTGACATTTATCAAAATGAATCAGTCCTGTGAGGGGTTACAGTGTTTAGGCTTCACCAACACCCAAGGCCCAATTTTTCTGCACCTGCTTGACAGGTGAAAGTAATCCAAATTTTTTTTTCACATTTTTAACAGCAGGACTCATTCTTGTGCCCAGCAAGAGTAACTGTGAGGGGTTACAGTGTTCAGGCACCACTATGGATGGGCAAACGGTTTGGGCCGAGCATAGGTTTGGCCTGAACTTCGGCCATTCGGGTACTCGCCTAACACCCAAAATATCTGGGCACTTAGCGGAATGTTCGCCCGCCGAGCACACAGTCTATAGGTTGTTAAGACTTCCCCACTGAGAGCTGAAATGCAAAAAATGATTGTAAAAAAATTAATGTAAAGAAAATAAAAAATAAAAAACAGGGAAAAAACGGCGTGGGGGGGACCTTTTGGGTCTAGTATGGATTTTAAGGCAAACCCCATGACAGAATTAAGAAATAAAACAATGTGGGGTCCCCCCAAAATCCATACCAGGCCCTTTGGGTCTGGTAGCATTTTAAGGGGAACATCATGCCAAAATGTAAAAAAAGAAACAACGTGGGGTCCCCCCCAAAATCCATACCAGATCCTTATCTGAGCATGCAGCTTAGCTGGTCAAGAATAGGGAGGGGATGAGCGAGCGCCCCAGCCCCCTCCTGAACCATACCAGGCCACATGCCCTCTACATGTTGATGGGGACAAGGGCCTCTTCCCAACAACTCTGGGCTGTGGTTTTCGGGGTCTTCGGGTGGGGGGCTTATCGGAATCTGGAAGCCCCCTTTAACAAGGGGGCCCCCAGATCCTGGCCCCTTGTTAAAGTAAAAAAAAGTGTAGCGGGGTGTTGTTTGAGGAACCCAGAGACTACCATACCCAGGATGCATTTCCCCACGCAAGGACTGCTGGGGTGGGGTATTTAACTGAGGGGCGGACTGGAGTACGGTCTCTTTGGACATTGCCCGCCCAGCAGGTGGAACTCTCTGCTGAGTCTGCTGTTCCGGACAGGGCCTGAAGCCTAGGCCCTGTATTACCAAAGAGCCTTCCGTTTCCACCAAGGAGCCTGAGGGACGTCTCATCCTGCCATCCGTCTGCTGCTGCCAGGAGGACCGAAGACCCGGGTGTCGTGGAACCTGTGTACCGAGACACAGCAACGGAAGACCGAGACACAGCAACGGAAGATACGGATAAGTAAGGCCTCATCTGGAATACGCAGTTCAGTTTTGGGCACCAGTTCTCAAAAAGCATATCGGGGAACTGGAGAAAGTGCAGAGAAGGGCAACCAAACTGATAAGAGGCATGGAGGAGCTCAGCTATGAAGAAAGATTAGAGGAACTGAATTTATTCACTCTTGAGAAGAGGAGAATAAGGGGGGATATGATTAACATGTACAAATATATAAGGGGTCCATATAGTGAACTTGGTGATGAGTTATTCACTTTACGGTCAACACAGAGAACAAGGGGGCACTCTTTACGTCTAGAAGAAAAAAGATTTCATCTCCAAATGCGGAAAGGTTTCTTCACAGTAAGAGCTGTGAAAATGTGGAATAGACTCCCTGCAGAGGTGGTTCTGGCCAGCTCAGTAGATTGCTTTAAGAAAGGCCTGGATACTTTCCTAAATGTACATAATATAACTGAGTACTAACAGTTCTAGGTAAAGTTGATCCAGGGTAAATCCGATTGCCTCTCGGGGGATCAGGAAGGAATTTTTTCCCCTGCTGTAGCAAATTGGATCATGCTCTGCTGGGGTTTTTTGCCTTCCTCTGGATCAACTGTGGGTATAGAATTGGGTATATGGGATTGCACGATTTTTTTTAAATTTTATTTTAGTTATTTTTTTATGGTTGAACTGGATGGACTTTGTCTTTTTTCAACCTGACTAACTATGTAACTATGTGGACTGGTCCGGTTGGGTGAGAGAGCACCTGCTCAGAGATTAGTGCAGGACCTCTAGGCCTAGTGTTTGTTGTTTGGGACTCACCCGCTAGAGTTTGCATACGCACACCGGAGGGACAGTGCATGTATTAACAGTAGTGGCTTTATCCTTGTTCACCAAGTTCAACCTTTATTACTGTGGATTACAATTTTTTCTCCAAAAGTGCACCACCATTTGCTAGCGAAGATTCTTCTCTACGGAACTTACACATAGTTACAGTCAGGCCTGACTTATTATTGCTGGGCACCATCTTGCCCACGAGGGAGGAGAGCTGCAAAGGGGAGTCTGTTAATTATCTTGCACAGTATTGTATATCTGTCTATTGCTGAACACCTTTTATTGCAGGGCTCTGCATATACTAAAGTATACTGTTTATCTGTTTAATCATTTCCTTCAGTAAAAGTACCAGGATTAAGCAGATCAGTGTTGGTGTTATTACTGTACAGAAGAATGGTCAGTGTCAGCTATATCACTGTGTGTGTGTTTTTGTTGCTGGATTGGGTTGCCTAAAGTTACAGGCCTCACAATCCTATCATCCCCTACTAACTGTGCCAAGGGAGGGTAGAGCCAATTGCTGGGGGTTGACAGTGGTGTGTTACAGGCCCGAAAATCATATCAGCGGCTCCCTTAGCTGGGGGTATCGCTACACGTGGGGGCTAAGAGTCCGGGATCCTGTACGCTGCAATCAAGCCTGCCAGAAGTACCGCCATGGATCTTTTAGCAGTGACCCAGTGGTGCGCATCAGCCGGCGCTTTTCCAGACAAGGCTGTAGTCGTTGAGCTTCCCGGGGAAGACTGGTCCGGAAGCGATGTAGAGCGGCTCATGGAGTTACTATCCCGAGCCAGAAGGCATGGTTACTTGATCTCAAGCCAGATGAAGAGACCTCCTATACCTATGCATTGGTAGAATGGAGAGATGAGATACCTGAGAGTTTCAGAGGCCAGAGTGTGCAGTCCATAGATAAGAAGATATACCGGTTGGCGCACGCGAAGGCTATAAAGAAGGAACCTCCGCAGTCACCCAAAATTCCCAAAAGTTCCAAAGACATGACAGCTTCAGGGACACCTTTAACCACTATAGGTCCTGAACTTTTAAATGCTTTAGGGGACCTTGTCACGAAGTGCCAGAAGAGTAATACGGTGCATGTAGAAGCTGGGTACCGGAAGCTCAGGATCTTTTCAGGGAAACAACCTGTACCACTCGGAGAAAAGGATTTCGACACCTGGATGGAGCAGGCGATGCAGGCTGTGGAAGGATGGGAAATACCGGAGGCCCAAAAGAAGCAGTGCATAAGAGAAAGTTTAAAGGGTGCTGCTGCTGAAGCCTTGAAGAACCTCAGGTTCAGCAATGCTGCTTGTACTGCCTATGACTATTTAACTATGTTGCAGGAAGAGTTCAGCCAATTGGAGAAAGTGGTCGATTTAGTCTACCAGTTTGAGCATACCCTTCAACTTCCAGGAGAAAGACTGTCTGAATATGTTCGCAGATTAAACAAGATGCTGTGTCAAATTGTCCTTAAGAAGGGGATGCTGCCACAAGCCATAGATGCGGCCAGGATGAAGCAGATTTTAAGGGGAGCATTGCGTTCTGATCCAGTCTGGCTCCATCTGAAAACCACTGGAGGGGTCATGTCCCTGAACTACCCGGACCTTGTGTGAATAATAAGGGATGAAGAGGCTCTGCTAAAAGACCAACAGGTGACCAAGAAGCCCACTAATCCCCCCTCAGTAGGAGTCAGATCCGCCATGGCCACTGAACGGGACTCGGAAGTGGAGGTCTTAAAGTCGCAGATGACCCAAGTATTACAGATGCTGACCTCTTTAATGGCCAAGAACTCAGGAGTTGGAGAAAAAGAAGAAGTCAGGAAAGAGCTGTACCAGAGCGTTTCAACACCAGTCTCCCCGCGGGATAGAGGAGAAGCTGTTTGCTTTAACTGTGGAGGAATTGGCAATTTTGGGCGAGTGTGCCCCAGTCCAAGGAAGACCCAAGGCAACTAGCGCCAGCCGGCGGAAAACTCCAGAGGGCCCCGGTGAAGCAGTCAACCGGGTGCCCATCATCTCCAGCAAGCTCCATTGGAATAAGAAAGCAAGAAAAACCAAGAAGTGAGAGGAATAATTCCCCATCAAAAGCACATAATACCCCTCCCTTGGAGGTAAAACCCCAAAAATCACAAGAAATCAATGCATACCAGGCCCAACAGGGATTAAGATCCAGGAAACGATGGAAAAAGAAAAAAACACCAAAGGCCAAAACCATGGGCCCAAGGAAAGAGGCCTCCCCAAAGAAGTTTCCAGCCAAGTTAGTGGGACCCTCCCCAGTGGTCCCCATTCAAGTGGAGGGAGTCTACACAAAGGCCATTCTGGACACAGGGGCTCAAGTAACCCTTCTGTATAGGGATTTCTGTCAAAAGCATCTGAGTTCCCTAATATGAGGAACCAACACTGACCTGGTCAGGAGACTACTGGCTCCTCTAGTACAAGAGCAGGGCGTCTCGACAGCCAGAATCCACCCCATGTTGCAGTTGGCTTATCAGTGATTGATCTTGGAGCAGAAGGCCCCGGAAGAGGGGGTGGGGAAAGTTTGGAGACTGGAGAGGAGAGAGAGAGTGTTGCGGCCTGGTGAAGTGGCCTGCTTGAGAGCCACTGTGAAGCTCACCTGGGAACAACCTGGCCCTTTGTAGTCCTGGAACCAGACCCTCTGGGTACACACCCAGGACTGGAGGTAATCCCCGAAGTAGTCCCGCTGAGAGTCCTGAAGAAGGCAAACGGCAGGGTGCCAGTGAGCATCAGGAACACCACTGACTCGCCTGTGAAGATTCCAGCCCGGATGCTGTTGGGACAAGTGAATCCCGCTACCCCAGTTGCCTTGCCCAACTTGGAGAAGGAAGAAGGAAGGGAACCCACCTTGGGGAATCCGGTCCTACCCCCGGCATGGAAGGAGAGGGCCAGGGCCCAGTTAGCAAAGTGGTGGAAGATCTTCTCCAAGGATGAGTTTCATGTAGGATGTGCGAAAAGTGCCACTCACAAGATCCGCCTACAGGAAGACAAACCCTTTAGGGAGAGAGTCCGGCGAGTTCCCCTGGCTGATCTGGAAGATCTGCGTGAGCAACTTGCAGAGCTCAAGAGAACGGGTGTTATCCGGGAATCCAGGAGCTCATATGCCTCTCCAATTGTGGTAGTCAGAAATAAGAATGGGTCATTGAGACTCTGTATAGACTACAGGACCCTCAACAGGAGGACAATACCTGACCAATACACCACTCCAAGAATATAGGATGCTCTACAGAGTCTGTCTGGGGCCAAATGGTTCAGTGTAATGGACCTGAAGAGTGGGTACTACCAAATCCCAATGCACCCAGAAGACAGGGAGAAGACTGCCTTCATCACCCCGGTGGGGTTCTATGAATTTGACCATATGCCGCAAGGTCTGTCGGGAGCCCCTGCCACTTTCCAGCGGTTGAAGGAGAAGACGGTGTGGGACATGAACCTCATTGAAGTCCTAGTATACCTAGATGACATTATCGTCTTTGGGAAGACTCTGGAGGAGCATGAGGAGAGGTTGGAGAAGGTCTTGAAGAGACTCAGTGATGAGGGACTCAAGCTCTCCAGGGAAAAGTGTCAGTTCTACCAGTCTTCAGTCCATTACCTGGGACACATAGTGTCTGAAGAAGGAGTATCCACAGATCCCGGCAAATTGGAGGCAGTTACCTCCTGGCCCCGGCCCACCACAGTGACTGAGCTTAGGTAATTTCTGGGGTTCTGATCCTACTATCGCAAGTTTGTGGAGGGGTTTGTAAGAATTGCCAAGCCTCTGAATGAGTTGTTGAAGACAGATGGAGAGGAGGATGACTCAGGCCCCAGGAAACCGGGAGAGTCAGTGGAAGACCAGTGGACTGGAAAGTGTGAAGAGGCTTTTATTAAGCTGAAGGAGAGTTTGACCACTGCCCCTGTCTTGGCCTATGCGGATACCCAAAGGCCTTATGAATTACACGTGGATGTCAGCCATGATGGTTTGGGAGGAGTACTATTTCAGGAGTATGAAGAGCAGCTAAGACCCGTTGCCTATGTGAGTAGGAGTTTAACCCCAGCTGAAAATAATTATCCTACCCACAAGTTGGAGTTTTTGGCCTTGAAGTGGGCTCTGGTGGACAAACTGAAGGACTACTACTAACCACAGCAAAACTGGATCCCACCGGACACCGTTGGTTGGCAGCCCTCTCAGGGTTCAATTTCAGCCTGAAATACAGGCCTGGGACTGGAAACCAAGATGCTGATGCCTTGTCCCGAAAATCTCATGCTCCCACTTGCATGGCAGAATACTGGACCCAGGTAACCCCAGAGGGGGTACGGGCTTTGTGTCAGGGAGCAGAGCTCCAGGCTAGTGGAGGATCCAGGGCAGAAGAAATTGGAGTTTCAGTTGTTGGGGTGCCCAAGTATTATTGTGATGTAACTCAAATTGGTGAACAGGATTTGCCCAAATTATCAAAGGATATAAGACGGGACCAGCTGGAAGACCCTTTGGGAAGGTTGGCTTTGGAAGCCTTAGAAGACCAGGATCCAGACAGACTCTTGCATGATCCCTCAAAGGAGGCCCGCTTACTGCGCAAGGAATGGGACAGGTTGCAGATGCATCAAGGGGTGGTCTACCGAAGGGGCCCCTCTGATAACCTGGAAGACAAGTGGCAACTATTCCTGCCCGAAAAACACCGAAAGACTGTTATGATTGCCCTACGTGACAACCATGGCCACTTAGGAGCAGAGAGAACATTTCAGCTCATAAGGAGCAGATTCTATTGGCCCTGTATGCGGGCTGAAGTGGAGGAATATTGTTACTCGTGTGCTCGCTACATACAAAGGAAAACACTGCCTCACCAAGGTGCCCCGATTGGCCACCTGCAAAGTCAAGGACCTTTGGACTTGGTATGCATTGATTTTCTTTGTCTGGAACCTGATTTGGGGGGACACGGAAATGTTCTGGTGATAACCGACCATTTCACCCGTTACGCCCAGGCCTTTCCAACTAAAGACCAGAAGGCTTCCACTGTGGCCAAGATACTTGTAGAGAAGTATTTCATACACTACGGATTACCTCAACGCCTTCACTCAGATCAAGGGAGGGACTTCGAAAGTCGACTGATCCGGAAGTTACTGGATTCCCTAGGGATAAAGAAGACCCGCGCAACCCCCTATCACCCACAAGTAGATGCACAACCGGAAAGGTTTAACAGAACTTTGTTGAATATGCTGGGAACCCTGAGTAGCGAGGAAAAACAGCATTGGGGCAAGCATATAGCTGCCATAGTGCACGCTTATAATAGCACAACTAGTGATGTCACCGGATACTCCCCTTACAGATTAATGTTCGGTAGAGAAGCGAGGCTACCTGTAGATCTGGCCTTTGGTACTTCGATAGACCACACATCGGCTGCTTCACACAAGGGATATGTGGACAGGCTGCGGAAAAGCTTAAGACTGGCTTATGAGAAGGCACAAGCCATCTCTGACCAGAGAGGAGCCCGGAACAAATGGAATTTTGACCTCAGGGTCCGGATCCATGACTTGCAACCAGGAGACAGAGTGTTGTTGCGGAATCTTGGTGTCCCAGGGAAGCATAAGCTTGCTGACAGATGGAAATCACAGCCGTATATAATCTGTAAAAAATTGCCTGGCTTGCCAGTGTACCAGCTGAAACTTGAAGGAGAAGTGGGACCTTTGAAAACCTGGCACAGGAACCACTTTTTGCCTCTCTCCGAAGCAGTCCGGATACCTTCCACTCTGGATTCTCCTGAATCAGCTTCAACCTCCAATACCCCTAGGCCCAACACCAGATCTCAAACCACTCAGTCAGGAGAGATGAATGCCACCGACCAGAGTGAAGATCAGGAGATGGAACTGAGCTGGCTATGGCCCACTCAGGCGACTGAACCCGTGGTCATGGATCCTTCACCCTGTGAAGTTACCATCGATGGCACCCTAAATGCTGAAGCTGCTGAGTTCATTCCATCATGTACTCTAACTGAGGAATGGGAAGATGCCCTAGAGTCGATCCCAGCTGAAGACCCAAGAGATTCTTTGTACCTCTCTGAAGCAGCAGGATCCATTACACCTGTCCCGGTGGAGGGAAGAATGGAAGAACCCATTGTACCTGATATCTCATTTCCCAGGGGAACAGGGAGTGAAAAGAGCTATTCGCCCTCCCCGAAAACTAACCTACACTCAGATGGGAGAATGCTCT
Source organism: Rana muscosa (assembly GCA_029206835.1). NCBI lineage: Eukaryota > Metazoa > Chordata > Amphibia > Anura > Ranidae > Rana > Rana muscosa. Next base: position 146,940,963 of record CM055128.1, read on the forward strand.
GAAGATACGGTTGTGACTACGAGAAGGACAATAGAGAAACCTGGCCCCTCCACTGTGCATTTGGTGGAGGGCAACCCCCAGCTCACTCTCTGGCACAGTTAGGCAGGTCACTTCCACCAATATGACCTGTAGACAAGACAATCTCCCTTACCAAGTTTGGTGGGAGGTTCCCTTGTCCAGCTCCTTTGCAACCATAAACTGTATTGCTTGTAGATAGCGCTAATTTTATCTTTGGGGGCCAAAGATTTTAAGTGGGGGGAGTGTGTAGCGGGGTGTTGTTTGAGGAACCCAGAGACTACCATACCCAGGATGCATTTCCCCGCGCAAGGACTGCTGGGGTGGGGTATTTAACTGAGGGGCGGACCGGAGTATGGTCTCTTTGGACATCGCCCGCCCAGCAAGTGGAACTCTCTGCTGAGTCTGCTGTTCCAGACAGGGCCTGAAGCCTAGGCCCTGTATTACCAAAGAGCCTTCCGTTTCCACCAAGGAGCCTGAAGGACGTCTCATCCTGCCATCCGTCTGCTGCTGCCAGGAGGACCAAAGACCCGGGTGTCGTGGAACCTGTGTACCGAGACACAGCAACGGAAGATACGGACGTGGACTGGTCCAGTTGGGTGAGAGAGCACCTGCTCAGAGATTAGTGCAGGACCTCTAGGCCTAGTGTTTGTTGTTCGGGACTCACCCGCTAGAGTTTGCATACGCACACCGGAGGGACAGTGCATGTATTAACAGTAGTGGCTTTATCCTTGTTCACCAAGTTCAACCTTTATTACTGTGGATTACAATTTTTTTCTCCAAAAGTGCATGACCATTTGCTAGCGAAGATTCTTCTCTACGGAACTTACACATAGTTACAGTCAGGCCTGACTTATCAGTGTAGACATTGTTGGGCACCATCTTGCCCACGAGGGAGGAGAGCTGCAAAGGGGAGTCTGTTAATTATCTTTGCACAGTATTGTATATCTGTGTATCTGCTGAACACCTTTTATTGCAGGGCTCTGCATATACTAAAGTATACTGTTTATCTGTTTAATCATTTCCTTCAGTAAAACTACAAGGATTAAGCAGATCAGTGTTGGTGTTATTACTGTACAGAAGAACGGTCAGTGTCAGCTATATCACTGTGTGTGTGCTTTTGTTGCTGGATTGTGTTGCCTAAAGTTACAGGCCTCACAATGCTATCATCCCCTACTAACTGTGCCAAGGGAGGGTAGAGCCAATGGCTGGGTGTTGACAGCGGTGTGTTACAGGCCCGAAAATCCTATCAGCGGCTCCCTTAGCTGGGGGTATTGCTACAAAAGTAATAAAGACAAGAAACAGTTTTTGACAAATTTTTTATTAAAAAATATAAAAATAGTGTCCCTCAATCATCCATCGTCAATCACGACGCCCGCCTGGAAAATAGGAAAAAAAAAATGCTTCGCCTCCTGTGAGGCCTTCCACCATCTGCCCGCTCTGTGCTTTGACAATTTTTATATAGGTAAGGGGCGGGGCCACCCGGCTACGTCACCCGGTGGCACCGCCCCTTCTGGCGCAAGTTTAAATTATTTTTTTTTCCTTTAGAAATGTCAGTTTTGCTCCAGCAGGTATTATACATTGTACAGATGTGCCACTTTACAGGCAGGCCAAGGGGACCCCCCAGGCACGATATTTAGCCACTTCAGCCCCGGAAGATTTTACCCCCTTCCTGACCAGAGCATTTTTTGCAATTCAGCACTGTGTCGCTTTAGCTGACAATTGCGCGGTCGTGCGACGTTGTACCCAAACAAAATTGAGAAAAAGTAATGGTGGCTGCGCTGTGATTACACTAGTGAAGGAATGGTGAAAGGGAAACTCAGGGGAGGACTAACTAATGAAAATGTAAACCAAACAGATGCAATAAGCGTGGTGCCATCAAGCATGTAGCATAATGAATAAGCTAAGTAACCCACACGTGGGGGCCAAAAGTGAGTGCAAAATGGTGAAAACCCTAAAGGTAATGTATACCAAAATAAAAATTGTGTGTCACTCAAAGCAATAAGTGAAAAAATGGTGCATATAATATGTATATCCGGACAATAAGTCTCTACGCTTGCAAAAAGTATGACACAAAATGTATAGCAAAAAAACAACAAGCAAACAGTGAAAACGTCCAAAAAATGGTTGTTATAAATGATAACAAAGAGTTCAATGTGTAATAAGTCCCATCACCCGTTGAAGTGCTTGAAAAAGATAGAAACTTCGGTGCAAATCCACCCAGTGCTCACAAGCAACTTACCTCCCCGCTGGGATGGAGCAGCATAAACTGGGATTCCTAGTATGGATGGTAGTGCAGCAGCCTTGCATAGAAGTGTAGTCTCACTCACATGGATGCATAAAAATACACAAACGAAAAAAGTAAATGGCGTAACTCTGTGGGTCCAGCAAACAAGTAGCCAAAGATGTAGTCTCATACTCACTTGGAATTGGTGAGCGTGGACATCAATCCAACGAACACCGAGCTCGTATGTGTTACAGACTGTGATGATGACAATCATGCGGTCGTTAGGCTTGCAGCAACCACAGAGTAACCATGGGACATGTGGAAAGAATATATAGGGTGCACATAGCGTAGATCTAAAATCACTGGGGCGTTTATTAAAACAATAGGAAACACTCACATCTCAATGTGTAAAAACAATGACAATCTCATACGAGCGCCAAGCTCGTCTCCTCTCCTGCAGCCGTCGGTGTATCTGTGCTAATCCCTCAAACAAAATTGATGTCATTTTTTTCCCACAAATAGAGCTTTCTTTTGGTGGTATTTGATCACCTCTGCGTTGTTTTTTTTTTTACCTATAAACAAAAAAAGAGCGCCAATTTTGAAAAAAAGCAATATTTTTTAATTTTTGCTGTAATAAATACTAGGGATGAGCTTCGTGTTCGAGTCGAACATACGTTCGACTCGAACATCGGCTGTTTGATCGTTCGCCGAAGGGTGAACGTTATGGGGCGTTCGCGCCAAATTCGAGTGACGCGAACGGCCCACATTACACTGCGCCATCGCAGTGCAATCCCGGCGCTGTGATTGGCCAAGCATGCACTGTGACCCCGCATGCTTGGCCAATCACAGCGCCGGCAGCGAGGAGAGACATAATTGGCCACAGGCAGGATGCCTGTGGCCAATCATAGCTCAGGGGGGTTTAGTACATGCTCCACACTATAAAAGGCCGCCAGCGCGGCGGCCTTGTGCAGTGTGTTCCGGCATGCAGGGAAAGAGATACATAGGCAGGGACAGTGTGTTCTATGTTCTATTCTTTTCTCAGGCATCTGCAGGAGTTAGTGGGTGTTGTGTGCCTCCAGCACAGTATACACCTGGATCTACACTTTATTGCTGTTCTCTAAGCTAGATAGGCAGGCAGGGACAGTGTGTTCTTTTCTCAGGCATCTGCAGCAGTTAGTGGGTGTTGTGTGCCCCAGCACAGTATACACCTGTATATACCCGTCATTGCTGTTCTCTAATACAGGCATCTGCAGGAGTTAGTGGCACAGTGTACACCTGTATATACCCGTCATTGCTGTTCTCTAATACAGGCATCTGCAGGAGTTAGTGGCACAGTGTACACCTGTATATACTCGTCATTGCTGTTCTCTAATACAGGCATCTGCAGGAGTTAGTGGCACAGTATACACCTGTATATACCCGTCATTTCTGTTCTCTAATACAGGCATCTGCAGGAGTTAGTGGCACAGTATACACCTGTATATACCCGTCATTGCTGTTCTCTAATACAGGCTGTAACGGGAAGGCTCGGGGAACTCAGAATCGCTTAGAAAGTATGAGATACCCTTGCTTCAGCTCCCCCAATGCCTCTTATGTGTCAACCACCCTGTGTCTCTATTAGGGGCACAGGGTGAATGAAAACCCCAATATGGTCTATGATAGCCATATTCAATGCTGCACATACATTGTATCTAGATTGGATGTGTACTGTGAGGGGGGGGGGGGGTTGTGTAATCATTGCTGTGAGGAGTTAAGGTGATTTGCATTCTATTGTCTATTATGAATTAAGTCTGCTACTGTGACGATGTGGATTGGAGCTGGTCGACCGTCTGGCTGCATATTATGGGATGTTGAAGTGTCTTCTGTGAGGAGGGGGGGAATCACCCCTCCTGCTAAGACTGTTTACTGAAGGAGAAGTTTGAACACACCTGACCTGTATCACCATTGTCATTGGACAGTTTAACCCGCCCTGTTCCCCAAGGATGGGAGGGAAGGGTTTTGAAGAGAAATGTGTTACCATGTGTTTTGAAAATAAAGTCATTCCCTGTTTTGGAACTTGAATACAGAGCGTTGTCTCGTATCTGGGGGGAGAATCATTCATATGGGGTCTTATTCGGCTGGTTGGAGTGTCTGGTGGCTGTCGTGTGGTTGGAAAGGGAATATCCTAATGGTGTTAACCCCTTTCATACTTGGGGTGCCAATACAATTGTTGGCAAGCAGTGGGATTGATCCCCACAGCCAGAAGGACAGCTACAAGAGGACACAGGACAATGGAGGCACAGTATGAACGGCTAAAGCTCTCCACCCTCAAAGACTTACTGGAGAACCGGGGAAGACCGGCCAACAACTGTAAGAAGAGGGACATTAACAGAGAACTAGTCAAAATGGATGGAACCGAAAGGCCCAGCGTAACAGACAGGACACCCGAAGAGGCAAGTTTTGATCGGGCTGTTAAACTAAGACTGGCACAGTATGGTCCTAACCCTCCAGCGGAGATCATAGACCTAGTTATAGCGGCTGTGGACGCAAATTGGCTACATCAAAAAGGTGCTGCAGCAGCAGAAGTCACAGCAGCACCAACTGCAAGGAGAGGAGAGGTACAGATGCCAGCCGCCATGGAAGAGGAAGTCAGAAGGAGGTTACAAGAGATGCAAATACAGCATAGAGGACCAGTATCAGAGGAGGTCCTGCTGGGATGGTCTGATTCGATCCGCTGCGAACTCTGGAAGAAAGCACTAGCTCTCGAGCAGCAACACCAGGGAAAGGTTCTCCCCTCCATCTATGTAAGGTACTGGTCGCAGTATGATGTACGAATGCCGTTATTGGGGGAACAACCAAAGCAGGAGTGGACAACTGAGTTAAGCAGGCTGATCCGGGCAGAGATGCGGTTGGACGAGAGCTACAGAGCCCTCCGGTGGTATGTAGCCCAAGAGTGCCCGTGGTCAGCGGATGGCAGCCCCACGGAAGGCTTTGACTATGATGGCCTGGGATTGTTGTATTGGAGGCTGTCCAGTGACCCTGACTTTGGGAGTGATCGGGAGTGGCGTTTGGAGGAAATAATGGAGCACAGAGAGCAAAGACTGAATGTCCCAGAAGGGCACTGGGCACAGGAAGATTTGGAGTTTCTGGCCGTTCAGGAATGGGAGCTGGAGATTGCCTACAAACAGCTGCTAGACTCTACTCAGCAGCAGGGTGGGGCCCCCTTTGCCTGGGACTATTAGGAAATACCAGTTGACAACTATGAAATCCTGGCTGAAGAATCGGCAGTGGAAAATCTGAAGATTGCCATGCCTAAAGCCGAAGTGGATGATATGGAGTTCCAGGGAGCTAGCCTGGCTGAAGAATCGGCAGTGGAAAATCGAAAGATTGCCATCCCTAAAGCTGAAGTGGATGATATGGAGTTCCAGGGAGCTAGGGCAGTTGGCTCATCTTCCCAGCTACAGATTACAGAAGGTATGGACTTAAGGGACTGTTCAGAGGATGTTATGGATTATGCATCGCCTGCCCAAGTACTGGCAGCAGGACAGAGTACTTCAGACCCTGCTCTACACCCGTGGCAGTTTTGGAGGCCCGAGATGAGAAGGTGATGGTTCCTCTTTCCCAGGGGATTTCAGAGATGCAGGGGGGAGAAGCAGCCCTTTTCCCTCCCCAACAGTTAGCCAGAGCAGATGGGGTGGAGTCCCCAGCAGAAGTGCTGGCAACAGGGCAGAGTGCTAGCAACCTCTGCCCAGCACCGGAAACAACTGTGGAGTTTCAGGGAGCCGGGGCAGTTGGCCCATCTCTCCAGCAACAAGCTGAGGTGGTAAAGCTTTTACCCCCAGCTGAATCACTGGCAGCAGGGCAGAATGCTACTGGCCGCTGCACACAACTGCCACTTGAGCGGATATCGATGGATGGGACTAGGGTCTCCACTCACAGCAACCCAGCGGAAGAGCTGGCAACAGAGCAGAGTGCCGCGGGCCTCTCCTCTCAACTAACAGAAGAGGGAGTTCCTGTGGTACTGGATGGGACTTCGGTCCTCACTGACACAACCCCAGAAAATGGTGTGACACTGGGACAGGAGGATGTCAGCCTTGCTTTGCAAGCACTGGGGGATTTTAACCTACCACAAGTGGATGGGACTTCGGTCTCCACTTGTGTACCTCGGGATGCTGGGCAGTCGGCCCGGATCCCCAGTGGCATGAAAGACTGAGCCCAGTCACCCTGTCTTCTCCCCAGCGGCGGGTATGTTCTCTGAGAGAGGCAGAGGTTGGCTGGGTAAGTGATGCTCTGTTTGGAGCAATTTATTTGGGGTACTGTGTGGATACCGGCATTAGAAGAAGGGACCTATGGACTAACTTCGGAGTCAACCCGTCTGGGGTCCCCTCCTCTGTTAGTCTCCTGCCGAAAGGGGATAGATGTAACGGGAAGGCCCGGGGAACTCAGAATCGCTTAGAAAGTATGAGATACCCTTGCTTCAGCTCCCCCAATGCCTCTTATGTGTCAACCACCCTGTGTCTCTATTAGGGGCACAGGGTGAATGAAAACCCCAATATGGTCTATGATAGCCATATTCAATGCTGCACATACATTGTATCTAGATTGGATGTGTACTGTGAGGGGGGGGGAGGGGGGTTGTGTAATCATTGCTGTGAGGAGTTAAGGTGATTTGCATTCTATTGTCTATTATGAATTAAGTCTGCTACTGTGACGATGTCGATTGGAGCTGGTCGACCGTCTGGCTGCATATTATGGGATGTTGAAGTGTCTTCTGTGAGGAGGGGGGGGAAATCACCCCTTCTGCTAAGACTGTTTACTGAAGGAGAAGTTTGAACACACCTGACCTGTATCACCATTGTCATTGGACAGTTTAAGCCGCCCTGTTCCCCAAGGATGGGAGGGAAGGGTTTTGAAGAGAAATGTGTTACCATGTGTTTTGAAAATAAAGTCATTCCCTGTTTTGGAACTTGAATACAGAGCGTTGTCTCGTATCTGGGGGGAGAATCATTCGTATGGGGTCTTATTCGGCTGGTTGGAGTGTCTGGTGGCTGTCGTGTGGTTGGAAAGGGAATATCCTAACGGTGTTAACCCCTTTCATACTTGGGGTGCCGTTACACAGGCATCTGCAGGAGTTAGTGGCACAGTGTACACCTGTATATACCCGTCATTGCTGTTCTCTAATACAGGCATCTGCAGGAGTTAGTGGCACGGTGTACACCTGTATATACCCGTCATTGCTGTTCTCTAATACAGGCATCTGCAGGAGTTAGTGGCACGGTGTACACCTGTATGTACCCGTCATTGCTGTTCTCTAATACAGGCATCTGCAGGAGTTTGTGGCACAGTATACACCTGTATATACCCGTCATTGCTGTTCTCTAATACAGGCATCTGCAGGAGTTAGTGGCACGGTGTACACCTGTATATACCCGTCATTGCTGTTCTCTAATACAGGCATCTGCAGGAGTTAGTGGCACAGTATACACCTGTATATACCCGTCATTGCTGTTCTCTAATACAGGCATCTGCAGGAGTTAGTGGCACAGTATACACCTGTATATCCGTCATTGCTGTTCTCAAATACAGCATCTGCAGGAGTTAGTGGCACAGTATACACCTGTATATCCGTCATTGCTGTTCTCAAATACAGCATCTGCAGGAGTTAGTGGCACAGTATACACCTGTATATCCGTCATTGCTGTTCTCAAATACAGGCATCTGCAGGAGTTAGTGGCACAGTATACACCTGTATATCCGTTATTGCTGTTCTCAAATACAGGCATCTGCAGAAGTTAGTGGCACAGTATACACCTGTATATACCCGTCATTGCTGTTCTCTAATAAAGGCATCTGCTGGAGTTAGTGGGTGTTGTGTGCCCTAGTACAGTATATACCTGTATATACCCGTCATTGCTGTTCTCTAAAAAAGGCATCTGCTGGAGTTAGTGAGTGTTGTGTGCCTCCAGCACAATATACACTACCCAATTGCTGGTTTTCCCATCTCCCTGCAGGCCATTACTATGTCTGGAAGGCCAACAAAGAGAGGCAGACAGTCACGAGCCAATAAAAGAGGGCAAGCAGGCTCTGTGTCTAGAGACAACAGTGCTGGTCGTGGACACGGTGCATTGTCATCAGCACGTGGCCATGGGACACGCTTGTCCTTATTTTTGGCAGCTGGACGTGTTGAGCCGCATCATGCCGAAGACTTGGTAGAGTGGATGACCAAGCCCTCCTCATCCTCCTCATCCTCTCTCACCCAGGCTCAGGGTACTGGCAAAGCAGCTGCCAAAGAGTCCTCTTCCCTTGTATCAATGTCATCATCAGTCACTCCTTCCCTAGACCCACCATGTCCTCCTGAGGAGTCCCCCGAACTGTTTGAGCACAGTGTTGGGTACATGCTCCAGGAGGATGCCCAGCGTTTCGAAGGGTCTGATGATGATACCCAGCTAGAGGAAGGCAGTAGCGTGAGCGCAGAGAGAGGGGATGCTCAAGAAGGACAGCAATCTGGCACTCTTATGTTCCAGCAGCTGCAGCATACTGCCAGATTGGCTCCAGTGATGAGGAGGGAGGGGATGATGAGGTCACTGACTCCACGTGGGTGCCTGATAGGAGAGAGGAGGAGGAGGAGGAGGCACATCTCCAACAAGGCAGAATGTCCTCCGGGGGCCAGCGTAAGGGCAGCACACCGACTGAATCACACCGCAGAGCTACGCCTGTGCAGGGCGCTGCCTCTGCCCGTTATTCCAAAAGTTCTTTGGTGTGGGCCTTTTTTGAGTCGAGTGCATCAGATTGCACCGCTGCTATTTGCAACATATGTCTCAAGCGTATCTCACGTGGCCAAAACATCAGCCGCTTGGGCACCACTTGCTTGACTAGACATATGTTGACCTGCCATGCAGCTCGTTGGCAAGCGTACCTTAAAGACCCACACCAAAGAACAAAGCGGACCTCTCCTTGCTCCTCATCAGCTGGGATCTCCAACCCCACTAAACCTTCAGTCCTCTCTGAAACCTGCACTGAGAGGAATGAAGGTGTAGAATTAGGTGTGTCACAGCCAAGTACTTGCGGGCACTCTGCTAGCAGTACACCGACGTCCGATTGTAGCAGGCAAATTTCCCTGCCCCAGCTGCTGGACCGTCGAAAGAAGTTCACTCCCAGCCACCCATATGCCCAGCGGTTGAATGCTAGCTTGGCTAAATTGCTAGCAATTCAACTGCTGCCTTTTCAGTTGGTAGACTCGGTCCCCTTCCGTGAGTTTATGCAATGTGCGGTTCCTCAGTGGCAGGTTCCCAAACGCCACTTTTTCTCACGGAAGGCGATTCCGGCTCTCTACCGGCATGTGGATGGCAATGTTCATGCCTCGCTGGACAGGGCGGTCAGCGGTAAGGTGCATATTACCGCTGACTCATGGTCCAGCAGGCATGGACAGGGACGTTACCTTTCTTTCACGGCCCATTGGGTCACTCTTTTGGCAGCTGGGAAGGATGCAGGACAAGGTGCAGTAGTGTTGGAGGTTGTTCCGCCGCCACGCCTCCAAAATGCTACTACTGGTTGTGACACACCTCTCTCCTCCACCCCCTCCTCTTCTTCTTCCTCCATGTCCTCTTCCTGTGCTTTGTCCTCGGAACCAGCGGTGCCCGTAGGCGTTCAAGGGGCTACGCAAGTACGCAGGCAAAAAGATGCCATGCCGTGCTTGCGCTGGTGTGTTTGGGGGACAGGAGCCACACTGGGGCAGAGGTTCTGTCAGCTCTGCAGGGGCAGGCCGAGAGGTGGTTGACGCCACACCAGCTTAAGCCAGGAATGGTGGTTTGCAACAATGGCACCAACCTCCTCTCCGCCCTCCGACAGGGACAACTGACCCATGTGCCCTGTGTGGCTCACGTCCTTAACCTGGTGGTGCAGCGGTTCTTGGGCAGGTACCCGGGCTTACAGGATGTCCTGAGGCAGGCCAGGAAAGTCTGTGTGCATTTCCGCAGATCATATAATGCCAGTGCTCGGCTGGCTGAGCTGCAAAAGGAGTTGAACCTGCCCAAGAACCACCTTATATGTGACATGCCCATCAGGTGGAACTCAACGTTGGCCATGCTGCAGTGGCTGCACATGCAGCAGAGGGCCATCAATGAGTACCTGTGCGACTACGGCACCAGGACAGAGTCAGGGGAGCTCAGGTTTTTTTCACCATGCCAGTGGGGCATGATCAGGGATGCATGCACTGTCCTGGCACCATTTGAGGAGTCCACGAGGATGGTGAGCAGTGACAGTGCATGCATCAGTGACTCTGTACCTCTTGTCCACCTGTTGGAGCATACGCTGCGTGGAATAATGGACAGGGCACTTGAGGCAGAACAGAGGCAGGAAGAGGAGGACTTCCTTGCCTCTCAAGGCCCCCTTTACCCAGACAGTGTTCCTTGTGTCCCACCCATCACACAGGAAGAGGACGAGGAGGAGGAGGAGGATTGTGTCAGCATGGAGGTGGAGCATGGCACTCAGCATCAACAGCAGCAGTCTTTTAGGGATGATTTACAGTCCCAACAAACCCGTGGACTTGTACGTGGCTGGGAGGAGGTGGCTGCGGATCATGTCGTCCTTAGTGACCCAGAGGACTCCGGACTGAATGCCTCAGCTAACCTACGCTGCATGGCCTCCCTGATCCTGCAAAGTCTGCGGAAGGATCCTCGTATTCTTCGGATCAAGGAGAGGGACCATTACTGGCTGGCCACTCTCCTTGATCCACGGTACAAGGGTAACGTTGCGGACCTTATCTTGCCGACGCAGAGGAAGCAGAAGATGAGACAACTCCGGGAGGCCTTGCAGAAAGGTCTGTGCAATGCGTTCCCAGAGACTAAGAGGTTACAAGCTCCTGGTCCTGGACAACGAGTTGCTGAGGCTTCAGTCAGTAGCAGAAGGAGTGGTGGAGAAGGTGGCCGTCTGACCGATGCGTTCAGACAATTTTTTAGTCCGCAGCCCCAAGGTATGATCGGTTCCAGCAGCCATCGTCAGCGTCTAATATGCATGATGCAGAAATACCTAGGGGCAAGGTCAGACTTGGACACCTTTCCCACCGAAAATCCTCTGGCTTACTGGGTCTTGAGGATGGATCACTGGCCAGAGCTTGCACAGTATGCAATTGAGCTACTGGCCTGTCCTGCATCCAGCGTTCTTTTGGAACGCACATTCAGTGCTGCTGGAGGCTTCGTCACGGATCACAGGGTGCGCCTGTCCACCGACTCGGTTGATCGACTGACCTTCATAAAGATGAACCAGTCTTGGATCACCACCAGCTACCAAGCACCTGAAGCTGATATAACAGAATAATTTATTTTCAACTTATGCTGATGCTGAGTGACTGTCCTGTTATGTTGACTGACTATCCTTCTCCTCCTCAATGATCTGATTCTTGATGATAGCTTGGAAGAACTTTTTTGTTTCTGGGTGCCGCCACCAGTGGCTAAGGCCCAATTTTTCAGCCCCTGTTTAACAGGGGCATGTAATTACAATTTTTGATGCAATGCTTAGCAGCAGGGCTCATTCCTGCACTCCAACTAGAGTATCTGGGAGAGGTTGCAGTGTCGTGGCACCAGCACCAGTGCCTAAGGCCCAATTTTTCAGCCCCTGTTTAACAATTTTTTATGCAATGCTTTTGTAGCGGGTATGTACTTTCCCGGGTGTAAATTTAACTGGCAGAGACACCAGTGATGTGTAATTTCCTGCAGCCCAGCAGGTGGCGCTGTCGCCATGGGCTGGGGGTTGAGCCATTGCTGTGTGCCGGGCCTCCTTTTTGTCCTCTCTCGGCAGTGGTATGGGGGGTCGGGGAACCCGCCGTGCTTGCTGGGAGAGGGTATAAAGGCCCGGCCATCTTTGTCACAGGGTCGAGTCCCAGGCACCTTCAGCCTGTGGGCGGTGGTTCGTGACGGTCCTTTAGGCGGCCTAGGCCTAGAGGACAGCTGGAGGTCGTGTTCCATCTCAGGCACCTTTAGCCTGGGGTGAGGTACTCGAGAGGAGGTCTGGAGCTCAGTGCCCAACACTGAGTTCCGCGAGGGACGGAGGTCCTAGGGAACCCAGGGATTGGGTACCCAAATCCGGAAGGCGTAATGGACCGGGGGGAGCTCCTCACTTGAAGACCGGGTGCAGCAAATTGCCAGTGACAGGTGAGACCGCCTGGAAGGAAATTCCCCCTCGCTCGGAGACCGCAACCCACTTTCAGGAAGGAAAGTGGAGAGTTCATTGTGTCTGGGCCTACTCGCATTCACACCTCTTTGTTTGTCCTGTTCTCTAAGGGAGTCTAACTGATTATACTGTTCACTCGAGAAGAATAAAGGAGTGTTGGACTTTAATGGTGTCGGGCTCTTTTCTGGTGGACATTGTTCAAGGTAATCTCACGTGGAGGTTTTAGGTGCACAACACTGACCCGAAGGTAGAGAAAGAACTTTGCTTACACCGCACTGACACCTGTGGTGAAGGCCAGGCGTGGTGTCCCCGCTCTCACCCCTCTAAGGTACCCCTAGACAAGAAGAGAAACGAGCTGATGCAAAGAGGGGAGTGAGGAGGGCGCTACACGTGGGGGAGTTAGTGGCACATAGTGATGAGCCGAACACCCCCGGGTTCGGTTCGCACCAGAACCCGCGAACGGACCGAAAGTTCGCACGAACATTAGAACCCTATTAAATACAATGGATGCGAACGTTCGGATTCTAAAGTGCTAATTATAACGACTATTATCCATATTATTGTCCTAAACAGAGTTTGGGAACCCGGGTTCTGCACCAGGGGACATGTATCAATGCAAAAAGAAGTTTTAAAAACGGACGTTTTCCGGGAGCAGTCATTTTAATGATGCATAAAGTGAAAAAAAAAAGTCAAATATTCCTTTAAATATTGTACCTGGGGGGTGTCTAAAGTATGCCTGTGAAGTGCCACGTGTTTCCCGTGTTTAGAACTGTCCCTGCACAAAATTACATTTCTAAAGGAAAAAAAAGCCATTTAAAACTGCTTGCGGCTTTAATGTAATGTCTGGTTCCGGTAATATGGATGAAAATCTTTAAGAAAAATGGCATAGCTACCCCATCACCCCCCCCCCCCCTACCCCAGCCCATTACCAGCCCCTTTGGGTCTTGTATGGATATTAAGGGGAACCCCGCACACAAAATAAAAAAGGCCCTATATACTCTGAACAGCCGTATACAGGCGGTGCATACAAGACAGGGACTGTAGGTTTGTTCTTATGTTGAATCTGTTTGTAATTTTGAACAGCTACATTGTTTAAGTGTAGCTCCAGCCCAAATACCTATTTTTAAGCTTTTTGGAAAACATAGGGAAGGGTTATCACCCCTGTAACATTTGTTTTGCTGTCTGTGCCCCTGTTCAGAACATTTCACCTCACTTTGCGTCCCAATGACAACTGATTTTGAAATGTGGTGTTTTTATTGAAACAAGGAGTGGTGATAAAGCATCAGTAGAGAGGAGACACCTTTCTCCCATATTAATTCTTACAGGAGAGAATTTTCCTTCCAAGGGGTAGATTTCCTCTCACTTCCTGTTGTCTTCTTCCGTTTGCAAGTAGTAGTCATTTGTAAGTTGGATGTTTGAAAGTAGGGACCTGCCGTATATACTCTGCAGAAATTGGCCCCTTAGGTGTTGGTGTTGGCACAACACTGTAAGCACTCAGTTACTCTTGGTGGGTGCTGGAACGCCCTGCTGTCAACTATTATATCAGGAATTGTAATAACATATAATTGTTGAACAGTGGTAGTAAAAATTGGGCCTTTGATGGTGGTGCTGGTGCCACAACACTGTAAGGCCTGACAGTTACTCTTGGTGGGCGCAGCAATGGGCCCTGCTGTGAATTATTAGATTAATAATTATAATTGCATGCCCCTGTTGAACAGGGGCTGAAAAATTGGGCCTTTGGTGGTGGTGGTGGTGGTGGTGGTGTTGACACAACACTGTAAGGCCTGACAGTTACTCTTGGTGGGCGCAGCAATGGGCCCTGCTGTGAATTATTAGATCAATAATTATAATTGCATGCCCCTGTTGAACAGGGGCTGAAAAATTGGGCCTTTGGTGGTGGTGGTGGTGGTGTTGACACAACACTGTAAGACCTGACAGTTACTCTTGGTGGGCGCAGCAATGGGCCCTGCTGTGAATTATTAGATCAATAATTATAATTGCATGCCCCTGTTGAACAGGGGCTGAAAAATTGGGCCTTAGGCACTGGTGGCACAACACTGCAACCCCTCACAGATACTGTACTTGGAGCACAGCAATGAGGCCTGTTGCAAAGTATTGCATCAAAAATTGTAATTACACGCCCCTGTTAAACAGGGGCTGAAAAATTGGGCCTTAGCCACTGGTGGCGGCACCCATAAACCAAAATGATCTTCCAAGCTATCATCATTAATCGGATCATTGAGGAGGAGGAGGAGGATAGCTAGTCAACATAACAGCACAGGAACTCAGCATCAGCATCAGTCTTGAAGGGATGTGACATTTTAAAATCAATTAGTCTGTTATATCAGCATCAGGTGTGTGGTAGCTGGTGGTGATCCAAGACTGGTTCATCTTGATGAAAGTCAGTCGATCAACCGAGTCGGTGGACAGGCGCACCCTGTGATCCGTGACAAATCCTCCAGCAGCACTGAATGTGCGTTCTGAAAGAACGCTGGATGCAGGACAGGCCAGTAGCTCAATTGCATACTGTGCAAGCTCTGGCCAGTGATCCATCCTCAAGACCCAGTAAGCCAGAGGATTTTCAGTGGGGAAGGTGTCCAAGTCTGACCTTGCCCCTAGGTATTCCTGCACCATGTATATCAGACGCTGGCGATGGTTGCTGGAAACGATCATACTTTGGGGCTGCGGACTAAAGAATTGTCTGAACGCATCGGTCAGACGGCCACCTTCCCCACCGCTCCTTCTTTGACTGCCCGAAGCCTCAGCAACTCGTTGTCCAGGACCAGGAGTTTGTAACCTCCCAGTCTCTGGGAACGCGTTGCACAGACCTTTCTGCAAGGCCTCCCGGAGTTGTCTCATCCTCTGCTCCCTCTGCGACGGTAACATAAGGTCCGCAACCTTACCCTTGTACCGTGGATCAAGGAGAGTGGCCAGCCAGTAATGGTCCCTCTCCTTGATCCGAAGAATACGAGGATCCTTCCGCAGACTTTGCAGGATCAGGGGGGCCATGCAGCGTAGGTTAGCTGAGGCATTCAGTCCGGAGTCCTCTGGGTCACTAAGGACGACATGATCCGCAGCCACCTCCTCCCAGCCACGTACAAGTCCACGAGTTTGTTGGGACTGTAAATCATCCCTAAAAGACTGCTGCTGATGATGCTGAGTGCCAGCCTCCACCTCCATGCTGACACAATCATCCTCCTCCTCCTCCTCCTCCTCCTCCTCCTCTTCCTGTGCGATGGGTGGGACAGAAGGAACACTGTCAGGGTAAAGGGGGCCTTGAGAGGCAAGGAAGTCCTCCTCTTCCTGCCTCTGTTCTGCCTCAAGTGCCCTGTCCATTATTCCACGCAGCGTGTGCTCCAACAGGTGGACAAGAGGTACAGTGTCACTGATGCATGCACTGTCACTGCTCACCATCCTCGTGGCCTCCTCAAATGGTGCCAGGACAGTGCATGCATCCCTGATCATGCCCCACTGGCGTGGTGAAAAAAACCCGAGCTCCCCTGACCCTGTCCTGGTGCCGTAGTCGCACAGGTACTCATTGATGGCCCTCTGCTGCGTGTGCAGCCGCTGCAGCATGGCCAACGTTGAGGTCCACCTGGTGGGCATGTCACATATAAGGCGGTTCTTGGGCAGGTTCAACTCCTTTTGCAGCTCAGCCAGGCGAGCACTGGCATTATAAGATCTGCGGAAATGAACACAGACTTTCCTGGCCTGCCTCAGGACATCCTGTAAGCCCGGGTACCTGCCCAAGAACCGCTGCACCACCAGGTTAAGGACGTGAGACATACAGGGCACATGGGTCAGTTGTCCCTGTCCGAGGGCGGAGAGGAGGTTGGTGCCATTGTCGCAAACCACCATTCCTGGCTTAAGCTGGCGTGGCATCAACCACCTCTCGGCCTGCCCCTGCAGAGCAGACAGGACCTCTGCCCCAGTGTGGCTCCTGTCCCCCAAACACACCAGCGCAAGCACGGCATGGCATCTTTTTGCCTGCGTACTTGCGTAGCCCCTTGAACGCCTACGGAGCACCGCTGGTTCCGAGGACAAACCACAGGAAGAGGCCATGGAGGAAGAAGAAGAGGAGGGGTGGAGGAGAGAGGTGTGTCACAACCAGTAGTAGCATTTTGGAGGCGTGGCGGTGGAACAACCTCCAACACTACTGCACCTTGTCCTGCATCCTTCCCAGCTGCCAAAAGAGTGACCCAATGGGCCGTGAAAGAAAGGTAACTTCCCTGTCCATGCCTGCTGGACCATGAGTCAGCGGTAATATGCACCTTACCGCTGACCGCCCTGTCCAGTGAGGCCAAGACATTGCCTTCCACATGCCTGTAGAGAGCCGGAATCGCCTTCCGTGAGAAAAAGTGGCGTTTGGGAACCTGCCACTGAGGAACCGCACATTGCACAAACTCACGGAAGGGGGCCGAGTCTACCAACTGAAAAGGCAGCAGTTGAAGCGCTAGCAATTTAGCCAAGCTAGCATTCAACCGCTGGGCATGTGGATGGCTGGGAGTGAACTTCTTTCGACGGTCCAGCAGCTGGGGCAGGGAAATTTGCCTGCTAGAATCGGACGTCGGTGTACTGCTAGCAGAGTGCCCGCAAGTACTTGGCTGTGACACACCTAATTCTACACCTTCATTCCTCTCAGAGCAGGTTTCAGAGAGGACTGAAGGTATAGTGGGGTTGGAGATCCCAGCTGATGCGGTGCAAGAAGAGGTCAGCTTTGTTCTTTGGTGTGGGTCTTTAAGGTAGGCTTGCCAACGAGCTGCATGGCAGGTCAACATATGTCTGATCAAGCATGTGGTGCCCAAGCGGCTGATGTTTTGGCCACGCGATATACGCTTGAGACATATGTTGCAAACAGCAGCTGTGCGATCTGATGCACTCGCCTCAAAAAAGGCCCACACCAAAGAACTTTTTGAATGACGGGCAGAGGCAGCGCCCTGCACAGGCGGAGCTCTGCGGTGTGATTCCGTCGGTGTGCTGCCCATACGCTGGCCACCCAAGGGCATCCTGCCTCGTTGGAGATGTGCCTCCTCCTCATCCTCCTCCTCCTCCTCTCTCCTATTAGGCACCCACGTGGAGTCAGTGACCTCATCATCCCCTCCCTCCTCATCACTGGAGCCAATCTGGCAGTATGCTGCAGCTGCTGGAGCATGACTGCCAGATTGGTGTCCTTCTTGAGCATTCCCTCTCTCTGCTCTCAGGCTACTGCCTTCCTCTATCTGGGTATCATCATCAGATCCTTCAAAACGCTGGGCATCCTCCTGGAGCATGTACCCAACACTGTGCTCAAACAGTTCGGGGGACTCCTCAGGAGGAGGACATGGTGGGTCTAGGGAAGGATTGACTAATGAAGATAATGATACCAGAGAAGAGGACGCTTTGGCAGCTGCTTTGCCAGTACCCTGAGCCTGGGTGAGAGAGGATGAGGAGGATGAGGTGGGCTTGGTCATCCACTCTACCAAGTCTTCGGCATGATGTGGCTCAACATGTCCAGCTGCCGAAAAGAAGGACAAGCGTGTCCCATGGCCATGTGCTGATGACAATGCACCGCGTCCACGACCAGCACTGTTGCCCCCAGACACAGAGCCTGCTTGCCCTCTTTTTTTGCCTCCTGACTGTCTGCCTCTCCTTGTTTGCCTTCCAGACATTTTAATGGATGGCCTGCAGGGAGATGGGAAAAACAGCAATAAGGGCTACCTTCAGGTGTATACTGTGCAGGAGGCTTAGCAACAATGACACTGACACTGTCCCCTGCCTATCCTTCTCTGTCCCTAAACACAAGGATTTGCAATATGCTTCAGCAAGATTGGTTTAGCACAGAATAGCACACTGTCAGTTTCACTCACTGTCCTACTCTGTCCCTACAAACAAGATTTAGCACAGAATAGCACACTGATAGTTTCCACGAGTGTCCTTCTCTGTCCCTAAACTCAAGGATTTCAAATATGGTTCAGCAAGATTGGTTTAGAACAGAATAGCACACTGACACTTTCCCTCACTGTACCTCTCTGTCCCTAAACTCAAGGATTTCAAATATGGTTCAGCAAGATTGGTTTAGAACAGAATAGCACACTGTCAGTTTCACTCACTGTCCTACTCTGTCCCTACAAACAAAATTTAGCACAGAATAGCACACTGATAGTTTCCACGAGTGTCCTTCTCTGTCCCTAAACTCAAGGATTTCAAATATGGTTCAGCAAGATTGGTTTAGAACAGAATAGCACACTGACACTTTCCCTCACTGTACCTCTCTGTCCCTAAACTCAAGGATTTCAAATATGGTTCAGCAAGATTGGTTTAGAACAGAATAGCACACTGTCAGTTTCACTCACTGTCCTACTCTGTCCCTACAAACAAGATTTAGCACAGAATAGCACACTGATAGTTTCCACGAGTGTCCTTCTCTGTCCCTAAACTCAAGGATTTCAAATATGGTTCAGCAAGATTGGTTTAGAACAGAATAGCACACTGTCAGTTTCACTCACTGTCCTACTCTGTCCCTACAAACAAGATTTAGCACAGAATAGCACACTGACACTTTCCCTCACTGTACCTCTCTGTCCCTAAACTCAAAGATTTCAAATATGGTTCAGCAAGATTGGTTTAGAACAGAATAGCACACTGACACTTTCCCTCACTGTACCTCTCTGTCCCTACAAACAAGGTTTAGCACAGAATAACACACTGACACTCTCCCTACCTATCCTTATTTGTCCCTAAACACAAGGAATCCAGGATTAGTAAAGGAAAAAAAATGACACTGTCCCTGCCTATGCTTCTCTTTCCCTGCTCCGGAACACACTACACAAGGCCGCCACGCTGGCGGCCTTTTATAGTGTGGGGCGTGTACTAAACCCCCTCAAGAATAATTGGCCACAGGCATCCTGCCTGTGGCCAATCATTGCTCTCCTCGCTGCCGGCGCTGTGATTGGCCAAGCATGCGGGGTCACAGTGCATGCTTGGCCAATCACAGCGCCTGGATGACACTGCGATGGCGTAGTGCATTGTGGGCCGTTCGCGTCACTCGAATTTGGCGCGAACGGCCCAAATCGTTCGATCTTCGTCGACCGATCGAACAGCCGATGTTCGAGTCGAACGTATGTTCGACTCGAACACGAAGCTCATCCCTAGTGGCACAGTATACACCTGTATATACCCGTCATTGCTGTTCTCTAATACAGGCATCTGCAGGAGTTAGTGGCACAGTATACACCTGTATATACCCGTCATTGCTGTTCTCTAATACAGGCATCTGCAGGAGTTAGTGGCACAGTATACACCTGTATATCTGTCATTGCTGTTCTCAAATACAGCATCTGCAGGAGTTAGTGGCACAGTATACAACTGTATATCCGTCATTGCTGTTCTCAAATACAGCATCTGCAGGAGTTAGTGGCACAGTATACACCTGTATATCCGTCATTGCTGTTCTCAAATACAGGCATCTGCAGGAGTTAGTGGCACAGTATACACCTGTATATCCGTTATTGCTGTTCTCAAATACAGGCATCTGTAGAAGTTAGTGGCACAGTATACACCTGTATATACCCGTCATTGCTGTTCTCTAATAAAGGCATCTGCTGGAGTTAGTGGGTGTTGTGTGCCCTAGTACAGTATACACCTGTATATACCCGTCATTGCTGTTCTCTAAAAAAGGCATCTGCTGGAGTTAGTGGGTGTTGTGTGCCTCCAGCACAATATACACTACCCAATTGCTGGTTTTCCCATCTCCCTGCAGGCCATTACTATGTCTGGAAGGCCAACAAAGAGAGGCAGACAGTCACGAGCCAATAAAAGAGGGCAAGCAGGGTCTGTGTCTAGAGACAACAGTGCTGGTCGTGGACGCGGTGCATTGTCATCAGCACGTGGCCATGGGACACGCTTATCCTTATTTTCGGCAGCTGGACGTGTTGAGCCGCATCATGCCGAAGACTTGGTAGAGTGGATGACCAAGCCCTCCTCATCCTCCTCATCCTCTCTCACCCAGGCTCAGGGTACTGGCAAAGCAGCTGCCAAAGCGTCCTCTTTCCTCGTATCAATGTCATCATCAGTCACTCCTTCCCTAGACCCACCATGTCCTCCTGAGGAGTCCCCCGAACTGTTTGAGCACAGTGTTGGGTACATGCTCCAGGAGGATGCCCAGCGTTTTGAAGGGTCTGATGATGATACCCAGCTAGAGGAAGGCAGTAGCGTGAGCGCAGAGAGAGGGGATGCTCAAGAAGGACAGCAATCTGGCAGTCATGTTCCAGCAGCTGCAGCATACTGCCAGATTGGCTCCAGTGATGAGGAGGGAGGGGATGATGACGTCACTGACTCCACGTGGGTGCCTGATAGGAGAGAGGAGGAGGATGAGGAGGAGGCACATCTCCAATGAGGCAGGATGCCCTCCGGGGGCCAGCGTAAGGGCAGCACACCGACTGAATCACACCGCAGAGCTACGGCTGTTCAGGGCGCTGCCTCTGCTCGTTATAACAAAAGTTCTTTGGTGTGGGCCTTTTTTGAGTCGAGTGCATCAGATCGCACCGCTGCTGTTTGCAACATATGTCTCAAGCGTATCTTGCGTGGCCAAAACATCAGCCGCTTGGGCACCACTTGCTTGACTAGACATATGTTGACCTGCCATGCAGCTCGTTGGCAAGCGTACCTTAACCACTTAAGCCCCGGACCATTTGGTAGCTAAAGGACCAGAGGTGATTTCAGAATTTTGCACTGCGCTGCTTTAACTGTAAATTGTGTGGACATGCAATGTTGTACCCAAACAAAATTTGCATCCTTTTCTTCCCACAAATAGAGCTTTCTTTTAATGGTATTTGATTGCCTCTGCGATTTAAATTTTTTGCGATATAAACGGAAAAAGACCGAAAATTTTGAAAAAAAATGATATTTTCTAATATTTGTTATAAGAAAAATCGAATAAACTCAATTTTAGTCATACATTTAGGCCAAAATGTATTCAGCCACATGTCTTTAGTAAAAAATATGACAATAAGCGTATATTTATTGGTTTGTGCAAAAGTTATAGCGTCTACAAACTAGGGTACATTTTCTGGAATTTACACAGCTTTCAGTTTATGACTGCCTATCTCATTTCTTGAGGTGCTAAAATGGCAGGGCAGTACAAAACCCCCCCAAATGACCCCATTTTGGAAAGTAGACATCCCAAGGAAATTGCTGAGAGGCATGTTGAGCCCATTGAATATTTTTTTTTTTTGTCTCAAGTGATTGAATAATGACTAAAAAAAAAAATAAAAAATAAAAAAAATTACAAAAAGTTGTCACTAAATGATATATTGCTCACACATGCCATGGTTATATGTGGAATTACACCCCAAAATACATTTTGCTGCTTCTCCTGAGTACGGGGATACCACATGTGTGGGACTTTTTAGGAGCCTAGCCGCGTACGGGACCCCGAAAACCAAGCACCGCCTTCAGGATTTCTAGGCACAAATTTTTGATTTCACTCCTCACTACCTATCACAGTTTCGAAGGCCATAAAATGCCGAAATAGCACAAAACCCCCCCAAATGACCCCATTTTGGAAAGTTGACACCCCAAGCTATTTGCTGAGAGGCATGGTGAGTATTTTACAGCTCTCATTTGTTTTTGAAAATGAAGAAAGAATATATATATATATATATATATTTTTTTTCAATTTTCAAAACTTTGTGACAAAAAGCGAGATCTGCAAAATACTCACCATACCTCTCAGCAAATAGCTTGGGGTGTCTACTTTCCACAATGGGGTAATTTGGGGGGGTTTTGTGCCATCTGGGCATTCCATGGCCTCCGAAACTGTGATAGGCAGTGAGAAGTGAAATCAAAAATTTACACCCTTAGAAAGCCTGAAGGCGGTGCTTGGTTTTGGGGTCCCGTACGCGGCTAGGCTCCCAAAAAGTCTCACACATGTGGTATCCCTGTACTCAGGAGAGGCAACAGAATGTATTTTGGGGTGTAATTCCACATATGCCCATGGCATGTTTGAGCAATATATCATTTAGTGACAACTTTGTGCAAAAAAAATTTTTTTTATTTTTTCCGCAACTTGTGTCAACATATAAAATATTCCATGGACTCGACATGCCTCTCAGTATATAGCTTGGGGTGTCTACTTTCCAAAATGGGGTCATTTGGGGGGGTTTTGAACTGTTCTGGCATTTTATACACAACATTAGGAAGCTTACATCCACTCTTCTAACCACTTGAAGACAAAGCCCTTTTTGTTTACATGAAAACATATTTTTTTTTTGCAAGAAAATTATGTTGAACCCCCAAACATTATATATATTTTTAAAGCAAAGGCCCTACAGATTAAAATGGTGGGTGTTGCATTTTTTTTCTACACAGTGTTTGTGCAGCGATTTTTCAAACGCATTTTTTTCGGGCAAAAATACATTTTTTTCAATTTTAATGCACTAAAACACACTATATTGCCCAAATGTTTGATGAAATAAAAAAGATGATCTTAGGCCGAGTACATAGATACCAAACACGACATGCTTTAAAATTTCGCACAAACGCGCATTGGCGACAAACTACATACATTTTTAAAAGCCTTTACAGGTTACGCCGTTAGATTTACAGAGGAGGTCTACTGCTAAAATTACTGCCCTCGATCTGACCTTCGCGGTGATACCTCACATGCATGGTGCAATTGCTGTTTACATATGACGCCAGACCGACGCTTGCGTTCGCCATTGGGCAAGAGCAGGGCAGGACAGGGGTGCTTTTTTTTTTTTTATTTATTATTAATTTTGCTTTTTTATTTTATTTTTAAACTGTTGCTTCCATATATTTTTTTTTTTTAATCATTTTTATTGTTATCTCAGGGAATGTAAATATCCCCTATGATAGCAATAGGTAGTGACAGGTACTCTTTTTTTGAAAAAACTGGGGTCTATTGGACCCTAGATCTTTCCTCTGCCCTCAAAGCATCTGACCACACCAAGATCGGTGTGATAAAATGCTTTCCCAATTTCCCAATGGCGCTTTTTATATCCGGGGGGGACATTCCCTCCCACTGCTTGTAAAAGCAGTCCAGAGGCTAATTAGCCACTAGGATTGCTTTTACATGAAAGCCGGCCGTTGGCTGAAAAGAATGATACCAAGATGATACCTAAACCCGCAGGCATCATTCTGGTATAAACATTCAAAGTCCAGCAACATACCAGTACGTTGCTGGTCCTTGTTGGACATGTATTGTAATCTTTTTTTTCATGCAGCCTGTTGGCTGAACGAAAAAAAAAGATTGATCGGTGGGTATGCCCACCATTAGAATACCGCCCTTCATCCACCCACTTCTAATGATGGGCATACATGCACCATTTATATATGCCGAAGCATGGGGGCTTCTTCCCGCAAAAGTTATGCCGCGTACACACGGTCGGACTTTTCCACGGGCAAGCCTCCGTCGGAATTTCGACCGTATGTACGCGGCATTAGGAGCAAAATCGCTCCTCCGCCCCTGCTGCCCCATAGCTTCGGCATATATGCTTTTTTTTTTAACTGTGGTGGTGAAATCACCTCCTACAGCACTGGAGTCCCAGGGATCAGGCCTGTCTCTGCGAACGCTGCAGTTATGTGTGTTGAGTTTTGTAAGTGACAGTGATCGATCGATACTGCACTTGGGTGGCCTGGGCTGGACAGAGGGGCAAAACGCAGGTGCTAGCAGGTATCTGGGCTGATCCCACTAACACTGCGTTTTTGGGAACCCTAAACTGCTGGGGACGCTAGTATAGATCTGATCAGATCAGATATTGATCTGTTCAGATACTATACCACTAAGGGAGGTGTATGCTTCACGCGTGGGTGTTAGCGCTACTGGCACTAACCTGACGCTGCCTGGGGTGTGACGCAGACCCTCTCTGACGCTAAAACCTAATTGATATCACCCGCCGGGCGATCAGGGGGTTAAACCTTTATTGGGTTATATACGGCGGGTGCCCTGACACTATAAAAAGCAAACTAACTAACCAGCGTCATCCGTAACACTTATATGGTGATCACTGGTGAAAGGGTTAACTAGGGGCAATTAGGGGGTTAAAACCTTTATTAGGTAATATATGGGGGTACCTGACGATATATAAAAACCTGACGGCGAACCTAAAAAAAATTACTGGCTACCTATTGACATCACCGACACTAAGACAGCGATCAGAAAAACGATCGCTTAGCGACAGTGGTGATAGGGGGTGAAAGGGTTACCTGGGGTGCGATCAAGGGGGTTAAACCTTTATTAGGTAATATATGGGGGTACCCGACGCTATAAAAACCTGCGGCGAACCTAAAAAACAATTACTGGCTACCGATCGGCATCACCGACGCTAAGACAGCGATCAGAAAAACGATCGCTTAGCGACAGTGGTGAAAGGGGGTGAAAGGGTTACCTGGGGGGCGATCAAGGGGGTTAAACCTTTATTAGGTAATATATGGGGGTACCTGACGCTATTAAAACCTGCGGCGAACCTAAAAAAAATAACTGGCTACCGATCGGCATCACCGACGCTAAGACAGCGATCAGAAAAATGATCGCTTAGCGACAGTGGTGATAGGGGATGAAAGGGTTATCTGGGGGGCGATCAAGGGGGTTAAACCTTTATTAGGTAATATATGGGGGTACCCGACGCTATAAAAACCTGCGGCGAACCTAAAAAAAATAACTGGCTACCGATCGGCATCACCGACGCTAAGACAGCTATCAGAAAAATGATCGCTTAGCGACAGTGGTGATAGGGGGTGAAAGGGTTATCTGGGGGGCGATCAGGGGGTTATACCTTTATTAGGGGGGGTTAGGGGGCTACACTGGACCTAAAACTAACTTTAGTGACACTTTTACAGTCACAAATGTCACTGATTGCAGTGATCAGTAAATAAATGGTCACTGCAATCAGTGACACTGTGACTGGGGGCTGGGGGGTGATCTGGGGGGTGATCTGGGGGGGCCTGGGGGGGCGATTTATGTGCCTATGTGTCCTGGTGTCAGTGTAGTGTTTTGTGCACTAACCTGGCATCTTCTCCTGTGCGGCGCTCGGTATATGTGAGCGCCGCAGGAGAGATGACATCACTTCCTCTGCCTGTGTAAACATTACACAGGCAGGGAAGCTCTCTCATTCGCCGGGAGCGATCACGAGGGGGTGGCCGGAATCGAACGGCCGTCCCCTCATCCCGGATCGCTCCCGAACACTTAACGGCCGCTCACTGTACAGAAGGGGGGTCCGATCGGACCCCCCAACTATACAAAGGCGATCACGTAGATATACGTGATTCTGCCTGTCGGTGCCATTCTGCCGACGTATTTTTACAGTGGGCGGTCGTTAAGTGGTTAAAGACCCACACCAAAGAACAAAGCGGACCTCTCCTTGCTCCTCATCAGCTGGGATCTCCAACCCCACTATACCTTCAGTCCTCTCTGAAACCTGCACTGAGAGGAATGAAGGTGTAGAATTAGGTGTGTCACAGCCAAGTACTTGTGGGCACTCTGCTAGCAGTACACCGATGTCCGATTGTAGCAGGCAAATTTCCCTGCCCCTGCTGCTGGAACATCAAAAGAAGTTCACTCCCAGCCACCCATATGCCCAGCGGTTGAATGCTAGCTTGGCTAAATTGCTAGCAATTCAACTGCTGCCTTTTCAGTTGGTAGACTCGGTCCCCTTCCGTGAGTTTATGCAATGTGCGGTTCCTCAGTGGCAGGTTCCCAAACGCCACTTTTTCTCACGGAAGGCGATTCCGGCTCTTTACCGGCATGTGGAAAGCAATGTCCATGCCTCGCTGGACAGGGCGGTCAGCGGTAAGGTGCATATTACCGCTGACTCATGGTCCAGCAGGCATGGACAGGGATGTTACCTTTCTTTCACGGCCCATTGAGTCACTCTTTTGGCAGCTGGGAAGGATGCAGGACAAGGTGCAGTAGTGTTGGAGGTTGTTCCACCGCCACGCCTCCAAAATGCTACTACTGGTTGTGACACACCTCTCTCCTCCACCCCTCCTCTTCTTCTTCCTCCATGGCCTCTTCCTGTGGTTTGTCCTCGGAACCAGCGGTGCTCCGTAGGCGTTCAAGGGGCTACGCAAGTACGCAGGCAAAAAGATGCCATGCCGTGCTTGCGCTGGTGTGTTTGGGGGACAGGAGCCACACTGGGGCAGAGGTCCTGTCTGCTCTGCAGGGGCAGGCCGAGAGGTGGTTGACGCCACGCCAGCTTAAGCCAGGAATGGTGGTTTGCGACAATGGCACCAACCTCCTCTCCGCCCTCGGACAGGGACAACTGACCCATGTGCCCTGTATGGCTCACGTCCTTAACCTGGTGGTGCAGCGGTTCTTGGGCAGGTACCCGGGCTTACAGGATGTCCTGAGGCAGGCCAGGAAAGTCTGTGTTCATTTCCGCAGATCTTATAATGCCAGTGCTCGCCTGGCTGAGCTGCAAAAGGAGTTGAACCTGCCCAAGAACCGCCTTATATGTGACATGCCCACCAGGTGGACCTCAACGTTGGCCATGCTGCAGCGGCTGCACACGCAGCAGAGGGCCATCAATGAGTACCTGTGCGACTACGGCACCAGGACAGGGTCAGGGGAGCTCGGGTTTTTTTCACCACGCCAGTGGGGCATGATCAGGGATGCATGCACTGTCCATGCCTCGCTGGACAGGGCGGTCAGCGGTAAGGTGCATATTACCGCTGACTCATGGTCCAGCAGGCATGGACAGGGATGTTACCTTTCTTTCACGGCCCATTGAGTCACTCTTTTGGCAGCTGGGAAGGATGCAGGACAAGGTGCAGTAGTGTTGGAGGTTGTTCCGCCGCCACGCCTCCAAAATGCTACTACTGGTTGTGACACACCTCTCTCCTCCACCCCCTCCTCTTCTTCTTCCTCCATGGCCTCTTCCTGTGCTTTGTCCTCGGAACCAGCGGTGCTCCGTAGGCGTTCAAGGGGCTACGCAAGTACGCAGGCAAAAAGATGCCATGCCGTGCTTGCGCTGGTGTGTTTGGGGGACAGGAGCCACACTGGGGCAGAGGTTCTGTCAGCTCTGCAGGGGCAGGCCGAGAGGTGGTTGACGCCACGCCAGCTCAAGCCAGGAATGGTGGTTTGCGACAATGGCACCAACCTCCTCTCCGCCCTCCGACAGGGACAACTGACCCATGTTCCCTGTGTGGCTCACGTCCTTAACCTGGTGGTGCAGCGGTTCTTGGGCAGGTACCCGGGCTTACAGGATGTCCTGAGGCAGGCCAGGAAAGTCTGTGTGCATTTCCGCAGATCATATAATGCCAGTGCTCGGCTGGCTGAGCTGTAAAAGGAGTTGAACCTGCCCAAGAACCACCTTATATGTGACATGCCCACCAGGTGGAACTCAACGTTGGCCATGCTGCAGTGGCTGCACATGCAGCAGAGGGCCATCAATGAGTACCTGTGCGACTACGGCACCAGGACAGGGTAAGGGGAGCTCGGGTTTTTTTCACCACGCCAGTGGGGCATGATCAGGGATGCATGCACTGTCCTGGCACCATTTGAGGAGGCCACGAGGATGGTGAGCAGTGACAGTGCATGCATCAGTGACACTGTACCTCTTGTCCACCTGTTGGAGCATACGCTGCGTGGAATAATGGACAGGGCACTTGAGGCAGAACAGAGGCAGGAAGAGGAGGACTTCCTTGCCTCTCAAGGCCCCCTTTACCCAGACAGTGTTCCTTGTGTCCCACCCATCACACAGGAGGAGGACGAGGAGGAGGAGGAGGAGGATTGTGTCAGCATGGAGGTGGAGCATGGCACTCAGCATCAACAGCAGCAGTCTTTTAGGGATGATTTACAGTCCCAACAAACCCGTGGACTTGTACGTGGCTGGGAGGAGGTGGCTGCGAATCATGTCGTCCTTAGTGACCCAGAGGACTCCGGACCGAATGCCTCAGCTAACCTACGCTGCATGGCCTCCCTGATCCTGCAAAGTCTGCGGAAAGATCCTCGTATTCTTTGGATCAAGGAGAGGGACCATTACTGGCTGGCCACTCTCCTTGATCCACGGTACAAGGGTAAGGTTGCGGACCTTATCTTGCCATCGCAGAGGATGAGACAACTCCGGGAGGCCTTGCAGAAAGGTCTGTGCAACGCGTTCCCAGAGACTGGGAGGTTACAAGCTCCTGGTCCTGTACAACGAGTTGCTGAGGCTTCAGTCAGTAGCAGAAGGAGTGGTGGAGAAAATGGCCGTCGGCCCGATGCGTTCAGACAATTTTTTAGTCCACAGCCCCAAGGTATGATCGGTTCCAGCAACCATCGTCAGCGTCTGATATACATGGTGCAGGAATACCTAGGGGCAAGATCAGACTTGGACACCTTTCCCACCGAAAATCCTCTGGCTTACTAGGTCTTGAGGATGGATCACTGGCCAGAGCTTGCACAGTATGCAATTGAGCTACTGGCCTGTCCTGCATCCAGCGTTCTTTCGGAACGCACATTCAGTGCTGCTGGAGGCTTCGTCACGGATCACAGGGTGCGCCTGTCCACCGACTCGGTTGATCGACTGACCTTCATAAAGATGAACCAGTCTTGGATCACCACCAGCTACCAAGTAGCTGAAGCTGATATAACAGAATAATTTATTTTCAACTGATGCTGATGCTGAGTGACTGTCCTGTTATGTTGACTGACTATCCTTCTCCTCCTCAATGATCTGATTCTTGATGATAGCTTAGAAGAACTTTTTTGTTTCTGGGTGCCGCCACCAGTGGCTAAGGCCCAATTTTTCAGCCCCTGTTTAACAGGGGCATGTAATTACAATTTTTGATACAATGCTTAGCAGCAGGGCTCATTCCTGCACTCCAACTAGAGTATCTGGGAGAGGTTGCAGTGTCGTGGCACCAGCACCAGTGCCTAAGGCCCAATTTTTCAGCCCCAATGCCCCAATGCTTTTGTAGCGGGTATGTACTTTCCCGGGAGTAAATTTAACTGGCAGAGACACCAGTGATGTGCAATTCCGTGCAGCCCAGCAGGTGGCGCTGTCGCCATGGGCTGGGGGTTGAGTCATTGCTGTATGCCGGGCCTCCTTTTTGTCCTCTCTAGGCAGTGGTATGGTGGGGCGGGGAACCCGCCGTGCTTGCTGGGAGAGGGTATAAAGGGGCCGGCCTTCTTTGTCACGGGGTCGAGTCCCAGGCACCTTCAGCCTGTGGGCGGTGGTTCGTGTCGGTCCTCTAGGCGGCCTAGGCCTAGAGGACAGCCAGGGGTCGTGTTCCATCTCAGGCACCTTTAGCCTGGGGTGAGGTACTCGAGAGGAGGTCTGGAGCTCAGTGCCCAACACTGAGTTCCGCGAGGGACAGAGGTCCTAGGGAACCCAGGGATTGGGTACCCAAATCCAGAAGGCGTAATGGACCGGGGGGAGCGCCTCACTTGAAGACCGGGTGCAGCAAATTGCCAGTGACAGGTGAGCCTCCCACCGGAGACCGCCTGGAAGGAAATTCCCCCTCGCTTGGAGACCGCAACCCACTTTCAGGAAGGAAAGTGGAGAGTTCATTGTGTCTGGGCCTACTCGCATCCACACCTCCTTGTTTGTCCTGTTCCCTACGGGAGTCTAACTGATTATGCTGTTCACTCGAGAAGAATAAATGAGTGTTGGACTTTAATGGTGTGGGGCTCTTTTCTGGTGGACATTGTTCAAGGTAATCTCACGTGGAGGTTTTAGGTGCACAACACTGACCCGAATGTAGAGAAAGAACTTTGCTTACACCGCACTGACACCTGTGGTGAAGGCCAGGCGTGGTGTCCCCGCTCTCTCCCCTCTAAGGTATCCCTAGACAAGAAGAGAAACGAGCTGATGCAAAGAGGGGAGTGAGGAGGGCGCTACACTTTGCAGCAGGGCTCATTCCTGCACTCCAACTAGAGTATCTGGGAGAGGTTGCAGTGTCGTTGCACCAGCACCAGTGCCTAAGGCCCAATTTTTCAGCCCCTGTTTAACAGGGGCGTGTAATTACAATTTTTGATGCAATACTTTGCGACAGGGCTCATTGCTGTGCTCCAAGTACAGTATCTGTGAGGGGTTGCAGTGTTGTGGCACCAGTGCCTAAGGCCCAATTTTTCTGCCCTTGTTCAACAGGGGCATGTAATTACAATTCTTGATCTAATAATTCACAGCAGGGCCCATTCCTGCGCCCACCAAGAGTAACTGTGAGGGCTTACAGTGTTGTGGCTACACCACCACCACCACCACCAAAGGCCCAATTTTTCTGCCCCTCTTCAACAGGGGCATGCAATTACAATTCTTGATCTAATAATTTACAGCAGGGCCCATTCCTGCGCCCACCAAGAGTAACTGTGAGGGCTGACAGTGTTGTAGCACCAGCACCACCACCAAAGGCCCAATTTTTCCTACCACTGTTCAACAATGGCATGTAATTACAATTCCTGATATAATAGTTCACAGCAGGGCGTTCCAGCGCCCACCAAGAGTAACTGTGAGGGCTCACAGTGTTGTGGCAATACCAACATCTAAGGGGCAAATTTCAGCAGAGTATATACGGCAGGCCCCTACTTTCTAGCCATGCCATTTTTCTCACATTACATTAAAGCCGCAAGAAGTTTTAAATGGCTTTTTTTCCTTTACAAATGTCATTTTGTGCAGGGACAGTTCTAAACACGGGAAACACATGCCACTTCACAGGCATACTTTTTCACTTTATGCATCATTAAAATGACTGCTCCCGAAAAACTGCCGTTTTTAAAACTTCGTTTTGCATTGATACATGTCCCCTGGGGCAGAACCCAGGTCCCGAAACCCTTTTTAGGACAATAACATGCATATTAGTCGTTATAATTAGCACTTTAGATTTCGAACGTTCGCGTCCATTGTATTTAATATGGTTCTAACGTTCGGGCGAACTTTCGGTCCGTTCGAAGGTTCTGGTGCGAACCGAACCGGGGGGGGGGGGGGGGTGTTCGGCTCATCCCTAATAAATACCCCCCAAAAATATATGTAGCGGGGTCTCCTTTAAGGCCCCGGGACTACGTTACCCAGAACCCCGTTCGGCACCCAGGGTGCATTGAGCCACCGCAGAGACTCATGGGAGGGGCTATATAACAAGAGGGCGAGGCTGAGCTCGGCTCTCTTTGGACACCACGCTGCAATCAACAGGTCTTCCTGTGCGGATCTGATGCAGTGCAGGGCCTGAAGCCAGGGCCTTGCACAACTCCCAGAGAGCCTTCCATCCCACTGCGGAGCCTGGGTGGCACCTGACTTTGTCGAATTTGGACATCAGTTGGACCAGAGACCCGGCCGTTGCAAACACTGTGTGCGGAAACACAGTAGGTGGAAGTCCCGGATTGGGATCGCGTCCGGAATGGTGAGCGAGCACCTGCTCATTCATATAGACCGTACATTGATTAGGCCTAGAGACTGCCTTGGCCCTCCGGGTTCTATTTTACTGTCCCACAGGAGACTAGTGGCGGAACTGAGTTAAGTAGTCTCCTGTGAGTGGTTTATTCTGCCGTTTTATTTTTCAACCCTTTGGATTACAAATTACTATTCCTGTTGTGCACCACCAGTCAAGTTGCATGCGAAGAAACTGTTCTTCTATAGACTGAGTTTAAAAGCTGGGTCAGGCCTGATCCGTAGGTAGAATTTGTTGCTGCGCCATAAGGGCGCATAGATATAGATAGCTGAATTTGGCGGACAATCGCCTGTATTATACTTTCTGCTGCAGGGCTCTGCAGACATATATGTGTTATGTGTTAACCATGTGCCTTTTATTCAAAGTAAAGAAACGTTATATTTTATCACTTGCTATCAGTGTGTTATCTTCATGCAAAAAGGTTACCCTTGCATATATTGTTAGATTGTGATACCCGAACAATCCCTAGACTAGCTATGCCAGAGTGGGTCGAGTAGATTGCCGGGGGTTGGAGGTGCTCTACACAGGGCCCGAAACAAATCCAGCGGCTCTCTTAACTGGGGGTAGCGCTACATATACATGTAGCGCACCAACCCCAGACTTTACCTGCTTTTCTTCTGCTTGGCTCCTCCGCAGGAAAAGAATGAGGCACACCGCACCATACCCTCCTGAATAGGGAGGTTGAGCGGTGTTAGTTTCTCAGGCCTGACTGCGACTGGTGTGAAAAAGCCTCCAGTGCTGACCTAGTTTCTGCAGTAATCAAAACAAGTCTTTAATTTTCCCCAGTAAGCAACTGTCCACACCAACTGAAAGGTCCAACACTTGTTTATTCCTTCTTGCACAATAAACAGTCTCTTTTTAGAGCAGACGGGTTGAGACAAACACGGGTCAGATAAGGTGGGAGGAGGTCCAGGCACAAACTTAAATTTGGGTTTCTCCTGTTCTGAATAGCATTAACAGGCTTGGCGCACGGTCTCTACCACCGACCATGAGGGGGTCCATGCCACAGACCAGGTGAATAGGGCCTCTGCCACAGGCCCGGTTGTTGGGTCTCTGCCAGCGACCAGATTCACAATGAATTACCTTCTAGAAGTGATGACCCCTGTCAGGGAAATGGACATCCATCCGGAGAGTTACCAGAGGCCCCACCGTCACCAGCGATACCGTGCTGGGTCTTCGGGAAGGGTCACCTCCCTGGCCTCCTCGTCCTAGATTCGGGCACCCACTTCAGGGGGGCATCCTAGGATCCCTCGATCCCTTGTGGGACCCAGTCGAAGGTACTGGGCCCCGGGCCTCTCTCGAAGTACCTCACCCCAGACTGAAGGTGTCTGAGATGGAACAGCAGCTCCGTCTCTGGGCCTAGAGCACCCAGAGACCACCCGACAGGCCTCCGGGCCTAGGGCACCCGGAGGTGACACACCCGCACCCAGGCTTAAGGTGCCTGAGCGCAGAACCGACGAACCCTCTGGAAGATGGCCGCCCCCTTTTATATCCTCTCCCGACAGGCACAGCAGGTTCCCCGCCCCGCTGTACTGCTGCCGAGAGGGGACAAAAAGGACACAACCTCGTACTGCAGTTCAACCCGGACCCACGGCAACAGCGCCACCTGTAGGCCCCAGTGAACTTAACCACCAGTACTATCTCCCAGGGACATAAATGGTCCTTGAGACCTAACAATTGGTACATCTGAGCCTGGCTACCACTCAGATGCTTCCCCCTAAATGTAACCACCCGCTACATATATATAACAAAAAAATGTCCTCAGTTTAGGCCGATATGTATTCTTCTACATATGTTTGGTGAAAAAAAATCGCAATAAGCGTATATTGATTCGTTTGTGCAAAAGTTATAGCGTCTACAAAATAGGGGATAGATTTATGGCATTTTTATTATTAATTATTTTTTACTAGTAATGGCGGCGATCTGCGATTTTTATCGTGACTGCGACATTGCGGCGGACACTTTTGACACTATTTTGGGACCATTGTCATTTATACAGCGATCAGAGCTACAAAAAGCCATTGATTACTGTATAAATGACACTGGCAGGGAAGCGGTTAAACACTAGGGGGCGATCAAGGGGTTAAGTGTGTCCTAGGGAGTGATTCTAACTGTGGGAGGGATGGTCTCACTAGAACATGACAGAGATCACTGCTCCCGATGACAGGGAGCAGTAGATCCCTGTCATGATGCTAGGCATCTCCCCGTTCTGCCTCTCCTCGGGCGGCAAATTTAAAGGGACATACAGGTACGCCCATTTGCCTGCCCCTGCCATTCCCCCAAGGCAATTACTCAGAACCCTCTCAGGCAATTACTCAGAACCCCCAAACATTATATATATTTTTTTAGCAGAGACCCTGGGGAATAAAATGGTGGTTATTGCACACGGTATTTGCGCAGCAATTTTGCAAATGCGATTTTTTGAAACTTTCATGAATAAAAACAAAACAGTAAAGTTAGCCCAAATTTTTTGTATAATGTGACAGATGATGATACGCCGAGTAAAAAGATACCTCACATGTCACGCTATAAAATTGCGCACACTTGTGGTATGGCGCCAAATTTCAGTACTTAAAAATCTCCATAGGCGACGCTTTTTTACAGGTTATCTGCTTGGAATTACAGAGGAGGTCTTGAGCTAGAATTACTGCTCTCGCTCTAACATTAATACCTCACATGTGTGGTTTTAATGTTGTTTACATATGTGGGTGCGACCTCCATATGCGCTCACTTCTGCGTGCGAGCAAGCGGGGATGGGGGCGCTTGAATTTTTTTTTATTGTTTATTTTATTTACATTTTTTTATTTTTACACTTTCCCTTTAAAACATTTTTTTGATCACTTTTGTTCCTAATACAAGGGATGTAAACATCCCTTGTAAAAGGAATAGTGTGTGATAGGTCCTCTTTATTTAGAGATGTGGGGTTTATAGGCAGGAAAAACTGAGATAAAAAAAAAAAAAGAAGGATCTCAGGCTTTCCAGCCGAGTCCCCGGCATTGTTTACTTCTGCCGGCCTGGACATGGCGGATTCCTTCTCCGGCTCACTGATCGCACAGGAGAGCTAAGAGAAGGACTGGAGGGCGGTGGGAGGGGGGACATCCCACCCCGCTGCCTGCAAGAATAATCAAGTGGCTGAACAGCCGCTATGATTGTTCTTACGGTGAGGGGAATCGCTGGCTAAAAATAATGATATCTGGATAATTCCTGCAGCTGCAGGCATCATTCAGATGTCACCACTGAAAGCCCAGGACGTCAAATGATTGCCAGCGGTGGGCAAGTGGTTAAAGGAATTTTTCATTTTTATTGTTTCACTTTGAGCATCATTAAAATCACTGCACCCGAACGGCCGCTTCCAGCGCAACCAGTGGCTTTGCATGGGGGTGCGGGCCGCACCCGGGTGACAACCGCCAGAGGGGTGACACCGGGGCCGCCGCTACACACAGTTGTTACTTGCAGAGCTGCAGCGGAGCGTTGCGAGTGTGCCCACCGCGCTCCTGCATCGAGCCGGCACAAGTCTTTCAGTCACTTCCCTGTCAGGCAGAGTGATCTCTGCTCGACAGGAGCTATCTAGTTCCGGCTGACGTGACATCATGATCCATAGGCAGAGGAGCGCGGCGCGGGAATGAACAACAGTCAACAGTAGGAAGTAAGAAAGGACTCGAGGAACCAGGAGGAGGCTGACCGCCCGGGAGCCTGGGATAAGGGAAGAGACCGGAGAGGAGTAGCCTACCTTACAGTACGTGGCAGCAGCACTAAACTAAACACTCAGTCCGTGCACACACACAGCACATGCCATTCCCTCAGATAAAGCCTTAAGCTGTGCTATCTGTGTCACCAGTGAGAATGGCAGTGCCGGCTGTGTGCATGTACAGAATGTGCAGGAAACAGCTGAGGGGTAAAGAGCCAGGGAAAGGTGAGGAGGAGGGGGGAGTCTCACCCATCTCTGTCACCCCCCCACCCCCTCCCTCTCTGTCACCCCCCTCTGTCACACCCCCACCCCCCTTCTGTCTCACCCCCCTCTCTGTCACCCCCCACCCCCTCCCTCTCTGTCACCCCCCACCCCCCTTCTGTCTCACCCCAACCCATCCCTCCCTGTCACCACCCCACCCTCTCCATCTCTGTTCCACCCCACCCGCTCCCTCTCTGTCACCCCCCACCCCCTCTCTCTGTCACCCCCCCACCCTCTCCATCTCTGTTCCACCCCACCCCCTCCCTCTCTGTCACACCCCTTCCCTCTCTGTGTCACCCCCACCCCCTCCCTATTACACCCCCTCCCTCTCTGTCTCACCCCACCCCCACTCTGTCACTCCCCACCCCCTCCATCTCTATTTCACCCCCACCCCCTTCCTCTGTCTTACCCCCACCCCCTCCCTTTCTGTCACCCCCACCCCCTCCCTCCCTCTCTGTCTCACCCCCACCCCCTATATCTCTGTCTCACTCACTCTCTGTCACCCCCCTTCTCTGTATCACCCCCACCCCCTCCATTTCTGTCTCACCCCCACCCTCTCCCTCTCTGTCACCCCCCCTCTCTGTCTCACCCCCACCCCTTCCATCTCTGTCTCACCCCTTCCATCTCTGTCTCACCCCCACCCCCTCCATCTCTGTCTCCCCCACCCGCTCCCTCTCTGTCTCACCCCCTCTCTGTCTCACCCCCACCCTCTCCATCTCTGTCTCGCCTCCACCATCTCTGTCCCACCCCCTCTCCCTTTCTCTCACCCCCACCCCCTTTATCTTTCTCATCCCCCTCTCTATCACCCCCACCCTCCTCTCTCTAATTGTCCACCCCCTCTTTCCCTTTTAGGGCAAATTCACACTAAATCAGCATGAAATCGAAGAGCAGCCGGAGCAATTTGGCACTCCAGCCAGTCTGCATTGCAGGCTGCTAGGGGGCAGTATGATCAACAGTTCAGTGCATCATACTTCCCCCCTGTTTTTTTTTTTTTTTTTTGTACAAACTTTGTTTGAAGTGTATATAATGTATATTTTATTCTCAAAAATGTCAGGCGGCACGCTGTCATTTCAGGTTCTCAAAAAAGAAATGCATTCTGTTAGTAGTTTTTCTATGTTTTCTCAGTGTATAAAAAAAATTGTGGGGGGTTGGCAACGCTGTTTGGGGGAGTCAGAGTCCAGTGCCTATAGGCTCCTGAGATGTGAGTTCCGGCCCTGGAGAAAGAGAGGCAGGGGGGGGGGGGGGCAAAGAAAAAGGGAGAGAAAGAAGAAGGGATAGAAAGAACAAGAAAGATGGATAGTAGAGAGAGAGAAAAGGGGAAGAAAGGAGAACACAGAGCGAAAACAGTAGGGTAAAAAATATTTGGAAAAAGTTATGGGGGGGTGACACCATATTTTACCACACCAGGTAGCTATGATTAAGCACTGAATCGCAGTGCGAAACGTCAGCTCATACTTGCTGTTTTTTTGCTGTGGCATGTTGTTTGTGCTTTTGTTTTAAATATAAGAACCTTTTTTGGAGTGCGGCTGTCCAAGCGTTTTCCTCAGATTTTTTGCATTGTCATATGCATTGTCTGCACCCATGGCTCTGGATCTTGTGAATGAGTCACCAGTCACATCTGAGCGGTAACTCTCTCCAACCATAGTGACGCCACTGAGCGCAACCCTGATCTCTGTAAAGAGCCACTACCGCTTCTCTTTGACCACTTCCAGCCCAAGGACGTCATATGACGTGATTGACTTTCAGTGGGAATATCTGAATGATGCCTGCAGCTTAGGGTGCCCACGTGTCCCGGATTGCCCGGGATTGTCCCGTAATTTGGATATTTGTCCCTGGTCCCGGGCAGCTTCAATCCGGGACCATACAGGATCCCGGAATGAAACATTCAGTCTGGGAAAAATGGCGGACAGAGCCACCATAGCGCTGGCTCTGGCTCCGCCTAGTCTTCTCTCTCGCCGCTGGGTGCTCCCTCCCCTCCTTCCCACATTATTTTCTTTGAAGTCATTGGCAGCTAGGAGCACTGTCCTAGCAACCAATGACGCTTGCCGAATGCCGACGCTCGGTCCATCTCGGCTCCGCCCCCTAATTCCAGCTCCCTCAGTCCCTCTCTGCTCTGCATGCAGAGTAAAGCAGCGGCCACCCTGACCCCCTCGTCCCTATCAATGCAGCGTTTCTTGCAGGAGCCCAGCAGAAGGAACAGCCAGTCAGTGTAGAGGGAGGAAGTTCAACCCACTACAGAACGGGACAGCAGGAGAGAGGTATGTGTACAGTCCATCACTGAGCACCACTGTCCCTCTATCCACCCCACTGTCCCTCTTTCCACCCCACTGTCCCTCTTTCCACCCCACTGTCCCTCTTTCCACCCCACTGTCCCTCTATCCACCCCACTGTCCCTCTATCCACCCCACTGTCCCTCTATCCACCCCACTGTCCCTCTATCCACCCCACTGTCCCTCTATCCACCCCACTGTCCCCCTATCCACCCCACTGTCCCCCTATCCACCCCCACTGTCCCCCTATCCACCCCCACTGTCCCCCTATCCACCCCCACTGTCCCCCTATCCACCCCCACTGTCCCCCTATCCACCCCACTGTCCCCCTATCCACCCCACGGTCCCTCTATCCACCCCACGGTCCCCCTGTCCATCCCACGGTCCCCCTGTCCATCCCACGGTCCCCCTGTCCATCCCACCATCCCTCTATGCATCCCACAGTCCCCCTGTCCATCCCACGGTCCCCCTGTCCATCCCACGGTCCCCCTGTCCATCCCACGGTCCCTCTGTCCATCCCACGGTCCCTCTGTCCATCCCACTGCCCCTCTGACTACTCTGCGGCCCCTCTGACTACTCTGCGGCCCCTCTGACCACTCTGCAGCCTCTACAGGGCTGTGGCAGGGAGTGAGCAAGCAGTAGTGGAATAGGGCAGCCATGAGGTGGGTGGTGTGCTCTGCTTTTCCTAACATTCACCTGGCATGGATTAATGGCCATCACTCCTCAGGACTCTCTGCAGGGGGCACTCTGGAGGTACTATCTGTGTGCCTCCAGAGTGCTCCCTTACTTCCCCCCCTTACTTTCTCCAGAGTGCCCCTTTACTTTCTCCATAGTGCCCCTTAGTACAGTAGTACTAAGGGGGCACTCTGGAGGGGGATGTAAGGGGGCACTCTGGAGGGGGATGTAAGGGGCACTCTGGAGGAGAATGTAAGGGGGTACTCCAGAGGATGTAAGGAGGCACTAAGGGGGTGCCCTGGAGGATGTAAGGGGGCTCTGACTAAGTTAGTACCGCCAGAGTGCCCCCTTACATCCCCCCTTAAAACCTCTAGGGTGCCCCCTTAGTGCCTCCAGAGTGCCCCTTTACTTCCTCCAGAGTGCCCCCTTACATGCTTCGGAGTGCCTCACCACCAAAGTGGTATAGCAATGGCTGACAGACTATCAGGAGGTGGTATTGCACTCCTCTTCCTCCTCTCTCCACTAACTACCCCCCCCCCACACTCCTCTCCTGTACATATTACCCCCCGCCATACATGCCACACTCCTCTCCTGTACACATTACCCCCCGCCATACATTCCGAACTCCTCTCCTGTACATACCACTCACCACCATACACTCTGCATTTTCTATTTAACATTACCACATTCTGCACTATACAAGTCATCTCAGACTCTCTTTAACAACACTCCCTTTAAGTAAATATTTAGCGCAATTTAAGACATGTCCACCGTTCACCATGACACGCTTTGCGTGCCATATTGTTGTTCTTCTTGATGCCTAGGGCCCACTTTTGATCTTGTACACGGGTCCGCTGATTTCATACGCCCCTGCCCCAAAAATCGGCAAAAAAAAAAAGACAAAAATCATCTTTATGGGGGGGGGGGGGGGGGGGGGGTCCCTGAATGGCAGTTTGGAGATGTGGTCACCCTACTGAAGCTACAGGCATCATTCAGATATCCTTGTTTTCAGCTGGCGATTCTGTGCACCATAAGAATGATCATATCGGCAGTTCCGCCGCTTGATTGTTCTTACAGGCGACAGGAGGGGACACCCCCCCCTGCCGCAGCCATCCGGTGCTTCTCCGGGCTCTCCCGTGCCATCGGGGACACGGAGAAAGATGGACACCAGCCATCTCTATGACCGTCGGAGACCCGGGCGCGACGTTATGATGTCACGTCCGGGCCGCGGTTGTAAACAAAGCCGTGATCGCGGCTGGTAAGCATGAGATCGTGAATTTTTTTACGATCTCATGCTTTCCAGCCTGGAGGAGAGATGTGGGGTCTTATTGACCCCGCATCTCTCCATAAAGAGGACCTGTCACGAACAATTCCTATTACAGGGGATGTTTACAGTGATCAAAGTAAAATAAAAAATAAAAATAAAAAAATTTAAACGCCCCTGTCCCCGGTAGCTCGCGCTCACAAGCGAACACACATGTAATGCCCTCGTACACACGACCGTTTTTCTCGGCAGGAAAAAAAACAACGTTTTTCCCAACGGGATTCCTCTCAAGCCTGCCTTACATACACACGTTCAGGCCAAATACCGCCCGTCCAAAGCGCGGTGACGTACAACACGTACGATGGGACTATAAAGGGGAAGTTCCATTCAAACAGCGCCACCCTGTGGGCTGCTTTTGCTGATCCTCCTGTTAGTAAAAGTTTGGTGAGAGACGATTCGCGCTTTTCAGCCTCGTGCTTTTCAGTTCGTTACAGCGTGACGAATGTGCTATCTCCATTACGAACGCTAGTTTTACCAGAACGAGCGCTCCCGTCTCATACTTGATTCTGAGCATGCACGTTTTTTTTCCCCTTGGAAAAGCATACACACGACCGGTTTTCCGGGAAAAAGTCAGCCAGGAATCCCGACGGGAAAAAAGAAAGCTGGTTTTCTTCTCTTTTTTTTTTTTTCGCCGCAGTTTTCTTACCGGGAAAACTGAGATGGAGCATACACACGGACGGTTTTCCCGGCCAAAAGCCCTCATGGCAGTTTTTCCGACGGGAAAACCGGTCGTGTGTACGAGGCATAAGTCCCTCAGGCCTGGTTCACACTTGTCCGACAAACGCTCCGACATTAGGAGCTCATGTCGCATGACGTGTGAAAATCAATGTTTCCCTATGAGAGCCGTCTTAACTGGTCCGACACAAGTCGGTCCGACTTTGAAAATGCTCCCTGTACTACTTCTGTCCGACTTTGATCCTACTTCAGCCCATTGAATATCATTAATGTCGGATCAAAGTAGGATCCTTGTCCTAACCATCCGACATTTGACATCCGACATGGTGATTACAGCAGCAGTAAGGCCTGGTTCACACTGGGGCGACAAACGCTCCGACATTGGGAGCTCATGTCGCATGACGTGTGAAAATCAATGTTTCCCTATGGGAGCCGTCCTAACTGGTCCGACACATGTCGGTCCGACTTTGAAAATGCTCCCTGTACTACTTTGGTCCGACTTTGATCCGACTTCAGCCCATTGACTATCATTGAAGTCGGATCAAAGTCGGACCGCAGTCTTGTATGGTCCGACATTGGCATGCGACTTGTGCTGTACTGCTCTTGAGGGGGAACTCCAGGCCAAATTTTAAATAAAAAACCGGCGTGGGTTCCCCCTCCAGGGGCATACCAAGCCCTTGGGTCTGGTCTGGATTTGAACAGGCGCCCCTACGCCGAAAAAACGACGTGGGGGTCCCCCCCCAAAATCCAAACCAGACCCTTATCCGAGCACACAACCTGGCAGGCCGCAGGGGAAGAGGGGGGGACGGGAGAGTGGCCCCCCCTCCCTCCTGAACCGTACCAGGCCACATGCCCTCAACATGGGGGGTTTGGTGCTCTGGGGCAGGGGGGCGACCTGCGGCCCCCTCACCCCAGAGCACCCTGCCCCCATGTTG
This sequence comes from Rana muscosa, assembly GCA_029206835.1. Taxonomy (NCBI): domain Eukaryota; kingdom Metazoa; phylum Chordata; class Amphibia; order Anura; family Ranidae; genus Rana; species Rana muscosa. The sequence continues at coordinate 146,982,538 of CM055128.1, forward strand.
ATGAGGACAGGGCCTCTTCCCGACAACCCTGGCCGTTGGTTGTCGGGGTCTGCGGGCGGGGGGCTTATCGGAAACCGGGAGCCCCCTTCAATAAGGGAGCCCCCGGATCCCGGCCCCCCCACCCTATGTGAATGAGTATGGGGTACATCGTACCCCTACCCATTTACCTGGTGGAAAAAAATTGCAATAAAAAAACACTACACAGGTTTTCAAAGTAATTTATTGCACAGCTCCGGGGGTCTTCTTCCGACTTCCGAGGGTCTTCTTCCGACTTCCGGGGGTCTTTTCCGACTTCGAGGGTCTCCGGTGTCGTTTCCCGCTCTCCGGTTCTTTCTTCCGCCGGGCCTCCGCTAACTTCTTTTTAGCTCTCTTGCTAACAGAGGCCCGGTCTTCCCGTTGTCTCGTCCGGCTCTCCGTTGTCCTTCTACCGACCCCTCCACCAACTTCTTAGTAGCTCTTTCGCTAGTGGAGGGGCCGGTCTTCCCGTCGTCGCCGTCGGCTTCTTCTTCCCTCTTCTCCTCCTCGATGTTGACGCGTCGCTTCCTCTCGCTGTAATACTGGCTCTCCGCTCCGCTCCGCATTAATATAGGCTTCTCATGACGTCACAGTCACATGTTCCAGGGCACATGGCCCCGGAGCATGTGACTGTGACGTCATGGGAACATGTGACTGTGACATCATGAGAAGCCTATATTAATGCGGAGCGGAGAGCCAGTATTACAGCGAGAGGAAGCGACGCGTCAACATCGAGGAGGAGAAGAGGGAAGAAGAAGCCGACAGCGACGGGAAGACCGACCCCTCCACTAGCGAAAGAGCTACCAAGAAGTTAGTGGAGGGGCCGGCAGAAGAACAACGGAGAGCCGGACGAGACAACGGGAAGACCGGGCCTCTGTTAGCAAGAGAGCTAAAAAGAAGTTAGCGGAGGCCCGGCGGAAGAAAGAACCGGAGAGCGGGAGACGACACCGGAGACCCTCGAAGTCGGAAAAGACCCCCGGAAGTCGGAAGAAGACCCCCGGAAGTCGGAAGAAGACCCCCGGAGCTGTGCAATAAATTACTTTGAAAACCTGTGTAGTGTTTTTTTATTGCAATTTTTTTCCACCAGGTGAATGGGTAGGGGTACGATGTACCCCATACTCATTCACATAGGGTGGGGGGGCCAGGATCCGGGCGCCCCCTTATTGAAGGGGGCTCCCGGATTCCGATAAGCCCCCCGCCCGCAGACCCCGAAACCAACGGCCAGGGTTGTCGGGAAGAGGCCCTGTCCTCATCAACATGGGGGCAGGGTGCTCTGGGGTGGGGGGGCCGCAGGTCGCCCCCCTGCCCCAGAGCACCAAACCCCCCATGTTGAGGGCATGTGGCCTGGTACGGTTCAGGAGGGAGGGGGCCGCTCTCTCGTCCCCCCCTCTTCCCCTGCGGCCGGCCAGGTTGTGTGCTCGGATAAGGGTCTGGTTTGGATCTTGGGGGGGACCCCCACGCCGTTTTTTCGGCGTAGGGGCGCCCGTTCAAATCCAGACCAGACCCAAGGGCCTGGTATGCCTCTGGAGGGGAACCCACGCCGGTTTTTATTTAAAATTTGGCCTGGAGTTCCCCTTCGAGATTCATACCAAACACAGTGCCTGATATTGGCGGGGATCCAAGTCGGATCCCCGTTCATTGAAAGTCGGACATATGTCGGCTTCATGTCGCAGGGCAAAGTCGGATCCAAAGTAGGACAGATGTCGTGTCGCACTAGTGTGAACCCGGCCTGAGTGCTGGTTCACACTGGGGCGACAAACGCTCCGACATTAGGAGCTCATGTCGCATGACGTGTGAAAATCAATGTTTCCCTATGGGAGCCGTCTTAACTGGTCCGACACATGTCGGTCCGACATTAAAAATTCTCCCTGTACTACTTCTGTCCGACTTTGATCCTACTTCAGCCCATTGACTATCATTGAAGTCGGATCAAAGTCGGATCCTTGTCCTAACCATACGACTTTGGCATCCGACATTGTGATTACAGCAGCAGTAAAAGGAATTTATCTCACCCTGGGATTGTTTTGATTGGTCAAAGGACAAGTCAGACTAGCACAATGTCGGATCAAAGTAGTATCCTGTTCATGAATGTCGGACCGATGTCGGACCAATGTCGGACCAATGTCGGACCAATGTCGGACAGATGTCGCAGAGCAAAGTAGGATGAAAGTCGTGTCGTATAGTGTGAACCCAGCCTAAGGCCTGGTTCACACTTGTCCGACAAACGCTCCGACATTAGGAGCTCATGTCGCATGACGTGTGAAAATCAATGAATCCCTATGAGAGCCGTCTTAACTGGTCCGACACAAGTCGGTCCGACATTAAAAATGCTCCCTGTACTACTTCTGTCCGACTTTGATCCTACTTCAGCCCATTGAATATCATTGAAGTCGGATCAAAGTAGGATCCTTGTCCTAACCATCCGACATTTGACATCCGACATGGTGATTACAGCAGCAGTAAAAGGAATTTATCTCACCCTGGGATTGTTTTGATTGGTCAAAGGACAAGTCAGACTAGCACAATGTCGGATCAAAGTAGTATCCTGTTCATGAATGTCGGATGGATGTCGGACCAATGTAGGATCAATGTAGGACTGATGTCGCAGAGCAAAGAAGGATGAAAGTCGGATGAATGTCGTGTAGTATCAGTGTGAACCCAGCCTAAAAGGAATTTATCTCACCCTGGGATTGTTTTGATTGGTCAAAGGACAAGTCAGACTATCACAAAGTCGGATCAAAGTAGTATCCTGTTGAATGTCGGATGGATGTCGGACCAATGTAGGATCAATGTAGGACTGATGTCGCAGAGCAAAGTAGGATGAAAGTCGGATGAATGTCCTGTCGTATCAGTGTGAACCCAACAGTGAAATTCTTGCGAGCTACCATATGATACCTATTAATTAATCAAGTCAGGTGCTTGCACTGATCACGTCTCATATGATCATTCATGCACAACAAATTGAAATATAGAGGAGAGTGCCGCCCTGTCTTAACCTAGAATTGTGATACCTTATTGAATAATAAATGCTTTTATTGCAAATCATACAACTATTGCCTTATCCATTATTTAAAGTGTCCATGTGATGAAAAGTGCTAAAGTGCAAAATAATAATATATTTTTGCACTTTAGCACTTTTGATCACGTGGACACTTTAAACATTGGATAAGGCAATAGTTGTATGATTTGCAATAAGAGCATTTGTTATTCAATAAGGTATCACAATTCTAGTTTAAGACAGCGCGGCACTCTCCTCTATATTACACATGTAAGTCCCGCCCACATATGCAAACGCCGTTCAAACCACACATTTGAGGTATCGCTGCGTGCGTTAAAACGCGAGCAACAATTCTAGCACTAGACCTCCTCTGTGACTCTAAATTGGTAACCTGTAAAAATTTTTAAAGCATCGCCTATGGAGATTTTTAAGTACCGAAGTTTGGCACCATTCCATGAGTGGGCGCAATTTTAGAGCGTCACATGTTGGGTATCTATTTACTCGGCGTAACATCATCTTTCACATTATATAAAAAAATTGGGCTAACTTTACTGTTTTGTTATTTTTTAATTCCTGAAACAGTTTTCTTTTCCAATTAGATTTTTTTTTCCAATTTGAAAAATTGTTGCGCAAATACCGTGTGAGAAAAAAAGTTGCAACGACCGCCATTTTATTCTCTAGGGTGTCTGCTAAAAAACATATATAATATTTGGTTATTCTGAGTAATTTTCTAGCAAAAAAATTATGATTTTTACATGTAGGAGAGGAGTGCCAAAATAGGCCCGTTATGGAAGTGGTTAATCATGTAATCGGCTGTGTCCAATCACAGCCAGTCACATGTAAACAAGGAAGTGCCGGTAATCGGGGCTCCTCGCCTAACACTGACAGAGCCTATCAGTGGCATCTCCTCGCAGGGGACAGTAAGAGATGTAAACAGGGCACTGATGATCAGTGCCCTAATTACATTAGAGTGCCAGAAGTGGCAGCAATCAGTGCCCACCAGTGCCAACAATCAGTGCTCTCCAGAGCCAGCAATCAGTGCCCATTAGTGATGCCAGTCAGTGCTGGCTTTCAGTGCCCATCAGTGCCGACTATCAGTGCTGCCCATCAATGCCCATCAGTAAAGCCCATCAATGCCCATCATTTCCGCCCATCAGTGCCACCCATCAATGCTCATCAGTGCCACCCATCAGTGCTGCCTATCCATGCTGCCTATCAGTGCCCACCAGTGCCACCGATCAGTGCCAACCAGTGCCACCCATCAGTGCCCATAAGTGCAGAATATTTGTGCCTCCTCATCAGTGCCACCTAATCAGTGCCCATAAGTGCTGCCTCATCAGTGCAGCCTATCAGTGCCCATCAGCGCACATCAGTGAAGGAGAAAAATTACTTATTTACAAAATTTACTGACTTTTTTTTTTGTAAAAAATTAAAAACCCAGCAGTGATTAAATACCACCAAAAGAAAGCTCTGAAAGCTGAAAATGGCCTGGGCAGGAAGGGGTGAAAGTGCCCTGTAGGTTAGGGTGACCAGACATCCCCGGTTTCAGGGGACAGTCCCCGGATTGAGGACACTGTCCCCGGACCAAGTCTGTCCCCGGTTTTGTCCCTGGATTGTATTTGAACAGGGGATGGGGCAATTTCAAAGAAAGTCAGTGCAGAATTAAAAAAAAAATCTGAATTGCACCCCCCGCTCCACCGCACCTACTAGCTAGGGGGGGTGTATGTGTATTTTTTCCATTATCTTTGCCCCTTTCTGATGATCATGTGCTGGTCAGAGCGGAGGGAATATTTCTTCAGTTTCGGGTGCATGCCCGTTCCGCTCCCGCTCGCATGTTCTTCTGCCTAGGCTCAAGTCCCGACCAGCCGCCTGCCTGCTTATTTCCTTGCCTTCCCTGGCAGAGTGATCCCCACCCAGTAGTAGCCGGGGCCCGGAGAGTGAGACTTGAGAGGCTGTGAGGCGGGCGGCGGTGGCGACGGGCAGAGAGTCGCTTATTGCCACCATTACTAGTAAAAAAAAATATGTCCCCGGATTTCATTTTTAAAATCTGGTCACCTTACTGTAGGTAAGTGGGTAAATTGAGGACTTTTGATTTTTCATGTTCTTGTCCCATAGACTTTAATAGAGTTCCCATGTTCGGTAGAACTTTTTCCCTGTTCGAGCTGGTGCAAACTCAACAGGGGGTTGTTTGGCCCATCCCTAAAGGCCAGTGGCATTCAACCCATTGCCACTGAGCCCAGGCTGTCATAGACCCACCCCAAGTCTGCAACTGGACAGTGAAAGAGAAGCAATACAGTGATGAGCTCATCTCCCTGTCACTCTGCTCTCTCCTTCTGTCAGCATGCTGCTTGTCAGCACATGAACTGACTGGCTCCTTCTATTGATGCTTCTTCTTCCACCACTCTGAGCTCTGTTGTACAAGAGGCCGCTCCTCTTGACTGCAACAGGCTGATACCAGGTCAAATTAAAGTACGTACACGGTTTGCATTTTTAAATATATACTTTTAATGATGTATTAACAATTACAGATCTGTATTCATTTGTGTCCTTCATGTCTGCCTGGAGTTTAACTGTAAGTTTAATGTTAAGGAACTATGTGTCATGATTGTACACAATACAGTGTTCTCCTAACGTAGACCACAAAAAAACAAGCAATGTAAATGTATTATGTTTACAGCTGAACACTCTTCCTCTATACTTCACACAAGCTTCTAGCTTGACAGAGGAAACTGTGCAAAGAAAGTGGAGGGTATCACATACTAATGTGGTAATCGGAAACACATTTTATTACAAATATGTGTAAAAGGCCCTATGTATTAAAGGAAATTATGTCACAGTAAGCCCAGTGGCAGAGTTTTTAGTTCATGTTATAGTAGGCATAGTGGCAGACACAGTTGGTTTTTGTGGTTTTCCCTCCTCCTTTCCCCAAGGTAATATAAGCAAACTTTTTATGGATGTGCTCTAGCAATATATAGCCTTAAAGCGGAGCTCCACCCTAAAGTGGAACTTCTGCTCATCGGAACCCTCCCCCCCTCCGTTGTCACAATTGACACCTTTCAGGGGGGAGGGGGGTGCAGGACCGGGAGTCCTCTCTGCGGGAAATCTGCGGGAAGCACGTCACTTCCAGCAGAATACCCGTAGTGTTCTGGGAGACACTCGGCTCCCAGAACACAGGAGGACCAGTCAGAACGGCGCAGCGCGACTCGCGCATGCGCCGTAGGGAACCGGGCAGTGAAGCCGCAAGGCTTCACTTCCTGGTTCCCTCACCGAGGATGGCGGTGGGGCAGCAGAGTGACGAGCAATTGCTCGTCCTCTGCTGGGGATAGGGTTGCCACCTTTTCTTCAAGTCAAACCCGAACACTTTAACTGCGCACTGCAATTTTTTTTTATAGTATAAATTATACATATATTTTGCTTATTAATAACTTTTCTAATCATATGAAGTTAATAACAAGAGTTCCCCTTTTACATCTGAATCCACAGAGTACCCTTTCACTGTAAGGGGGAACTCTGCAGACTCTGATGTAAGGGAAAACTCTGGAGACTCTAACATAACAGATGCTCTGGGAACCCTAATTGAAGGGGGAACAATGAGAACTCTGATATACGGAGAGGACTCTGATGGAAGGGGGAACATTGTGACCTCTGGTGTAAAGGGGAACTCTGATGTAAGGGGTGCTCTGAGAATCCTGATTTGCCTTAGTGTACTCACTCAGAAGCAGGAGAGAGAAGGGGGGAGACTTCAGTCACAGACAGGGATGGATGGTGAGCTCACTCACCCCTTGGCAGCCAGCACCTCTCATTCAGATGTATCTGAGGCTGCTGGACTTCAAATTTCCAGTCCCAACTTTTCTTTTCTGAGGCACAGCGCAGAGGATTGGAGTTTGGGCAGACACAGAGGGTTAGGGGTGGGGGAAGAGGTGCAGATAAAGCCCTCTCTCCTCCCCCATCTGTGTGTGTGTTTGGGGAGGGGGGTGTTGTTAGTGCTGGCTTTGGGCAGTGTGAAAGAGAGTGTAACAAACACTCTTAGCTTAGACAACTGCAGCCAGCAACCCTGCTGGAAAGCCATAGTCCAGCCTAAATAATGTGTCCGAGTTTCAGGCAGTCTGAAACCCGAACGCATGATTCCAAACCCGAACTGTCCGGGTGAATCCTGGACAGGTGGCAACCCTAGCTGGGGACGTCGCTGGACTCCAGGACAGGTAAGTGTTCTAATATTAAAAGTCAGCAGCTGCAATATTTGTAGCTGCTGGCTTTTAATATTATTTTTTTTGGCGGAGCTCCGTAAAAAAATATTAAAGCCAGCAGCTACAAATACTGCAGCTGCTGACTTTTTATAAATTGACACTTACCTGTCCAGCCTGCCCGCGATGTCGGCAACAGAAGACGAGCAATCGCTCGTCTCTCTGCTACCCCCACCGCCATCCTCGGTGAGGGAATCAGGAAGTGAAGCCTAGCGGCTTCACTGGCCGGTTCCCTACTGCGCATGCGCGAGTAGCGCAGCGCGTTCCCAGTGGTCCCCGCTGTCTCCTGGGACCAGTGTGTTTCCCAGAAGGCAGCGCGGGGGGGGGGGGGGTAAGTGTAGTGACTCAGTGAGTCATTCCCGGAAGTGGGTGCAAATACCTGTATTATGCAGGTATCTGCACCCAGGCCCGGATTTACTCTCTATGCTGCCCCAAGGCCGGTCCTTCAATGCCGCCCCCCCACACACACACCATCACATAGGGGGACTCCCCAGAGAGCCCCCCCTTACATCAGGGTCCCCAGAGAGCCCCTCCTTACATCAGGGTCCCCAGAGAGCCTCCACTTACATCAGGGTCCCCAGAGAGCCTCCCCCTACATTAGGGACCCCAGAGAGCCTCCCTACTTATATTAGGGTCCTCAGAGCCCCCCTCATTACATCAGGGTCCCCAGAGAGCCCCTCACATCAGGTTCCTCATAGAGCCCCCCTTACATCAGAGCCCCCAGAGAGCCCCTCCTTACATCAGGGTCCCCAGAGAGCCCCTCCTTACATCAGGGTCCCCAGAGAGCCCCTCCTTACATCAGGGTCCCCAGAGAGCCCCTCCTTACATTAGGGTCCACAGAGCGTCTCCTCTTACATCAGGGTCCCTAGAGAGCCTCTCTACTTATTTTAGGGTCCTCAGAGCCTCCCTCCTTAAATCAGGGTCCCCAGAGAGCCCCTCCTTACATCAGGGTCCCCAGAGAGCCACTCCTTACATCAGGGTCCCCAGAGAGCCCCCCTTACATCAGGGTCCCCAGAGAGCCCCTCCTTAAATCAAGGTCCCCAGAGAGCCCCTCCTTATATTAGGGTCCCCAAATAGCCCCCCTTACATCAGGGTCCCCAGAGAGCCCCCCTTACATCAGGGTCCTCAGGGAGCCCCTCCTTACATCAGGGTCCCCAGAGAGCCTCCCCTTACATCAGGGTCCCCAGAGAGCCTCCCTACTTACATCAGGGTCCCTAGAGAGCCTCCCCCTACATTAGGATCCCCAGAGAGCCTCCCCTTACATCAGGGTCCCAAGAGAGCCTCCCCTTATATCAGGGTCCCCAGAGAGCCTCCCCTTATATGAGGGTCCCCAGAGAGCCTCCCCTTACATCTGGGTCCCCAAAGAGCCCCTCCTTACATCAGGGTCCCCAGAGAACCCCCCTTACATCAGGGTCCCTAGAGAGCCCCTCCTTACATTGGGGTCCCCAGAGAGCCTCTCTACTTATTTTAGGGTCCTCAGAGCCCCCCTCCTTACATCAGGGTCCCCAGAGAGCCCCTCCTTACATCAGGGTCCCAAGAGAGCCCCTCCTCACATCAGGGTCCCCAGAGAGCCCCTCCTCACATCAGGGTCCACAGAGAGCCTCCCCTTACATCAGGGTCCCTAGAGAGCCTCCCTACTTACATCAGGGTCCCTAGAGAGCCTCCCCCTACATTAGGATCCCCAGAGAGCCTCCCCCTACATTAGGGTCCCCAGAGAGCCTCCCTACTTATATTATGGTCCTCAGAGCCCCCCTCATTACATCAGGGTCCCCAGAGAGCCCCCACTTAAATCAAGGTCCTCAGAGAGCTCCTCCTTATATTAGGGTCCCCCAAGAGCCCCTACTTACATCAGGGTCCCCAGAGAGCCTCTTCTTACATCAGGGTCCCCAGAGAGCCCCTCCTTACATCAGGGTCCCCAGAGAGCCTCTCCTTACATTAGGGTCCACAGAGCGTCTCCCCTTACATCAGGGTCCCTAGAGAGCCTCTCTACTTATTTTAGGTTCCTCAGAGCCCCCCTCCTTACATCAGGGTCCCCAGAGAGCCCCTCCTTACATCAGGGTCCCCAGAGAGCCCCTCCTTACATCAGGGTCCCCAGAGAGCCCCCCTTACATCAGGGTCCCCAGAGAGCCCCCCTTACATTAGGGTCCCCAGAGAGCCCCTCCTTAAATCAAGGTCCCCAGAGAGCCTCCCTTACATCAGGGTCCCCAGAGAGCCCCCCTTACATCAGGGTCCCCAGAGAGCCCCCCTTACATCAGGGTCCCCAGAGAGCCCCTCCTTACATCAGGGTCCCCAGAGAGCCCCTCCTCACATCAGGGTCCACAGAGAGCCTCCCCTTACATCAGGGTCCCTAGAGAGCCTCCCTACTTACATCAGGGTCCCTAGAGAGCCTCCCCCTACATTAGGATCCCCAGAGAGCCTCCCCCTACATTAAGGTCCCCAGAGAGCCTCCCTACCTATATTATGGTCCTCAGAGCCCCCCTCATTACATCAGGGTCCCCAGAGAGCCCCCACTTAAATCAAGGTCCTCAGAGAGCTCCTCCTTATATTAGGGTCCCTAGAGAGCCTCTTCTTACATCAGGGTCCCCAGAGAGCCTCCCTTACATCAGGGTCCCCAGAGAGCCCCTCCTTACATCAGGGTCCCCAGAGAGCCCCTCCTTACATTAGGGTCCACAGAGCGTCTCCCCTTACATCAGGGTCCCTAGAGAGCCACTGTACTTATTTTAGGGTCCTCAGGGCCCCCCTCCTTACATCAGGGTCCCCAGAGAGCCCCTCCTTACATCAGGGTCCCCAGAGAGCCCCTCCTTACATCAGGGTCCCCAGAGAGCCCCCCTTACATCAGGGTCCCCAGAGAGCCCCTCCTTAAATCAAGGTCCCCAGAGAGCCCCTCCTTATATTAGGGTCCCCAAAGAGCCACCCCCTTACATCAGGGTCCCCAGAGCCCCCCTTACATCAGGGTCCCCAGAGAGCCCCCCTTACATCAGGGTTCCCAGAGAGCCCCTCCTTACATCAGGGTCCCCAGAGAGCCCCTCCTTACATCAGGGTCCCCAGAGAGCCTCCCCTTACATCAGGGTCCCCAGAGAGCCTCCCCTTACATCAGGGTCCCCAGAGAGCCTCCCTACTTACATCAGGGTCCCTAGAGAGCCTCCCCCTACATCAGGGTCCCAAGAGAGCCTCCCCTTACATCAGGGTCCCAAGAGAGCCTCCCCTTATATCAGGGTCCCCAGAGAGCCTCCCCTTATATGAGGGTCCCCAGAGAGCCTCCCCTTACATCTGGGTCCCCAAAGAGCCCCTCCTTACTTCAGGGTCCCCAGAGAACCCCCCTTACATCAGGGTCCCTAGAGAGCCCCTCCTTACATCAGGGTCCCCAGAGAGCCCCTCCTTACATTAGGGTCCACAGAGCGTCTCCCCTTACATCAGGGTCCCTAGAGAGCCTCTCTACTTATTTTAGGGTCCTCGGGGCCCCCCTCCTTACATCAGGGTCCCCAGAGAGCCCCTCCTTACATCAGGGTCCCCAGAGAGCCCCTCCTTACATCAGGGTCCCCAGACAGCCCCTCTTACATCAGGGTCCCCAGAGAGCCCCCCTTACATCAGGGTCCCCAGAGAGCCCCTCCTTAAATCAAGGTCCCCAGAGAGCCCCTCCTTATATTAGGGTCCCCAAAGAGGCCCCCCTAACATCAGGGTCCCCAGAGCCCCTTCTTACATCAGGGTCCCCAGAGAGCCCCCCCTTACATCTGGGTCCCCAAAGAGCCCCTCCTTACATCAGGGTCCCCAGAGAGCCTCCCTAATTACATCAGGGTCCCTAGAGAGCCTCCCCCTACATTAGGATCCCCAGAGAGCCTCCCCTTACATCAGGGTCCCAAGAGAGCCTCCCCTTATATGAGGGTCCCCAGAGAGTCTCCCCTTATATGAGGGTCCCCAGAGAGCCTCCCCTTACATCTGGGTCCCCAAAGAGCCCCTCCTTACATCAGGGTCCCCAGAGAGCCCCTCCTCACATCAGGGTCCACAGAGAGCCTCCCCTTACATCAGGGTCCCTAGAGAGCCTCCCTACTTACATCAGGGTCCCTAGAGAGCCTCCCCCTACATTAGGATCCCCAGAGAGCCTCCCCTTACATCAGGGTCCCAAGAGAGCCTCCCCTTATATGAGGGTCCCCAGAGAGTCTCCCCTTATATGAGGGTCCCCAGAGAGCCTCCCCTTACATCTGGGTCCCCAAAGAGCCCCTCCTTACATCAGGGTCCCCAGAGAGCCCCTCCTCACATCAGGGTCCACAGAGAGCCTCCCCTTACATCAGGGTCCCTAGAGAGCCTCCCTACTTACATCAGGGTCCCTAGAGAGCCTCCCCCTACATTAGGATCCCCAGAGAGCCTCCCCTTACATCAGGGTCCCAAGAGAGCCTCCCCTTATATGAGGGTCCCCAGAGAGCCTCCCCTTATATGAGGGTCCCCAGAGAGCCTCCCCTTACATCTGGGTCCCCAAAGAGCCCCTCCTTACATCAGGGTCCCCAGAGAACCCCCCTTACATCAGGGTCCCTAGAGAGCCCCTCCTTACATTAGGGTCCCCAGAAAGCCTCTCTACTTATTTTAGGGTCCTCAGAGCCCCCTCCTTACATCAGGGTCCCCAGAGAGCCCCTACTCACATCAGGGTCCCCAGAGAGCCCCTCCTCACATCAGGGTCCACAGAGAGCCTCCCCTTACATCAGGGTCCCTAGAGAGCCCCCCTCCTCACATCAGGGTCCACAGAGAGCCTCCCCCTACATTAGGGTCCCCAGAGAGCCTCCCTACTTATATTATGGTCCTCAGAGCCCCCCTCATTACATCAGGGTCCCCAGAGAGCCCCCACTTAAATCAAGGTCCTCAGAGAGCTCCTCCTTATATTAGGGTCCCCCAAGAGCCCCTCCTTACATCAGGGTCCCCAGAGAGCCTCTTCTTACATCAGGGTCCCCAGAGAGCCTCCCTACTTACATCAGGGTCCCTGGAGAGCCTCCCCCTACATTAGGATCCCCAGAGAGCCTCCCCTTACATCAGGGTTCCCAGAGAGCCTCCCCTTACATCAGGGTTCCCAGAGAGCCTCCCCTTACATCAGGGTTCCCAGAGAGCCGCCCCTTACATCAGGGTCCCCAGAGAGCCCCCCCGTACATCAGAGTCCCCAGAGAGCCCCCCTTACATCAGGGTCCCCAGAGAGCCCCCCCTTACATGAGGGTCCCCAGAGAGCCCACCACTTACATCAGGGTCCCCAGAGAGCCCCTCCTTACATCAGGGTCCCCAGAGAGCCCCTCCTCACATCAGGGTCCCCAGAGAGCCCCTCCTTACACCAGGGTCCCCAGAGAGCCCCTCCTTACACCAGGGTCCCCAGAGAGCCCCCCTTACACCAGGGTCCCCAGAGAGCCCCCCCTTACACCAGGATCCCCAGAGAGCCCCTCCTTACCCCAGGATCCCCAGAGAGCCCCTACTTACATCAGGGTCCCCAGAGAGCCCCTCCTTACATCAGGGTCCCCAGAGAGCCCCTCCTTACACCAGGATCCCCAGAGAGACCCTAATTACATCAGGGTCCCCAGAGAGCCCCCTAACATTAGTGTCCCCAGAGAGCCCTTCCTTCCACCAGGGTCCCCAGAACCCCCCCTAACATTAGTGTCCCCAGAGAGCCCCCCTTACACCAGGGTCCCCAGAGAGCCCCTCCTTACATCAGGGTCCCCAGAGAGCCCCCCCTCTTACATTAGTGTCCCCAGAGAGCCCCTCTTTACATCAGGGTCCCCAGAGAGCCCCCCTCTTACATTAGTGTCCCCAGAAAGCCTCCCCACTTACATCAGGGTCCCCAAATCGCTGACCCCCCCCTGCAGAGGTTCCCCTGTACCTGGCTGGTGGAGGTGGGAGGCGGCGATCGGCAGCTCTATGGTGTCCACAAGCAGGGGGATCGCGCTGGGGCTAGTAGTTCTATCTCCGAATGTATACAGCAGAGGGGGGAGGGGCCTCTGACCCGGGCATCAGCAACAGTATACAAGCAGAGTGAAAGTAAAATTGATACCTACCCGGGTCAGAGGCCCCTCCCCTCTCCTCTCAACTGTATACACTGACACTAGAGAGTACTACAAGCCCCAGGGAGATCCCGCCGCCCACACAGGCACCAAAGAGCTGCCGATCGCCGCTTTCCACCTCCTACCACATCTCCCCACTGCACTCTAAATGGCCAGCCAGAGGTGAAGGGGGAGATGTCAGGTCTTGTGGGGGGGGGGATTTTTTCACCCCCCTGTTGCCGCGGAGACGCCCCTGCAGCCACTGCCGCCCCGAGGCCTGGCCTCGGTGGCCTTGTCAGGAATCCGGCCCTGTATGCACCCCCCTCTCCCCTTAAAGGTGCCAAATGTGACACCGGAGGGGGGAGGGTTCCGAAAAACGGAAGTTCCATTTTTGGGTGGAACTCCGCTTTAAATATCCTACCCTGAGCACTCATATAGCTCACTTTACCATCTGTGCTGTAACCCATGTACATGTCTATGGAAATATCCCCAGTATAACATATGTGACCCACCAGTGTGTGCCAGTGCTACAGAAGATGTAGGTTTGTAGTATGCAGGCAGAAAGTAAAAATTTTTGGCTGCAAACTGCTTGAGATGTTTGTTGTGGTCACATGGTCATTTAAGTTGAATTATTTGTATTACATACTTACACATAGCTCCCAACTGTCCCTGAGTTTGAGGGACTGTCCCTTTGCCCCTCTTCCCTCTTCATTTATCCATAATTTTGGTCTGATCTATATAATTGTATATAAAATGCACTTTTTATCTTTCAAAAAGTGTTTCCCAGTCCTAAACCTTTCATCCAATTTCTAAATTGCTGCATTTGTAAATTTTAAATGGACCCCTGGGGAAAGTTGGCTCCACTACTGTGATAGCTGAGATCTTCTCAGTCCTGTTTAGGCCCTATAGGAGCAGCAGCCCCATGACACTAGGGTGACCAGATGTCCCCGGTTTGAGGACACTGTCCCCGGACCAAGTCTGTCCCCGGTTTTGTACCTGGATTGGATTTCAACAGGAGCTGGAGCAATTTCAAAGACAGTCAGTGCAGATTAAAAAAAAAAAAAAATCTGAATTACATACCCCGGCTCCACCGCACCTACTAGCTTAGGGGGGTGTATTTTTTCCATTATCTGTGCCCCTTTCTGATTATCATGTGATGGTCGGAGCGAAGGGACTATTTTTTCAGTATTGGGCGCATGCCCATTCAGCTCCGCTCGCATGTTCTTCTGCCTTGGCTCAAATCCCGGGCAGCCGCCTGCCTGCTTATCTCCTTTCCTTTCCCGGCAGAGTGATATTCCTCCGCTCCCCACCCAGCAGTAGCCGGGACACAGAGAGTGAGACTTGAGAGGCTGTGAGGCGGGAGGTGGCGGCGATGGGCTTGGAGAGGAAGCTGAGCTCAGCTGACGGCATCCAGCAGCATGACTGGAGTAATGCTTGTGTGCATGCTGCCTAAACAAACCCCTATCCTTATTACGAAACTTACTTATCTAATTAACCACATGACATCTTCTGGATTAAATGGCCAACAAAGGCCCCTTTATTATTTCCAAAAAATAACATATAAAATAACTTATAAAAATAACCTTTTTAATAAATATATATATCTTTCCGTAAATATATACTGGTATATATTTAACACAAACATTTTTCAACAGATTTCTCTAAACTGCTGCGCCTGGGTTCCTGAAAGAAGGTACCAAGTACCAACTGCTATCTCATCGGCTGTCTACGATCTCCACAATATCCTGGCCTCCAGCCGTGATCCCATCAGCTCAGAGACAATGACTCTATCCTTCTTCCACCAATCAGCCCGATGATCAATAGCCCATAACCAGATAAGGGAGGTGCCCATCCCGAGACAGGCCCCCAACCCCTACCAACCATAACTGATATACACATATGAATATATATATACCACCACCATCAGACCTTCAGGAACCCGAGACCACTGCCACAGACGCCCACCAGTGACCCCTTACGCGTGGGCGGCCCGCCACAGCTGTAAGGCACGTTGTAGCCCGTCCTGGAGCCCCAAGACCCATATGTCTATGCCCACCACGGACAAATGCACTCCATCCCCCCGTAAATAGAGGCCATACTCCCCCTCCAGTTCGCAATGGCGAACAACCAACCCCCCATTCCGGGACACAAACTTTGCCACCGCCTTGTTGACCTTCACCCTCGCCTTGTTGATTTTGTCAACAGACCGGGCCCCCCGCCAAGACAACCTCCCAATAATATCTGATCAAACAATTATGGTCTCCGGGAAGGCTGACCGCAGCCGGAGAAAATCCCATTTAACATCTCTGATGAGGTCCCGGGAAGCCCTAAGACAGAGGTCATTGCCTCTGACATGCAACAGAAGCACGCCCGGCGGCCTGTCCAAACTAGCATAATGATGGATCTCCGGCATGACCCTGGACCAGAGCATGCCTGGGATCCCGATCCAATGCATCGTAGCCTCCCCCCGATGAAAACCCATTTTCCTGCCTTCTGGCCTAACCAAAGCCCGTTTTGCTCCCCAGTGTACGTAGGAATGGCCCAGGATCCACATCAAACACACCGGGCCTAAAAGAAAAGAACACAAAAGACATAGATACAGACACAAGGCACCAGACGTACATCCCAACGCACACCCCCAGAAGAACCCCACAGAACACAAACAATGAGGAGTAACACAGAGAGAAGATCCCCCCCACTCCTGACCCTACAGCAGGTGATGGCGAACATAGAGCCTAAACCGCTGGGACTCCCAGCGACCAATCCGCTGCAGGATCTCATCGCTTAGCCCCCAACGGGAAGCTTCGGTCGCTGCCCCAATTCTGAAAGAATGGGAGGAATAATCAGCATCATTGAACTCCCCGGCCCCCAGGCAATGTTTGAACACCGCACCAAACTGATACCTGGACAAGGGCAACCCAGTTTCATGAACCAGCAGAGGACCCACCCCAGGAGGCCGCAACACCAACCACTCCTGGAGCACCTGTACCGGGCATAGACCCAGCCCGGGAATCCTACCGAGCACCACATTAGTCCCTTTACCCAACTGGTCGGTTTTCGACTTCCGAATAACCAACATGACAGAGTCCCCGTGCCCCCTTACATCCGAGACATCCAAACCTCCCACCACTGACTTCGAAGGGCTAACCAATTCACCCACCCTCAATGCCCCCAAAAAACGCTACCACAAAAGCCGTGCGAAACAACTGAACCTCAAACGGAGAAACACACACCTGGGGTAACACCCTCACTAGCACTTCCAACATTGCCAAGGACATCGGCCTCCTGTTATCAGGCTTCACGCGCCCCTTGCAACGCCTTGCGCACTACAAATGCCTTTATGACATCCTCAACCCCCCCCCCCCAAGCGAAACAAGAACGCTAAACCCACCATTTTGACGTTCAAAGACGCAACCGACACCCCTTGCTCACAATTATGCCCCAGAAAATATAACAACACATGGAGCCTGTCCTCCGCAGAGGTACCAAGCCCAAGAACACTCACCAGTTCGTACCACTCCCACCACACACGCTCATACGACCGCCAGGTAGATTCCGTAACAGACCTCCGAACCAACGCCATCACCGTTCCAACATGAGATCCCACAAGCCACCCGGGCACGGAACCCTGCACGGAGTCAGCAGCCGAAATCTGTCCCACTGTAAACGAGAGAGCGCATCAGCCACCTCGTTAACCACCCCAGGGATATGCACAGCACACACCACAATGTTCAATTCTTAACATCTAAGCATTAAATAGCGTAACAAACGCACCACTGGAAAAGACGAAGCCGTCAAAGAGTTGATTGCCAGCACCACCCCTAGGTTATCACAATGGAAACTGTGACAGAACCCACTGTCACTGTGTGTTTTGGAAGGGACTGTGGGCTGGCCGCTTACCCACAGATTATGGTCCAGAAGAGACAGAGACTTGGGGAAAGCTGGCATTGAGATAATGTAATGTAATGCTACATCCCTTCTCCCCCATCCGCCCCCCCTCTTGTTGCTGTGTTTAATTGTGTTGGTTCATGGCACATAGTGTCATGAAAATATAGGTTCTATGCAGAGCATACAGCCTATTTTTCCTGTGCTAAATAAGCACACACTTCAGATTCCATCTTATTGCAATAATGCTATCTTTAGGCTAAAGTTCACTCACCTTCCATTCGGTTCCCATTCATTCAAAGAAAGGCAGCACCACACAGCTATGTTCTCATCTCAGCATCCCAGCATGATTGCCTGGGAGCAGTGTATCTCGCTCTTTTATTAAAATCCCAACAGGAAGTGATGTCACAGCATGTGATCTTCACTAAAGAAGTTACCAACAGGAAGTGATGTCACAGCATGTGACCTTCACACAGGGAAAATGACCATACAAGGACATCCCTTCCAACAGGGTGTCCCATACAATCCAGTACATGAATACCACACAAGAAATATAGCTTAAAGGATACAATAATACAATAATATTACAATAACATGATGGCTAAAGTCTTATGGGCATGTCCTGGCAGGGAAGGCGTGTATGCTCCCAGCAAACAAAGCCGTATTGCTTTAAAACATGGACGCCTTCCCTGACTATGAATTGATCATAAGCTCTCATATTACCGCTGATAGGAATCCTTGTTTTGTGCTATTCCAGAAAACAGCGCATACTCGGATTATACTATTATTGCTTGTGGAAGGGAGGCTATCTGCAGGTGTGCGCTATGAATCCCGACCATGCTGATCAAACATAGCAGAGACAAGAGTGCACATCCGCCTGTAACCAATGATGTCGTTGCAGAGCGAGCATATCCCCTCCTCAACGATCGTCCGTGCTAATGCACAGAGGGCCCTCGTCGGCGAGCATATCCGCATGCTGCAAACATCACACTCCAACCTCAAGACGTTTTCCCCTACCAGACGGGATTCAACCAGCCTCAGACTGCCCCAGTCAGCTCTTTAGAGCGGGTTGCGGAAGTACTAACACTGGCTGACACTATGACAATACATATTAAATACATCTCCATAAAAATCTCCACAACAGTCCTCCCTTTTTTGTCATATGCACCCCATGTCCATCGATGAAACTTGATCTGCTTCTTACACCTGGAAATTAATCAGTCCTTACAGTCCATAAAAAGGAAAACACGGCTTGACATGTAGACTCTGTTCTTCAGGGGCATGACTTATAAAGGAGGACCCGACATGGTGAGCTGTAGTAATCGCCGATCCGTCTGTGATCCTCTGTGTCTTGTATGCGGGTCCGGCTTCGGGGCGTCTCATCAAGGAAACTCTGGTCACGCGTCCAATCAGGCAACAGGAGCACCTCATCACGACATAGAAAGAATAGAAATAAAAACGACATGAGTATATTCCCACTTCCTTTAACCATGATCCGCTGTAAAATAAAAATTAGATCCCCAAAGATTCCCAGACCCTTAAAAGGGCTCCCAACCTTCACTTAGCTACAGCTCTGGCTTCAACAGTTACATGAAGAACCCTATCCTTAATGGATGAGAATTGTTCAATCGTATCCTAAGCTCGAGCCCCCCCCACCTTGTACATCCAGGACACCATGCCCAGACCTGGTCGGGGTTGGTGAACAATCCCCTTCTAGCTGTCCCTGCCATTCTTAATTTCTCGCGCCATCAGATCCTCGTGATCGGCCGCAAGATAAGATGCTGGGACAGCTTCACCATCACGCATGAACCTCTTGCTTTGGGGGAATTACCTTATAAGCTGCAGATCCACATAAACACCAAACTAAAGTTCAAACACACTTGTGGGCTGCCTAGGTACCCAAACCGACAAGAGGCAAAGCCATTAAAACTAACCAATTTTACCCTCTAAAAATGCATCGTTAGATTCCATTGACAAGTGTGTTTAAAGTCTTCACCAGTTTGTCAAAACTCTTCATACCCATAATAACATCATAAATGGCATGTACCGCTGTCATCGCTGGGGACTAAAACTCGGTGGAGACTCAGAACAGACCCAGCAATCGGTCCTGTTTGCTTTCTGAGCTAGTCAGGAAATACACTTTAAATAATAACTTGGGATGCTTTTCATCGTTACCCTTGCTAAAATTTACTAACCACCTCGCGCCCGCCGTACGAGAATATACGGCCGCAAGGTGGTTGTCAAATGCCGGGAGGCCGTTATTATACGGCCTCCGCTATTTGGCCACTGGGGGGCGCGCGAGCGCCGCCGGCGGCGCGCGCACGTGCCCGGCGCTTCACTGCAATGCCGATGCGCGTGCCTGGCGGCCGCGATGTCCGCCAGGCACCCCCGATCGGCGGTTACAGAGACAAGGACATGGATCTGTGTGTGTAAACACAGAGATCCATGTCCTGTCAGGGAGAGGAGACCGATGCTGTGTCCCTTGTACATAGGGACACAGATCGGTCACCTCCCCCAGTCAATCCCCTCCCCCCACAGTAACAATCACTCCCAGGGAACACATTTAACCCCTTCCTCGCCCCCTAGTGTTAATCCCTTCCCTGCCAGTCACATTTATACAGTAATCAGTGCATATTTATAGCACTGTTCGCTGTATAAATGTGAATGGTCCCAAATTAGTGTCAAAAGTGTCCGATGTGTCCGCCATAATGTCGCAGTCACAAAAAAAATCACTGATCGCCGCCATTACTAATAAAAAAAAAATATATAAAAATGCCATAAAACTATCCCCCTATTTTGTAAACGCTATAACTTTTGCGCAAACCAATCAATAAACGCTGATTGCGATTTTTTTTTACCAAAAATATGTAGAAGAATACGTATCGGCCTAAACTGAGGAAAAAAATATAAAAAAAAAAAAAAAATTGGGATATTTATTATAGCAAAAATCAAAAAATATTGCTTTTTTTTTCAAAATTGTCGCTCTATTTTTGTTTATAGCGCAAAAAATAAAAACCGCAGAGGTGATCAAATACCACCAAAAGAAAGCTCTATTTGTGCGAAAAAAAGGACGTCAATTTTGTTTGGGAGCCACGTCGCACGACCGCGCAATTGTCATTCAAAGCGTGACAGTGCTGAAAGCTGAAATTTCACCTGGGCAGGAAGGGGGTATATGTGCCCAGTAAGGAAGGGGCTAAACAACAAAAATATAAATAAATAAAGATACTACTCAGTCCTTTGGTGTGGTTGAGCCGCTTCTTGCAGTGGCTGGCGTGGTCTCGTCCCTCAAGCTTCTTTACAACGACCCAGTCACCTGGTTGGAAAGAATGTAAACTGGTTATTGTGTCAAGGTCCAGGAGGGACTCGTGAACCCTGTGGTGGACATTTTTGAAGTTCATGTCACAGTGATCGCACCCACCCCATCAGCCGAGAATATAAGTGACAGCTAATGAGGAAAGTACGACCCTGGCTTTGATTGACCTCCAAACAACCCTCATATGACAATAACCCAGACATCGGGACTGTGGTCACTGCATAACCTGTGCGTGGCTTACAATACCTGGAACCATTGACAAAAGGTTATTAGCATCTGGGTTGGGAACCTACTTCACCAGACAGCTGCTTGCCGATTCAAATTCTATCAAAGAAAGACAGTCTTGGCACAAACTTGGTTAGAATTACAGAGGTTACCATTATTTGTTTGAACAAAAAAAACTGTCATTCTTACATTTATCACTTCTCCCCCCATTTTCTTCCTCATTACAGACTGAAGGAAGAAATGTGTGGTGCAGGAAAAAAAAAAAAAAGAAACAATGAAATAGCCCATGATACTTTTACCTCATTAGACTCATATTTATCCATATGTACAGCGGTCTACATACACCTGTTCTCTATGCACAAACTCCTTGGACCTGAAAAATACTTATAAACAAAATCATTACTCTATCCTTCATATTTAACCTGCAAAGAATGGTAAACAATAATGACATTCCTGTACATTGGTAAATTGTCAATGACATTCTTTCAAAACCGATTCAAACAAAACCCTCTGTAACCCTTACTTTTCCCGTTCCTACAAAAATACAACAGCCGCGACGCATCGGAGGATCGCCGCGGTAAGTTCGAACATATTCACTTTACTACATACAAACATTCCGATACAAATGTGGGGGAGATACTTCATAGGTTCCAAAACCAAAAATTAAAAAAACAAAAATAGACAGAATTCTCCCTTCACTCTTTCAGCAATAGAAAAAAATACAATGGGACAAACATGAGAGCAGCTCGAGAACCTTGCATGGACCAGCCATACAAAGTTCAAACAAACGGGCATGAGAATTTAACCACAGTTCCTCCTCTGAGAATCACAAAAACGTGTACTACACCTCCATCAACACTCATCATTACAGATTTCTGAAGCCGCAGCTGAACTACATCCATTCCAGAGGGATACCCAAAATAGTATCCTTGGACCACCTATGTTAATCTTTTTGGGGTTCAAAGGCCTTTGCCCCAAAACTAGGCTTTGTGCACCGTGTGACCGTCTGACTGTGGGAAGCCTCCATTCCTTCCCTATCACAGACCTCCTTGTGTCCATGGCGATTCGAATCGGCTTATCGTCTTAAACCTGCGTCCAGGTTAAACCGTTGCACCCATTTCGGAGAGCACCGCCCGGTGTCTTCTTATACGGTGGATTGAAGAACTACAACCACTATATCTGGTCCAGTCCCCCAACTAGAAACCCTAACCGAGGCGTCAACTGTATGGCTTGTTGTCCCAACACTTTTGGAACTACAGCAACAACCACAGATCAACCCCCGAATTAGGCCTCTACCCCTCACAGTGTATGCATACACAAGCGTTTTCCGCTATACACCCATACACTGCGTCGCCAGACTAAACCACACAGAACACTTACGCCCATTTACCACCTGCAGAACAATGTGGCTTCTGTCTGTATCCAGATGTTAAAACAATAATGGTGATGCCCCCCTGTTTGCTCTCTACCCAAAACTGTATTACAGTACAAAACTTCACAAAACTGGAACAAAATATAAAACACTTTTAAACGCCAAAATGCTTTCCATTTTCCTTCCAAGCACAAATCTCATTGCTCACCTCTAAAACCCCAAGCTCCTCCCACCAACTTCCTGTTGATACATAAAATGCTGAAAAGAACCTCATGTTTCATGCTCAGCTCTCAAAAAAAACAAACTGGTTTATTTACATATCATTTGTACATGAAAAGGGAGGGGGAGGGGGAAGCCTAGCCCCAATCGCCTTGTCTATCAAGACTCCAAAAAATCCATGGCTAAACATCATATATATTTCAACAATTTAAAAACCTTGGCAAGGGAAATGATGGAATAAACCCCCCTTTGCAAATGGGAGGGAATCGCCCCCGACCCACACATCCCCTGGAAGTCAAACCACAAGTTGAGACTCAAATACAAAACTCCTGCAAAAAGATGGCTCTAGGAGTTTCGACCAAACCCCCACTCCTCCTTTACAGGCTATACAATACAAACTTAAAAAAATGAATTGCCTTCTGGGAAACTCCCAAATATTTAAACATAAAAACAACACACACACTGTGTACAAAAACTCTGTTAGTCTTACAATCTATCAAATTTAGTGTAAAGTAGGGATTTCACTTAAAAACGAAATCCAATACAAAAACCGCCGCTCATATACTGCAAAGTCAGCTAACCCTGCAATAGCTTACAATCATTTAAATTAAAACAGAAAAATCCCTATCCTAATCCCATCTGCATGGAGTTTGCATGTTCTCCCTGTGTCTGCATTGACTTCCTCCCACATTCCAAAGACATGTTGGTAGGTCAACCAGATTCCCTCTATAAATGGGCCCCAGCATGCAAGCGCGTCGGGACCCCTCAGGGTAAGACCGCACTATATCAAGATACCACTCTACTCACCTCAAGAGGTGATGCTTACAAAAACAGTTTAAACCAGCGAATTCAACATTAAACAAAAACAGCCTCTCAGTATGTCACCCTGGTGTCTCACTACTCTCCCCAGCAGTGCACAGGTCAAACTGTAAACGCATAGAACAGAAGAAAACTGCGCCAATCAACAAATGTTAATATAGCATCCAGGGGCTGATGTGCAAAAAGCAGTGCACACTCAGCAAAGGCACCAGCCAGTGCACTAGATACCAAAAAATAATGTCCAATGATTATAAAACATATGATAAAAGTCCAGATGAATGCCCAGATGATGCAATAAAACCCCCAAAAATTAGACCACAATACTGAATTATAGAACTAAATGATGGATTAATAGTCCCATGCAAAGGAATAAATCCTGCAAATTACAAGATGAGATCAGTAAATGATTATGCAACACCCAGTGACATCAGCAAACAAAGGTGCCCTCCACCATAGTAAGGTAGCAGCTTACCAGAGGCAAGCCCACGAATAGTGGATGAACCATCACAAGCCTCATGGACAACAACAAAATGGCGCCATTAACGCATGCAATTTTTCCCGCCAAAACCAGCACAAACATGGGACATCAAAATGAACACTTAAATATAAAAACGCAAGACCACATGGGTTCCCACACACAAAGGAAAACAAAAATGGTCTCCACCAGTTTCCAACACAGAAAAGACTGCACTAAATTCACACCAAACATCAAAAACTGAGAAATTCCACCAGCAAAATAGCAGACGAATGCCACAGCACGGTCACATGATATCACACCCAAAGGAAAAGTGGCTGTGTGTTCCCCTATAGGACACCCACAGGCTAAGGAAACACTGCGCTTCAAGATGGCAGACAAACCACATGGCCAACAACAAAAGCCAGGAATGGCGCCATTAGTTTTTCCCGCCAAAACCAGCATCTCTTCACTACTTAGCCAAAACATCTCCACAAACACTGGAACTTTTCTAAATGACCATCAAAATCCACTGAAAAATGTGTCTTGAGTCAGCTACACTCCACAAGGCTCATGCCATCTCCACAAAGCCTCACACCTGAGACACCACATGAGCACTAAAACATTTTAAATACCCTTTGGCCACTAAACAGCACATTCAAAAATGTTAGTTACATGCAAAACCTTAAAACACCTTTCTCTACACATACACACTGTGGCATCAGCCTCCATAAAACAGCCATTGAGAAATATGACTCCTCAATGCTAGCACCCCAAAACAGTCTGCAACCAAAGGGCGTATTCCTTTCAACAAAACAGCTACTATTGTTTTGGCTTCCAACAATGCCTTGCAGCAGGCTGCTTTCAACTTAAAACCAGACAGACACTTTACTTAAAATATTTTTACAATTAGGTGGAGATGTGTCTTGGTCTCATACAAAGTCAAAAATCACAATCTATCCATTTCTATTTTTCATAGAAATCACAAACGCTACACACATACAGTATATTGTTGCTTGTAACATCAGATAATCTCTCAGGGTGTAGCCCCTCCAGTTACAGAGAGTCACCAACTTTCACCATTGTAACTGATAGATGCTGGCTGCCCGACTAAAGCACATGGCTTATGGCTCAATGCAGCGGCCATCTTTAACAATGCAGCCAAACAATCTAATCACATACAGTCTATATTTCTCATTTAGTTACACTCTTACACACTACAAAATTCATGCAATTTACTTGTTCCATACATTCACACACAAACACACACACATCTCTCATACATACACACACACACACACATCTCTCATACATACACACACACACACATCTCTCAGACATACACACACACATCTCTCAACATACACACACACGCACATACTGCAAACTTACAGCATTATTTCAAAAAGACGAAAAATTTGTTCTTTTACAGAGCAAAGCCCCTACGCATCGGATCGTGCATCCATACTTCCCCCATCTCGACTCGATGCCCAAAGGGGCTCCATCTAGTCCCTTCAGAGCCGCCATTTTACTGTTGTGGAAATATAGGTTCTATGCAGAGCATACAGCCTATTTTTCCTGTGCTAAATAAGCACACACTTCAGATTCCATCTTATTGCAATAATGCTATCTTTAGGCTAAAGTTCACTCACCTTCCATTCGGTTCCCATTCATTCAAAGAAAGGCAGCACAACATAGCTATGTTCTCATCTCAGCATCCCAGCATGACTGCCTGGGAGCAGTGTCTCTCGCTCTTTTATTAAAATCCCAACAGGAAGTGATGTCACAGCATGTGATCTTCACTAAAGAAGTTACCAACAGGAAGTGATGTCACAGCATGTGATCTTCACACAGGGAAAATGACCATACAAGGACATCCCTTCCAACAGGGTGTCCCATACAATCCAGTACATGAATACCACACAAGAAATATAGCTTAAAGGATACAATAATACAATAGTAATACAATAACATGATGGCTAAAGTCTTATGGGCGTGTCCGGGCAGGGAAGGCGTGTATGCTCCCAGCAAACAAAGCCGTATTGCTTTAAAACATGGACGCCTTCCCTGACTATGAAACGATCATAAGCTCTCATATTACCGCTAATAGGAATCCTTATTTTGCGCTATTCCAGAGAACAGCGCATACTCGGATTATACTATTATTGCTTGTGGAAGGGAGGCTATCTGCAGGCATGCGCTACGAATCCCGACCATGCTGATCAGACATAGCAGAGACAAGAGCGCACATCCGCCTGTAACCAATGATGTCGTTGCAGAGCAAGCATATCCCCTCCTCAACGATCGTCCGTGCTAATGCACAGAGGGCCCTCGTCGGCGAGCATATCCGCACGCTGCAAACATCACACTCCAACCTAAAGACGTTTTCCCCTACCAGACGGGATTCAACCAGCCTCAGACTGCCCCAGTCAGCTCTTTAGAGCGGGTTGCGTAAGTACTAACACTGGGTGACACTATGACAATACATATTAAATACATCTCCATAAAAATCTCCACAACAATAGACAATGGTCTGGACTGCAGAGATCTCTCCGCAGGGGATGTGTATTGAAGGGCTGCCTGCTTACCATAATCCCTTTACGTTTAACTGTAGTCTCTGTTTCAATGTTCAGTTCCCATTGGTTCTTCCTTGTCCCCTACCCCCCTCTATGACAAGGCTAAGGGGAGTGTCCCTAACTGTGTATAAAAGTGTATGTTTTGGATTTAATAAACTGTTGATGCTCTGCATGTTTAACCCTCAACACCTGTGTGGATAGTCTCGTGATTGAGGGGTTAAGGGCTGGTTATGGCGAATCTGCAGGCTGCGGGTGCGTTTGGAAGACAGGAGACACAGGTCTGGCGGATGTGCCCACCTGGGGTATCCGAGATCCGTCGCAGTGTTGGCAGCGGTGGGATGTCTCCTGCAGTCCGGGCCATCCAAACCACCACCAGGATTCAAGATCTGGGCAGCCGCCGAGGAGCAATACGGGAACCAGCCAGCATGAGAGCAGAGTTCGGGAGGAGGCTGAAAGGCATGCGGAAGCAACATCGGGGACCAGCGACAGAGCGCACCATGCTCAGCTGGGGGGATGTGATCCGCTGGCAACTCTGGCATGAAACGCTAAGCCACGAGCGGCACTGTAGCAAAATACTGAAACTGAGAAATGGTTTGGATCACTTCAAAGGTGACAGCAAAGATTAATTCCAGGAAATGTAGAGACAGAATGTCTACTGATGTCTGAATAAGTAAATTGGGTTAATTGGGTGTCTGAGGTAGCTTCCCATTCATCTATTGTCAGTGTGTTAATGAAGCCACCTATTATCTGCTACGGGATGTAATTACACTCCTAGTAAGGTGTCTGGCACGGTTTCATTGTTATGGGTAAATATGCGGAGACAAACGTCTCACGCATACCAAATTGTTAGAAATAGTTCCAGGTACTTAAATCACTGTCATCTGTTAGTTGTTGAAAGGAATGCCCCTGGAAAATGAGTTAAGAAACCCCCTTGCATGGGGAATGATATAAAAAGCCAGCTGTGGCAAAATAAAGTGTTGATTTACTCCCAGAACTGTGTGTCGTCCAGTTACTGGGGGGGGCAACAGGTTGCCTTGGATCAGTTAGAACTTCCTCAGCTTCAAGGATTTCCCAGCGGACTTTGGAGTTCCGCAACACTGGTTGGCAGGGGTGGGATTAAAGCCTTGCAGCAAGAGGAAGCAGCGTTCATGCAAATTCGGCTACACGAATGGAAGTGTGAATGGAGACAAACTATGCTGGATTAAAACGAGCGACGTTAAAGGATTTGCTGGAAGCAAGAGGGAAGAGCTCCAGCAATAAAACCAAAGCCGAGCCAATTGCAGAACTGACCGAGGGAGATCGGGCACACAGTATGGCTACAGAAGCCATGGAGACCGAGTTTGACCAAGGAGTGAAACGCAGGCTAGCGTTTTATGGAGAAAACCCCTCCACCGAGCTGGTACAGGCAACGTTAGCCCAAGTGGATGCCTTTATCACGGCGAGAGAAGAACGGGAGACCCAACTCCGGCTGGCGGTACAGCGTGCCTCTGAGAGACTGCTAACGACTACACCGGCACCAGAGACAAAACTAAAAGTACCCCATGATGCCTTTAAAAAGTTTGTGGAAGCAGAGGAAGAGATCGATAGCTTCCTGCAAGATTTTGAACAGCAATGCAAGCTGTACCAAGTACCCTAGACAGACTGGGTATGGATCTTAGGTGGTAAGCTGTCAGGCCGTGCAGCAGAAGCCTACAGAGCCGTGCCAGAGGAGGAAATCGCAAGCTATAGACGGGTAAAGGAAGTTATTTTGGCAAGATATGCCATCACCCCAGAAGCATACAGGAGACGCTTCCGGGTAGTGATGAGCCGAACACCCCCGGGTTCGGTTCGCACCAGAACCCGCGAACGGACTGAAAGTTCGCACGAACTTTAGAACCCTATTAAATACAATGGATGCGAACGTTCGAAATCTAAAGTGCTAATTATAACGACTATTATGAATGTTATTGTCCTAAAAAGGGTTTGGGAACCCAGGTTCTGCACCAGGGGACATGTATCAATCCCAAAAAAAGTTTTAAAAACGGCCGTTTTTCGGGAGCAGTCATTTTAACCACTTAACGACCGCCCACCGCCGATTTACGTCGGCAGAATGGCACGGACAGGCAGAATCACGTAGATCTACGTGACTGCCTTTGTACAGTTGGGGGGTCCATCCGGACCCCCCTTCTGTGCCGTGAGCGGTCGTTACTTCACCGGGAGCGATCCCAGATGAGGGGGCGGCCTTTCGATTCCGGCCCCCCCCTCGCGATCGCTCCCGGCGAATGGAAATGCCTCCTCTGTCTGTTTCAGACAGAGGAGGCAGGAGGAAGTGATGTCATCTCCTGTGCGGCGCTCACATATACCGAGCGCCGTACAAGAGAAGACATCAGGTCAGTGAGCACAACACTACACTGACACCAGGACACATAGGAACACTAATCGCCCCCCCCAGGACCCCCAGACCCCCCCAGATCACCCCCCAGATCACCCCCCAGCCCCCAGTCACAGTGTCACTGATTGCAGTGACCATTTATTTAGTGATCACTGCAATCAGTGACATTTGTGACTGTGAAAGTGTCACTAAAGTTTAGTTTTAGGTCCAGTGTAGCCCCCTAACCCCCCCTAATAAAGGTTTAACCCCCTGATCACCCCCCAGATAACCCTTTCACCCCCTATCACCGCTGTCGCTATGCGATCATTTTTCTGATGGCTGTCTTAGCATCAGTGATGGCGATCGGTAGCCAGTAATTTTTTTTAGGTTCGCCGCAGGTTTTTATAGCGTCGGGTACCCCAATATATTATCTAATAAAGGTTCAACCCCCTTGATCGCCCCCCAGGTAACCCTTTCACCCCCTATCACCGCTGTCGCTAATCGATCGTTTTTCTGATGCTGTCTTAGCATCAGTGATGGCGATCGGTAGCCAGTAATTTTTTTTAGGTTCGCCGCAGGTTTTTATAGCGTCAGGTACCCCAATATATTATCTAATAAAGGTTAAACCCCCTTGATCGCCCCCCAGGTAACCCTTTCACCCCCTATCACCGCTGTCGCTATGCGATCATTTTTCTGATGGCTGTCTTAGCATCAGTGATGGCGATCGGTAGCCAGTAATTTTTTTTAGGTTCGCCGCAGGTTTTTATAGCGTCGGGTACCCCAATATATTATCTAATAAAGGTTTAACCCCCTTGATCGCCCCCCAGGTAACCCTTTCACCCCCTATCACCGCTGTCGCTAATCGATCGTTTTTCTGATGCTGTCTTAGCATCAGTGATGGCGATCGGTAGCCAGTAATTTTTTTTAGGTTCGCCGCAGGTTTTTATAGCGTCAGGTACCCCAATATATTATCTAATAAAGGTTAAACCCCCTTGATCGCCCCCCAGGTAACCCTTTCACCCCCTATCACCGCTGTCGCTATGCGATCATTTTTCTGATGGCTGTCTTAGCATCAGTGATGGCGATCGGTAGCCAGTAATTTTTTTTAGGTTCGCCGCAGGTTTTTATAGCGTCGGGTACCCCAATATATTATCTAATAAAGGTTTAACCCCCTTGATCGCCCCCCAGGTAACCCTTTCACCCCCTATCACCACTGTCACTAAGCGATCGTTTTTCTGATCGCTGTCTTCGTGTCGGTGATGCCAATCGGTAGCCAGTCATATTTTTTAGGTTCGCCGCAGGTTTTTATAGCGTCAGGTACCCCCAAATATGATCTAATAAAGGTTTTAACCCCCTAATTGCCCCTAGTTAACCCTTTCACCAGTGATCACCATATAAGTGTTACGGGTGACGCTGGTTAGTTAGTTTGCTTTTTATAGTGTCAGGGCACCCGCCGTATATAACCCAATAAAGGTTTAACCCCCTGATCGCCCGGTGGGTGATATCAATTAGGTTTTAGCGTCAGAGAGGGTCTGCGTCACACCCCAGGCAGCGTCAGGTTAGTGCCAGTAACGCTAACACCCACGCGTAAAGCATACACCCCCCTTAGTGGTATAGTATCTGAACAGATCAATATCTGATCTGATCAGATCTATACCAGCGGTTTAGGGTTCCCAAAAACGCAGTGTTAGCGGGATCAGCCCAGATACCTGCTAGCACCTGCGTTTTGCCCCTCCGTCCAGCCCAGGCCACCCAAGTGCAGTATCGATCGATCACTGTCACTTACAAAACACAACACACATAACTGCAGCGTTCGCAGAGACAGGCCTGATCCCTGCGACTCCAGTGCTGTAGGAGGTGATTTCACCACCACAGTTAAAAAAAAAAAAGCATATATGCCGAAGCATGGGGGCAGCAGGGGCAGCAGGGCGGAGGAGCAATTTTGCTCCTAATGCCGCATACATACGGTCGAAATTCCGATGGAGGCTTGCCCGTGGAAACGTTTGACCATGTGTGTGCGGCATAACTTTTTTGCGGGAGGATGCCCCCATGCTTCGGCATATATAAATGGTGCATGTATGCCCATCATTAGAAGTGGGTGGATGAAGGGCGGTATTCTAATGGTGGGCATACCCACCAATCAATCTCTTTTTTCGTTCAGCCAACAGGCTGCATGAAAAAAAAAGATTACAATACATGTCCAACAAGGACCAGCAACGTACTGGTATGTTGCTGGACTTTGAATGGTTATACCAGATTGATGCCTGCGGGTTTAGGCATCATCTTGGTATCATTCTTTTCAGCCAGCGGCCGGCTTTCATGTAAAAGCAATCACAGCGGCTAATTAGCCTCTGGACTGCTTTTACAAGCAGTGGGAGGGAATGTCCCCCCCCGGATATAAAAAGCGCCATTGGGAAATTGGGAAAGCATTTTATCACACCGATCTTGGTGTGGTCAGATGCTTTGAGGGCAGAGGAAAGATCTAGGGTCTAGAAGACCCCAGTTTTTTCAAAAAAAGAGTACCTGTCACTACCTATTGCTATCATAGGGGATATTTACATTCCCTGAGATAACAATAAAAATTATAAAAAAAAAAATATATGTAAGGAACAATTTAAAAATAAAATAAAAAAGCAAAATTAATAATAAAAAAAAAAAAAAAAAAAAAAAAGCACCCCTGTCCTGCCCTGCTCTTGCCCAATGGCGAACGCAAGCGTCGGTCTGGCGTCATATGTAAACAGCAATTGCACCATGCATGTGAGGTATCACCGCGAAGGTCAGATCGAGGGCAGTCATTTTAGCAGTAGACCTCCTCTGTAAATCTAACGGGGTAATCTGTAAAGGCTTTTAAAGGCTTTTAAAAATGTATGTAGTTTGTCGCCAATGCGCGTTTGTGCGAAATTTTAAAGCATGTCGTGTTTGGTATCTATGTACTCGGCCTAAGATCATCTTTATTATTTCATCAAACATTTGGGCAATATAGTGTGTTTTAGTGCATTAAAATTAAAAAAAGTGTATTTTTTCCCCAAAAAATGCGTTTGAAAAATCGCTGCGCAAATACTGTGTAGAAAAAAAAATGCAACACCCACCATTTTAATCTGTAGGGCCTTTGCTTTAAAAATATATATAATGTTTGGGGGTTCAACATAATTTTCTTGCAAAAAAAAAATATGTTTTCATGTAAACAAAAAGTGTCAAAAAGGGCTTTGTCTGCAAGTGGTTAGAAGAGTGGATGTAAGCTTCCTAATGTTGTGTATAAAATGCCAGAACAGTTCAAAACCCCCCCAAATGACCCCATTTTGGAAAGTAGACACCCCAAGCTATATACTGAGAGGCATGTCGAGTCCATGGAATATTTTATATGTTGACACAAGTTGCGGAAAAAAGACAATTTTTTTTTTTTTTTGCACAAAGTTGTCACTAAATGATATATTGCTCAAACATGCCATGGGCATATGTGGAATTACACCCCAAAATAAATTCTGTTGCTTCTCCTGAGTACAGGGATACCACATGTGTGAGACTTTTTGGGAGCCTAGCCGCGTACGGGACCCCAAAAACAAAGCACCGCCTTCAGGCTTTCTAAGGGTGTAAATTTTTGATTTTACTTCTCACTGCCTATCACAGTTTCGGAGGCCATGGAATGCCCAGATGGCACAAACCCCCCCCCAAATGACCCCATTTTGGAAAGTAGACACCCCAAGCTATTTGCTGAGAGGTATTGTGAGTATTTTGCAGATCTCGCTTTTTGTCACAAAGTTTTGAAAATTGAAAAAAAAAAAAAAAAAAAAAAATTTTCTTTCTTCATTTTCAAAAACAAATGAGAGCTGTAAAATACTCACCATGCCTCCTCAGCAAATAGCTTGGGGTGTCTACTTTCCAAAATGGGGTCATTTGGGGGGGTTTTGTGCTATTTTGGCATTTTATGGCCTTAGAAACTGTGATAGGTAGTGAGGAGTGAAATCAAAAATTTGTGCCTAGAAATCCTGAAGGCGGTGCTTGGTTTTCGGGGTCCCGTACGCGGCTAGGCTCCTAAAAAGTCCCACACATGTGGTATCCCTGTACTCAGGAGAAGCAGCAAAATGTATTTTGGGGTGCAATTCCACATATAACCATGGCATGTGTGAGCAATATATCATTTAGTGACAACTTTTTGTAATTTATTTTTTATTTTTATTTTTTGTCATTATTCAATCACTTGGGACAAAAAAAAAAAATATTCAACGGGCTCAACAGGCCTCTCAGCAATTTCCTTGGGGTGTCTACTTTCTAAAATGGGGTCATTTGGGGGGGTTTTGTGCTATTTTGGCATTTTATGGCCTTCGAAACTGTGATAGGTAGTGAGGAATGAAATCAAAAATTTGCGCCCTTAGAAATCCTGAAGGCGGTGCTTGGTTTCCGGGGTCCCGTACGTGGCCAGGCTCCTAAAAAGTCCCACACATGTGGTATCCCCGTACTCAGGAGAAGCAGCAAAATGTATTTTGGGGTGCAATTCCACATATAACCATGGCATGTGTGAGCAATATATCATTTAGTGACAACTTTTTGTAATTTTTTTTTTTTTTGTCATTATTCAATCACTTGGGACAAAAAAAAAAAATATTCAATGGGCTCAACATGCCTCTCAGCAATTTCCTTGGGGTGTCTACTTTCCAAAATGGGGTCATTTGGGGGGGTTTTGTACTGCCCTGCCATTTTAGCACCTCAAGAAATGAGATAGGCAGTCATAAATTTAAAGCTGTGTAAATTTCAGAAAATGTACCCTAGTTTGTAAACGCTATAACTTTTGCGCAAACCAATAAATATACGTTTATTGACATTTTTTTTACTAAAGACATGTGGCTGAATACATTTTGGCCTAAATGTCTGACTAAAATTGAGTTTATTCGATTTTTCTTATAACAAAAAGTAGAAAATATCATTTTTTTTCAAAATTTTCGGTCTTTTTCCGTTTATATCGCAAAAAATAAAAATCGCAGAGGCAATCAAATACCATTAAAAGAAAGCTCTATTTGTGGGAAGAAAAGGACGCAAATTTCATTTGGGTACAACATTGCATGTCCGCACAATTTACAGTTAAAGCAGCGCAGTGCCGAATCCCAAAAACAGGCCTGGTCCTAATGGCCCGAAATGGTCCGGGGCTTAAGTGGTTAATAATGCATAAAGTGAAAAAAAAAAAAAGTAAAATATTCCTTTAAATATCGTACCTGGGGGGTGTCTAAAGTATGCCTGTGAAGTGCCACGTGTTTCCCGTGTTTAGAACTGTCCCTGCACAAAATTAAATTTCTAAAGGAAAAAAAGCCATTTAAAACTGCTTGCGGCTTTAATGTAATGTCTGGTCCCGGTAATATGGATGAAAATCTTTAAGAAAAATGGCATAGCTACCCAATCACAGCCCCTACCCCAGCCCATTACCAGCCCCTTTGGGTCTTGTATGGATATTAAGGGGAACCCCGCACACAAAATAAAAAAGGCCCTATATACTCTGAACTAGGGATGAGCTTCGTGTTCGAGTCGAACATACGTTCGACTCGAACATCGGCTGTTCGATCGTTCGACGAAGATCGAACGATTTGGGCCGTTCGCGCCAAATTCGAGTGACGCGAACGGCCCACAATGCACTACGCCATCGCAGTGTCATCCAGGCGCTGTGATTGGCCAAGCATGCACTGTGACCCCGCATGCTTGGCCAATCACAGCGCCGGCAGCGAGGAGAGCAATGATTGGCCACAGGCAGGATGCCTGTGGCCAATTATTGCTGAGGGTGTTTAGTACACGCCCCACACTATAAAAGGCCGCCAGCACGGCGGCCTAGTGTAGTGTGTTCCGGAGCAGGGAAAGAGCAGCATAGACAGGGACAGTGACTTTTATTTCTTTCTTGCTTAACCTGGATTCCTTTAGTTTAGGGAAAGAGAAGGATAGGTAGGGAGAGTGTCAGTGTGTTTTGTGCTTGTGCTATAGTGTGCTTAAAAAAAACATTTTTTCTAGGGACAGAAAACTGTAGGTAGGGAGAGTGTCAGTTTCTTTCACTGTGCAAGTCCTTGTTTCTAGGGACTGGGAAGGACAGTGAGTGAATTCTCCTTGTGCTATAGTGTGCTTAAAAAAAACATTTTTTCTAGGGACAGAAAACTGTAGGTAGGGAGAGTGTCAGTTTCTTTCACTGTGCAAGTCCTTGTTTCTAGGGACTGGGAAGGACAGTGAGTGAATTCTCCTTGTGCTATAGTGTGCTTAAAAAAACATTTTTTCTAGGGACAGAAAACTGTAGGTAGGGAGAGTGTCAGTTTCTTTCACTGTGCAAGTCCTTGTTTCTAGGGACTGGGAAGGACAGTGAGTGAATTCTCCTTGTGCTATAGTGTGCTTAAAAAAAACATTTTTTCTAGGGACAGAAAACTGTAGGTAGGGAGAGTGTCAGTTTCTTTCACTGTGCAAGTCCTTGTTTCTAGGGACTGGGAAGGACAGTGAGTGAATTCTCCTTGTGCTATAGTGTGCTTAAAAAAAACATTTTTTCTAGGGACAGAAAACTGTAGGTAGGGAGAGTGTCAGTTTCTTTCACTGTGCAAGTCCTTGTTTCTAGGGACTGGGAAGGACAGTGAGTGAATTCTCCTTGTGCTATAGTGTGCTTAAAAAAAACATTTTTTCTAGGGACAGAAAACTGTAGGTAGGGAGAGTGTCAGTTTCTTTCACTGTGCAAGTCCTTGTTTCTAGGGACTGGGAAGGACAGTGAGTGAATTCTCCTTGTGCTATAGTGTGCTTAAAAAAAACATTTTTTCTAGGGACAGAAAACTGTAGGTAGGGAGAGTGTCAGTTTCTTTCACTGTGCAAGTCCTTGTTTCTAGGGACTGGGAAGGACAGTGAGTGAATTCTCCTTGTGCTATAGTGTGCTTAAAAAAAACATTTTTTCTAGGGACAGAAAACTGTAGGTAGGGAGAGTGTCAGTTTCTTTCACTGTGCAAGTCCTTGTTTCTAGGGACTGGGAAGGACAGTGAGTGAATTCTCCTTGTGCTATAGTGTGCTTAAAAAAAACATTTTTTCTAGGGACAGAAAACTCTAGGTAGGGAGAGTGTCAGTTTCTTTCACTGTGCAAGTCCTTGTTTCTAGGGACTGGGAAGGACAGTGAGTGAATTCTCCTTGTGCTATAGTGTGCTTAAAAATTTTTTTTTCTAGGGACAGAAAACTCTAGGTAGGGAGAGTGTCAGTTTCTTTCACTGTGCAAGTCCTTGTTTCTAGGGACTGGGAAGGACAGTGAGTGAATTCTCCTTGTGCTATAGTGTGCTTAAAAAAAACATTTTTTCTAGGGACAGAAAACTGTAGGTAGGGAGAGTGTCAGTTTCTTTCACTGTGCAAGTCCTTGTTTCTAGGGACTGGGAAGGACAGTGAGTGAATTCTCCTTGTGCTATAGTGTGCTTAAAAAAAACATTTTTTCTAGGGACAGAAAACTGTAGGTAGGGAGAGTGTCAGTTTCTTTCACTGTGCAAGTCCTTGTTTCTAGGGACTGGGAAGGACAGTGAGTGAATTCTCCTTGTGCTATAGTGTGCTTAAAAAAAACATTTTTTCTAGGGACAGAAAACTGTAGGTAGGGAGAGTGTCAGTTTCTTTCACTGTGCAAGTCCTTGTTTCTAGGGACTGGGAAGGACAGTGAGTGAATTCTCCTTGTGCTATAGTGTGCTTAAAAAAAACATTTTTTCTAGGGACAGAAAACTGTAGGTAGGGAGAGTGTCAGTTTCTTTCACTGTGCAAGTCCTTGTTTCTAGGGACTGGGAAGGACAGTGAGTGAATTCTCCTTGTGCTATAGTGTGCTTAAAAAAAACATTTTTTCTAGGGACAGAAAACTGTAGGTAGGGAGAGTGTCAGTTTCTTTCACTGTGCAAGTCCTTGTTTCTAGGGACTGGGAAGGACAGTGAGTGAATTCTCCTTGTGCTATAGTGTGCTTAAAAAAAACATTTTTTCTAGGGACAGAAAACTGTAGGTAGGGAGAGTGTCAGTTTCTTTCACTGTGCAAGTCCTTGTTTCTAGGGACTGGGAAGGACAGTGAGTGAATTCTCCTTGTGCTATAGTGTGCTTAAAAAAAACATTTTTTCTAGGGACAGAAAACTCTAGGTAGGGAGAGTGTCAGTTTCTTTCACTGTGCAAGTCCTTGTTTCTAGGGACTGGGAAGGACAGTGAGTGAATTCTCCTTGTGCTATAGTGTGCTTAAAAAAAACATTTTTTCTAGGGACAGAAAACTGTAGGTAGGGAGAGTGTCAGTTTCTTTCACTGTGCAAGTCCTTGTTTCTAGGGACTGGGAAGGACAGTGAGTGAATTCTCCTTGTGCTATAGTGTGCTTAAAAAAAACATTTTTTCTAGGGACAGAAAACTGTAGGTAGGGAGAGTGTCAGTTTCTTTCACTGTGCAAGTCCTTGTTTCTAGGGACTGGGAAGGACAGTGAGTGAATTCTCCTTGTGCTATAGTGTGCTTAAAAAAAACATTTTTTCTAGGGACAGAAAACTGTAGGTAGGGAGAGTGTCAGTTTCTTTCACTGTGCAAGTCCTTGTTTCTAGGGACTGGGAAGGACAGTGAGTGAATTCTCCTTGTGCTATAGTGTGCTTAAAAAAAACATTTTTTCTAGGGACAGAAAACTGTAGGTAGGGAGAGTGTCAGTTTCTTTCACTGTGCAAGTCCTTGTTTCTAGGGACTGGGAAGGACAGTGAGTGAATTCTCCTTGTGCTATAGTGTGCTTAAAAAAAACATTTTTTCTAGGGACAGAAAACTGTAGGTAGGGAGAGTGTCAGTTTCTTTCACTGTGCAAGTCCTTGTTTCTAGGGACTGGGAAGGACAGTGAGTGAATTCTCCTTGTGCTATAGTGTGCTTAAAAAAAACATTTTTTCTAGGGACAGAAAACTGTAGGTAGGGAGAGTGTCAGTTTCTTTCACTGTGCAAGTCCTTGTTTCTAGGGACTGGGAAGGACAGTGAGTGAATTCTCCTTGTGCTATAGTGTGCTTAAAAAAAACATTTTTTCTAGGGACAGAAAACTGTAGGTAGGGAGAGTGTCAGTTTCTTTCACTGTGCAAGTCCTTGTTTCTAGGGACTGGGAAGGACAGTGAGTGAATTCTCCTTGTGCTATAGTGTGCTTAAAAAAAACATTTTTTCTAGGGACAGAAAACTGTAGGTAGGGAGAGTGTCAGTTTCTTTCACTGTGCAAGTCCTTGTTTCTAGGGACTGGGAAGGACAGTGAGTGAATTCTCCTTGTGCTATAGTGTGCTTAAAAAAAACATTTTTTCTAGGGACAGAAAACTGTAGGTAGGGAGAGTGTCAGTTTCTTTCACTGTGCAAGTCCTTGTTTCTAGGGACTGGGAAGGACAGTGAGTGAATTCTCCTTGTGCCATAGTGTGCTTAAAAAAAACATTTTTTCTAGGGACAGAAAACTGTAGGTAGGGAGAGTGTCAGTTTCTTTCACTGTGCAAGTCCTTGTTTCTAGGGACTGGGAAGGACAGTGAGTGAATTCTCCTTGTGCTATAGTGTGCTAAAGCATTCCTCATCAACCATCTTTGAAATCCTTGTTTTTTGGACAGTCAGGGAAATTGTCGTTGTGCTATTCTGTGCAAAAGCAATCATCCTGAACCATATTTAGAAATCCTTAAGTAAAGGGACAGAGAAGGACACCCGAAGGTAGCCCTTATTGCTTTTTTCCCATCTCCCTGCAGGCCATCTATTAGAATGTCTGGAAGGCAAACAAGGAGAGGCAGACAGTCAGGAGGCAATAAAAGAGGGCAAGCAGGCTCTGTGTCTGGGGGCAACAGTGCTGGTCGTGGACGCGGTGCATTGTCATCAGCACATGGCCATGGGACACGCTTGTCCTTCTTTTCGGCAGCTGGACATGTTGAGCCACATCATGCCGAAGACTTGGTAGAGTGGATGACCAAGCCCTCCTCCTCCTCATCCTCTCTCACCCAGGCTCAGGGTACTGGCAAAGCAGCTGCCAAAGCGTCCTCTTCCCTGGTATCAATGTCAGACTCATCATCAGTCACTCCTTCCCTAGACCCACCATGTCCTCCTCCTGAGGAGTCCCCCGAACTGTTTGAGCACAGTGTTGGGTACATGCTCCAGGAGGATGCCCAGCGTTTCGAAGGGTCTGATGATGAAACCCAGCTACAGGAAGGCAGTAGGGTGAGAGCAGACAGAGGGGATGCTCAAGAAGGACACCAATCTGGCAGTCATGTTCCAGCAGCTGCAGCATACTGCCAGATTGGCTCCAGTGATGAGGAGGGAGGGGATGATGAGGTCACTGACTCCACATGGGTGCCTAATAGGAGAGAGGAGGAGGAGGAGGATGAGGAGGAGGCACATCTCCAACGAGGCAGGATGCCCTTTGGTGGCCAGCGTAAGGGCAGTACACCGACGGAATCACACCGCAGAGCTCCGCCTGTGCAGGGCGCTGCCTCTGCCCGTCATTCAAAAAGTTCCTTGGTGTGGGCCTTTTTTGAGGCTAGTGCATCAGATCGCACAGCTGCTGTTTGCAACATATGTCTCAAGCGTATATCGCGTGGCCAAAACATCAGCCGCTTGGGTACCACATGCCTGACCAGACATATGTTGACCTGCCATGCAGCTCGTTGGCAAGCCTACCTCAAAGACCCACACCAAAGAACAAAGCGGACCTCTCCTTGCACCGCATCAGCTGGGATCTCCAACCCCACTATAACTTCAGTCCTCTCTGAAACATGCACTGAGAGGAATGAAGGTGTAGAATTAGGTGTGTCACAGCCAAGTACTTGCGGCCACTCTGCTAGCAGTACACCGACGTCCGATTCTAGCAGGCAAATTTCCCTGCCCCAGCTGCTGGACCGTCGAAAGAAGTTCACTCCCAGCCATCCACATGCCCAGCGGTTGAATGCTAGCTTGGCTAAATTGCTAGCGCTTCAACTGCTGCCTTTTCAGTTGGTAGACTCGGCCCCCTTCCGTGAGTTTGTGCAATGTGCGGTTCCTCAGTGGCAGGTTCCCAAACGCCACTTTTTCTCACGGAAGGCTATTCCGGCTCTCTACCGGCATGTGGAAGGCAATGTCTTGGCCTCGCTGGACAGGGCGGTCAGCGGTAAGGTGCATATTACCGCTGACTCATGGTCCAGCAGGCATGGACAGGGACGTTACCTTTCTTTCACGCCCCATTGGGTCACTCTTTTGGCAGCTGGGAAGGATGCAGGACAAGGTGCAGTAGTGTTGGAGGTTGTCCCACCGCCACGCCTCCAAAATGCTACTACTGGTTGTGACACACCTCTCTCCTCCACCCCCTCCTCTTCTTCTTCCTCCATGGCCTCTTCCTGTGGTTTGTCCTATGAACCAGCGGTGCTCCGTAGCCGTTTACGGGGCTACGCAAGTACGCAGGCAAAAAGATGCCATGCCGTGCTTGCGCTGGTGTGTTTGGGGGACAGAAGCCACACTGGGGCAGAGGTCCTGTCTGCTCTGCAGGGCCAGGCCGAGAGGTGGTTGACGCCACGCCAGCTTAAGCCAGGAATGGTGGTTTGCGACAATGGCACCAACCTCCTCTCCGCCCTCCGACAGGGACAACTGA
The DNA here is from genome assembly GCA_029206835.1 of Rana muscosa. Lineage (NCBI taxonomy): Eukaryota > Metazoa > Chordata > Amphibia > Anura > Ranidae > Rana > Rana muscosa. The sequence goes on from CM055128.1 coordinate 147,022,561, forward strand.
CCCATGTGCCCTGTGTGGCTCATGTCCTTAACCTGGTGGTGCAGCGGTTCTTGGGCAGGTACCCGGGCTTACAGGATGTCCTGAGGCAGGCCAGGAAAGTCTGTGTGCATTTCCGCAGATCTTATAATGCCAGTGCTCGCCTGGCTGAGCTGCAAAAGGAGTTGAACCTGCCCAAGAACCGCCTTATATGTGACATGCCCACCAGGTGGAACTCAACGTTGGCCATGCTGCAGCGGCTGCACACGCAGCAGAGGGCCATCAATGAGTACCTGTGCGACTACGGCACCAGGACAGGGTCAGGGGAGCTTGGTTTTTTTTCTCCACGCCAGTGGGGCATGATCAGGGATGCATGCACTGTCCTGGCACCATTTGAGGAGGCCACGAGGATGGTGAGCAGTGACAGTGCATGCATCAGTGACACTGTACCTCTTGTCCACCTGTTGGAGCACACGCTGCGTGGAATAATGGACAGGGCACTTGAGGCAGAACAGAGGCAGGAAGAGGAGGACTTCCTTGCCTCTCAAGGCCCCCTTTACCCAGACAGTGTTCCTTCTGTCCCACCCATCGCACAGGAAGAGGAGGAGGAGGAGGAGGAGGAGGAGGAGGAGGATTGTGTCAGCATGGAGGTGGAGGCTGGCACTCAGCATCATCAGCAGCAGTCTTTTAGGGATGATTTACAGTCCCAAGAAACCAGTGGACTTGTACGTGGCTGGGAGGAGGTGACTGCGGATCATGTCGTCCTTAGTGACCCAGAGGACTCCGGAGCGAATGCCTCAGCAAACCTACGCTGCATGGCCTCCCTGATCCTGCAAAGTCTGCGGAAGGATCCTCGTATTCTTCGGATCAAGGAGAGGGACCATTACTGGCTGGCCACTCTCCTTGATCCACGGTACAAGGGTAAGGTTGCGGACCTTATGTTACCGTCGCAGAGGGAGCAGAGGATGAGACAACTCCGGGAGGCCTTGCAGAAAGGTCTGTGCAACGCGTTCCCAGAGACTGGGAGGTTACAAACTCCTGGTCCTGGACAACGAGTTGCTGAGGCTTCGGCCAGTCAAAGAAGGAGCGGTGGGGAAGGTGGCCGTCTGACCGATGCGTTCAGACAATTCTTTAGTCCGCAGCCCCAAAGTATGATCGGTTCCAGCAACCATCGCCAGCGTCTGATAAACATGGTGCAGGAATATCTAGGGGCAAGGTCAGACTTGGACACCTTCCCCACCGAAAATCCTCTGGCTTACTGGGTCTTGAGGATGGATCACTGGCCAGAGCTTGCACAGTATGCAATTGAGCTACTGGCCTGTCCTGCATCCAGCGTTCTTTCGGAACGCACATTCAGTGCTGCTGGAGGATTTGTCACGGATCACAGGGTGCGCCTGTCCACCGACTCGGTTGATCGACTGACTTTCATCAAGATGAACCAGTCTTGGATCACCACCAGCTACCACACACCTGATGCTGATATAACAGACTAATTGATTTTAACATGTCACATCCCTTCAAGACTGATGCTGATGCTGAGTGCCTGTGCTGTTATGTTGACTGGCTATCCTCCTCCTCCGAGTCCTCAATGATACGATTGATGATGATAGCTTGGAAGATCATTTTTGTTTATGGGTGCCGCCACCAGTGGCTAAGGCCCAATTTTTCAGCCCCTGTTTAACAGGGGCGTGTAATTACAATTTTTGAAGCAATACTTTGCAACAGGGCTCATTGCTGTGCTCCAAGTACAGTATGTGTGAGGGGTTGGAGTGTTGTGCCACCAGTGCCTAAGGCCCAATTTTTCAGCCCCTGTTTAACAGGGGCGTGTCATTACAATTTTTGAAGCAATACTTTGCAACAGGGCTCATTGCTGTGCTCCAAGTACAGTATCTGTGAGGGGTTGCAGTGTTGTGCCACCAGTGCCTAAGGCCCAATTTTTCAGCCCCTGTTCAACAGGGGCATGTAATTACAATTATTGATCTAATAATTCACAGCAGGGCCCATTCCTGCACCCACCAAGCAAGAGTAACTCTGAGGGCTTACAGTGTTGTGGCAACACCACCACCACCACCACCACCACGAAAGGCCCAATTTTTCAGCCCCTGTTCAACAGGGGCATGCAATTACAATTCTTGATCTAATAATTCACAGCAGGGCCCATTGCTGCACCCACCAAGAGTAACTGTCAGGGCTTACAGTGTTGTGGCACCAGCACCACCATCAAAGGCCCAATTTTTACTACCACTGTTCAACAATTATATGTAATTACAATTCCTGATATAATAGTTGACAGCAGGGCGTTCCAGCACCAACCAAGAGTAACTGTGAGTGCATACAGTGTTGTGCCAACACCAACTAAGGGGCCTATTTCTGCAGATTATATACGGCAGGTCCCTACTTTCAAACATCCAACTTACAAACGACTCCTACTTGCAAACGCAAGAAGACAACAGGAAGTGAGAGGAAATCTACCCCTAGGAAGGAAAATTCTCTCCTGTAAGAATTAATATGGGAGAAAGGTGTCTCCTCTGTACTGATGCTTTATCAGCAATCCTTGTTTCAAGAAAAACACCACATTTCAAAAACAGTTGTCATTGGGACGGAAAGTGAGGTGAAATGTTCTGAACAGGGGCACAGACAGCAAAACAAATGTTACAGGGGTGATAACCCTTACCTATGTTTTCCAAAAAGTTTAAAAATAGATTTTTGGGCTGGAGCTACACTTAAACAATGTACCTGTTCAAAATTACAAACACATTCTACATAAGAACAAACATACAGTCCCTGTCTTGTATGCACCGCCTGTATACGGCTGTTCAGAGTATATAGGGCCTTTTTTATTTTATGTGCGGGGTTCCCCTTAATATCCATACAAGACCCAAAGGGGCTGGTAATGGGCTGGGGTAGGGGGGGGGGGTCATGGGGTAGCTATGCCATTTTTCTTAAAGATTTTCATCCATATTACCGGGACCAGACATTACATTAAAGCCGCAAGCAGTTTTAAATGGCTTTTTTTTCCTTTAGAAGTGTCATTTTGTGCAGGGACAGTTCTAAACACGGGAAACACGTGGCACTTCACAGGCATACTTTAGACACCCCCCAGGTACGATATTTAAAGGAATATTTGACTTTTTTTTTTTCACTTTATGCATCATTAAAATGACTGCTCCCGAAAAACGACCGTTTTTAAAACTTCTTTTTGCATTGATACATGTCCCCTGGTGCAGAACCCGGGTTCCCAAACCCTTTTTAGGACAATAACATGCATAATAGTTGTTATAATTAGCACTTTAGAATTCGAACGTTCGCATCCATTGTATTTAATAGGGTTCTAATGTTCGTACGAACTTTCGGTCCGTTCGCGGGTTCTGGTGCGAACCGAACCCGGGGGTGTTCGGCTCATCACTACTCTGAACAGCCGTATACAGGCGGTGCATACAAGACAGGGACTGTAGGTTTGTTCTTATGTAGAATCTGTTTGTAATTTTGAACAGGTACATTGTTTAAGTGTAGCTCCAGCCAAAAAATCTATTTTTAAGCTTTTTGGAAAACATAGGGAAGGGTTATCACCCCTGTAACATTTGTTTTGCTGTCTGTGCAGTGTGCACCTGTTCAGAACAGTTCACCTCACTTTCCGTCCTAATGACAAATGTTTTTTGAAAATTTGGGTTTTTTATTGAAACAAGAATTGGTGATAAAGCATCAGTGGAGAGGAGACACTTTTTTCCCCATATTAACTCTTACAGGAGAGAATTTGCCTTCCTAGGGGTAGATTTCCTCTCACTTCCTGTTGTATCCTTCCGTTTGCAAGGAGGAGTCGTTTGTAAGTTGGATGTTTGAAAGTAGGGGCCTGCCGTATATACTCAGCTGAAATTTGCCCCTTACATGTTGGTGTTGCCACAACACTGTGAGCCCTCACAGTTACTCTTGGTGGGCGCTAGTGATGAGCCGAACACCCCCGGGTTCAGGTCGCACCAGAACCCGCGAACGGACCGAAAGTTCGTACGAACATTAGAACCCTATTAAATACAATGGATGCGAACGTTCGAATTCTAAAGTGCTAATTATAACGACTATTATGCATGTTATTGTCCTAAAAAGGGTTTGGGAACCCGGGTTCTGCACCAGGGGACATGTATCAATGCAAAAAGAAGTTTTAAAAACGGTTGTTTTTCGGGAGCAGTCATTTTAATGATGAATAAAGTGAAAAAAAAAAAGTCAAATATTCCTTTAAATATTGCACCTGGGGGGTGTCTAAAGTATGCCTGTGAAGTGCCACGTGTTTCCCGTGTTTAGAACTGTCCCTGCACAAAATGACACTTCTAAAGGAAAAAAAAGCCATTTAAAACTGCTTGCGGCTTTAATGTAATGTCTGGTCCCGGTAATATGGATGAAAATCTTTAAGAAAAATGGCATAGCTACCCCATGACCCCCCCCCCCCCCCCTACCCCAGCCCATTACCAGCCCCTTTGGGTCTTGTATGGATATTAAGGGGAACCCCGCACATAAAATAAAAAAGGCCCTATATACTCTGAACAGCCGTATACAGGCGGTGCATACAAGACAGGGACTGTAGGTTTGTTCTTATGTAGAATCTGTTTGTAATTTTGAACAGGTACATTGTTTAAGTGTAGCTCCAGCCCAAAAATCTATTTTTAAACTTTTTGGAAAACATAGGTAAGGGTTATCACCCCTGTAACATTTGTTTTGCTGTCTGTGCCCCTGTTCAGAACATTTCACCTCACTTTCCGTCCCAATGACAACTGTTTTTGAAATGTGGTGTTTTTCTTGAAACAAGGATTGGTGATAAAGCATCAGTACAGAGGAGACACCTTTCTCCCATATTAATTCTTACAGGAGAGAATTTTCCTTCCAAGGGGTAGATTTCCTCTCACTTCCTGTTGTCTTCTTGCGTTTGCAAGTAGGAGTCGTTTGTAATTGTAAGTTGGATGTTTGAAAGTAGGGACCTGCCGTATATACTCTGCAGAAATAGGCCCCTTAGTTGTTGGTGTTGGCACAACACTGTAAGCACTCACAGTTACTCTTGGTTGGTGCTGGAACGCCCTGCTGTCAACTATTATATCAGGAATTTTAATTACATATAATTGTTGAACAGTGGTAGTAAAAATTGGGCCTTTGATGGTGGTGCTGGTGCCACAACACTGTAAGCCCTGACAGTTACTCTTGGTGGGTGCAGCAATGGGCCCTGCTGTGAATTATTAGATCAAGAATTGTAATTGCATGCCCCTGTTGAACAGGGGCTGAAAAATTGGGCCTTTCGTGGTGGTGGTGGTGGTGGTGGTGGTGTTGCCACAACACTGTAAGCCCTCAGAGTTACTCTTGGTGGGTGCAGGAATGGGCCCTGCTGTGAATTATTAGATCAAGAATTGTAATTACATGCCCCTTTTGAACAGGGGCTGAAAAATTGGGCCTTTCGTGGTGGTGGTGGTGGTGGCGTTGCCACAACACTGTAAGCCCTCAGAGTTACTCTTGGTGGGTGCAGCAATGGGCCCTGCTGTGAATTATTAGATCAAGAATTGTAATTACATGCCCCTGTTGAACAGGGGCTGAAAAATTGGGCCTTAGGCAATGGTGGCACAACACTACAACCCCTCACAGATACTGTACTTGGAGCACAGCAATGAGCCCTGTTGCAAAGTATTGCTTCAAAAATTGTAATGACACGCCCCTGTTAAACAGGGGCTGAAAAATTGGGCCTTAGGCACTGGTGGCACAACACTCCAACCCCTCACAGATACTGTACTTGGAGCACAGCAATGAGCCCTATGGCAAATTATTGCTAAAAAAATTGTAATTACACGCCCCTGTTAAACAGGGGCTGAAAAATTGGGCCTTAGCCACTGGTGGCGGCACCCATAAACAAAAATGATCTTCCAAGCTATCATCATCAATCGTATCATTGAGGACTCGGAGGAGGAGGATAGCCAGTCAACATAACAGCACAGGCACTCAGCATCAGCATCAGTCTTGAAGGGATGTGACATGTTAAAATCAATTAGTCTGTTATATCAGCATCAGGTGTGTGGTAGCTGGTGGTGATCCAAGACTGGTTCATCTTGATGAAAGTCAGTCGATCAACCGAGTCGGTGGATAGGCGCACCCTGTGATCCGTGACAAATCCTCCAGCAGCACTGAATGTGCGTTCCGAAAGAACGCTGGATGCAGGACAGGCCAGTAGCTCAATTGCATACTGTGCAAGCTCTGGCCAGTGATCCATCCTCAAGACCCAGTAAGCCAGAGGATTTTCGGTGGGGAAGGTGTCCAAGTCTGACCTTGCCCCTAGATATTCCTGCACCATGTTTATCAGACGCTGGCGATGGTTGCTGGAACCGATCATACTTTGGGGCTGCGGACTAAAGAATTGTCTGAACGCATCGGTCAGACGGCCACCTTCCCCACCGCTCCTTCTTTGACTGGCCGAAGCCTCAGCAACTCGTTGTCCAGGACCAGGAGTTTGTAACCTCCCAGTCTCTGGGAACGCGTTGCACAGACCTTTCTGCAAGGCCTCCCGGAGTTGTCTCATCCTCTGCTCCCTCTGCGACGGTAACATAAGGTCCGCAACCTTACCCTTGTACCGTGGATCAAGGAGAGTGGCCAGCCAGTAATGGTCCCTCTCCTTGATCCGAAGAATACGAGGATCCTTCCGCAGACTTTGCAGGATCAGGGAGGCCATGCAGCGTAGGTTTGCTGAGGCATTCGGTCCGGAGTCCTCTGGGTCACTAAGGACGACATGATCCGCAGCCACCTCCTCCCAGCCACGTACAAGTCCACTGGTTTCTTGGGACTGTAAATCATCCCTAAAAGACTGCTGCTGATGATGCTGAGTGCCAGCCTCCACCTCCATGCTGACACAATCCTCCTCCTCCTCCTCCTCTTCCTGTGCGATGGGTGGGACAGAAGGAACACTGTCTGGGTAAAGGGGGCCTTGAGAGGCAAGGAAGTCCTCCTCTTCCTGCCTCTGTTCTGCCTCAAGTGCCCTGTCCATTATTCCACGCAGCGTGTGCTCCAACAGGTGGACAAGAGGTACAGTGTCACTGATGCATGCACTGTCACTGCTCACCATCCTCGTGGCCTCCTCAAATGGTGCCAGGACAGTGCATGCATCCCTGATCATGCCCCACTGGCGTGGAGAAAAAAAACCAAGCTCCCCTGACCCTGTCCTGGTGCCGTAGTCGCACAGGTACTCATTGATGGCCCTCTGCTGCGTGTGCAGCCGCTGCAGCATGGCCAACGTTGAGTTCCACCTGGTGGGCATGTCACATATAAGGCGGTTCTTGGGCAGGTTCAACTCCTTTTGCAGCTCAGCCAGGCGAGCACTGGCATTATAAGATCTGCGGAAATGCACACAGACTTTCCTGGCCTGCCTCAGGACATCCTGTAAGCCCGGGTACCTGCCCAAGAACCGCTGCACCACCAGGTTAAGGACGTGAGCCACACAGGGCACATGGGTCAGTTGTCCCTGTCGGAGGGCGGAGAGGAGGTTGGTGCCATTGTCGCAAACCACCATTCCTGGCTTAAGCTGGCGTGGCGTCAACCACCTCTCGGCCTGGCCCTGCAGAGCAGACAGGACCTCTGCCCCAGTGTGGCTTCTGTCCCCCAAACACACCAGCGCAAGCACGGCATGGCATCTTTTTGCCTGCGTACTTGCGTAGCCCCTTGAACGGCTACGGAGCACCGCTGGTTCAGAGGACAAAGCACAGGAAGAGGCCATGGAGGAAGAAGAAGAGGAGGGGGTGGAGGAGAGAGGTGTGTCACAACCAGTAGTAGCATTTTGGAGGCGTGGCGGTGGAACAACCTCCAACACTACTGCACCTTGTCCTGCATCCTTCCCAGCTGCCAAAAGAGTGACCCAATGGGCCGTGAAAGAAAGGTAACGTCCCTGTCCATGCCTGCTGGACCATGAGTCAGCGGTAATATGCACCTTACCGCTGACCGCCCTGTCCAGCGAGGCCAAGACATTGCCTTCCACATGCCGGTAGAGAGCCAGAATAGCCTTCCGTGAGAAAAAGTGGCGTTTGGGAACCTGCCACTGAGGAACCGCACATTGCACAAACTCACGGAAGGGGGCCGAGTCTACCAACTGAAAAGGCAGCAGTTGAAGCGCTAGCAATTTAGCCAAGCTAGCATTCAACCGCTGGGCATGTGGATGGCTGGGAGTGAACTTCTTTTGACGGTCCAGCAGCTGGGGCAGGGAAATTTGCCTGCTAAAATCGGACGTCGGTGTACTGCTAGCAGAGTGGCCGCAACTACTTGGCTGTGACACACCTAATTCTACACCTTCATTCCTCTCAGTGCATGTTTCAGAGAGGACTGAAGTTATAGTGGGGTTGGAGATCCCAGCTGATGCGGTGCAAGGAGAGGTCCGCTTTGTTCTTTGGTGTGGGTCTTTGAGGTAGGCTTGCCAACGAGCTGCATGGCAGGTCAACATATGTCTGGTCAGGCATGTGGTACCCAAGCGGCTGATGTTTTGGCCGCGCGATATACGCTTGAGACATATGTTGCAAACAGCAGCTGTGCGATCTGATGCACTAGCCTCAAAAAAGGCCCACACCAAAGAACTTTTGGAATGACGGGCAGAGGCAGCACCCTGCACAGGCGGAGCTCTGCGGTGTGATTCCGTCGGTGTACTGCCCTTACGCTGGCCACCAAAGGGCATCCTGCCTCGTTGGAGATGTGCCTCCTCCTCATCCTCCTCCTCCTCCTCTCTCCTATTAGGCACCCACGTGGAGTCAGTGACCTCATCATCCCCTCCCTCCTCATCACTGGAGCCAATCTGGCAGTATGCTGCAGCTGCTGGAACATGACTGCCAGATTGGTGTCCTTCTTGAGCATCCCCTCTGTCTGCTCTCACGCTACTGCCTTCCTGTAGCTGGGTTTCATCATCAGACCCTTTGAAACGCTGGGCATCCTCCTGGAGCATGTACCCAACACTGTGCTCAAACAGTTCGGGGGACTCCTCAGGAGGAGGACATGGTGGGTCTAGGGAAGGAGTGACTGATGATGAGTCTGACATTGATACCAGGGAAGAGGACGCTTTGGCAGCTGCTTTGCCAGTACCCTGAGCCTGGGTGAGAGAGGATGAGGAGGAGGAGGAGGGCTTGGTCATCCACTCTACCAAGTCTTCGGCATGATGTGGCTCAACATGTCCAGCTGCCGAAAAGAAGGACAAGCGTGTCCCATGGCCATGTGCTGATGACAATGCACCGCGTCCACGACCAGCACTGTTGCCCCCAGACACAGAGCCTGCTTGCCCTCTTTTATTGCCTCCTGACTGTCTGCCTCTCCTTGTTTGCCTTCCAGACATTCTAATAGATGGCCTGCAGGGAGATGGGAAAAAAGCAATAAGGGCTACCTTCAGGTGTCCTTCTCTGTCCCTTTACTTAAGGATTTCTAAATATGGTTGAGGATGATTGCTTTCGCACAGAATAGCACAACGACAATTTCCCTGACTGTCCAAAAAACAAGGATTTCAAAGATGGTTGATGATCAATGCTTTAGCACACTATAGCACAAGGAGAATTTCCCTCACTGTCCTTCCCTGTCCCTAGAAACAAGGATTATCACAGTGAAAGAAACTGACACTCTTCCTACCTATAGTTTTCTGTCCCTAGAAAAAATGTTTTTTTAAAGACGGTTGATGATCAATGCTTTAGCACACTATAGCACAAGGAGAATTTCCCTCACTGTCCTTCCCTGTCCCTAGAAACAAGGATTATCACAGTGAAAGAAACTGACACTCTCCCTACCTATAGTTTTCTGTCCCTAGAAAAAATGTTTTTTTAAAGATGGTTGATGATCAATGCTTTAGCACACTATAGCACAAGGAGAATTTCCCTCACTGTCCTTCCCTGTCCCTAGAAACAAGGATTAGCACAGTGAAAGAAACTGACACTCTCCCTACCTATAGTTTTCTGTCCCTAGAATTTTTTTTTTTTAAAGATGGTTGATGATCAATGCTTTAGCACACTATAGCACAAGGAGAATTTCCCTCACTGTCCTTCCCTGTCCCTAGAAACAAGGATTATCACAGTGAAAGAAACTGACACTCTTCCTACCTATAGTTTTCTGTCCCTAGAAAAAATGTTTTTTTAAAGACGGTTGATGATCAATGCTTTAGCACACTATAGCACAAGGAGAATTTCCCTCACTGTCCTTCCCTGTCCCTAGAAACAAGGATTATCACAGTGAAAGAAACTGACACTCTTCCTACCTATAGTTTTCTGTCCCTAGAAAAAATGTTTTTTTAAAGATGGTTGATGATCAATGCTTTAGCACACTATAGCACAAGGAGAATTTCCCTCACTGTCCTTCCCTGTCCCTAGAAACAAGGATTATCACAGTGAAAGAAACTGACACTCTTCCTACCTATAGTTTTCTGTCCCTAGAAAAAATGTTTTTTTAAAGATGGTTGATGATCAATGCTTTAGCACAGTATAGCACAAGGAGAATTTCCCTCACTGTCCTTCCCTGTCCCTAGAATTAAGGATTATCACAGTGAAAGAAACTGACACTCTCCCTACCTATAGTTTTCTGTCCCTAGAAAAAATGTTTTTTTAAAGATGGTTGATGATCAATGCTTTAGCACAGTATAGCACAAGGAGAATTTCCCTCACTGTCCTTCCCTGTCCCTAGAAACAAGGATTATCACAGTGAAAGAAACTGACACTCTCCCTACCTATAGTTTTCTGTCCCTAGAATTTTTTTTTTTTAAAGATGGTTGATGATCAATGCTTTAGCACACTATAGCACAAGTAGAATTTCCCTCACTGTCCTTCCCTGTCCCTAGAAACAAGGATTATCACAGTGAAAGAAACTGACACTCTCCCTACCTATAGTTTTCTGTCCCTAGAAAAAATGTTTTTTTAAAGATGGTTGATGATCAATGCTTTAGCACACTATAGCACAAGGAGAATTTCCCTCACTGTCCTTCCCTGTCCCTAGAAACAAGGATTATCACAGTGAAAGAAACTGACACTCTTCCTACCTATAGTTTTCTGTCCCTAGAAAAAATGTTTTTTTAAAGATGGTTGATGATCAATGCTTTAGCACACTATAGCACAAGGAGAATTTCCCTCACTGTCCTTCCCTGTCCCTAGAAACAAGGATTATCACAGTGAAAGAAACTGACACTCTTCCTACCTATAGTTTTCTGTCCCTAGAAAAAATGTTTTTTTAAAGATGGTTGATGATCAATGCTTTAGCACAGTATAGCACAAGGAGAATTTCCCTCACTGTCCTTCCCTGTCCCTAGAAACAAGGATTATCACAGTGAAAGAAACTGACACTCTCCCTACCTATAGTTTTCTGTCCCTAGAAAAAATGTTTTTTTAAAGATGGTTGATGATCAATGCTTTAGCACACTATAGCACAAGGAGAATTTCCCTCACTGTCCTTCCCTGTCCCTAGAAACAAGGATTAGCACAGTGAAAGAAACTGACACTCTCCCTACCTATAGTTTTCTGTCCCTAGAATTTTTTTTTTTTAAAGATGGTTGATGATCAATGCTTTAGCACACTATAGCACAAGGAGAATTTCCCTCACTGTCCTTCCCTGTCCCTAGAAACAAGGATTATCACAGTGAAAGAAACTGACACTCTTCCTACCTATAGTTTTCTGTCCCTAGAAAAAATGTTTTTTTAAAGACGGTTGATGATCAATGCTTTAGCACACTATAGCACAAGGAGAATTTCCCTCACTGTCCTTCCCTGTCCCTAGAAACAAGGATTATCACAGTGAAAGAAACTGACACTCTCCCTACCTATAGTTTTCTGTCCCTAGAAAAAATGTTTTTTTAAAGATGGTTGATGATCAATGCTTTAGCACACTATAGCACAAGGAGAATTTCCCTCACTGTCCTTCCCTGTCCCTAGAAACAAGGATTAGCACAGTGAAAGAAACTGACACTCTCCCTACCTATAGTTTTCTGTCCCTAGAAATTTTTTTTTTTAAAGATGGTTGATGATCAATGCTTTAGCACACTATAGCACAAGGAGAATTTCCCTCACTGTCCTTCCCTGTCCCTAGAAACAAGGATTATCACAGTGAAAGAAACTGACACTCTTCCTACCTATAGTTTTCTGTCCCTAGAAAAAATGTTTTTTTAAAGACGGTTGATGATCAATGCTTTAGCACACTATAGCACAAGGAGAATTTCCCTCACTGTCCTTCCCTGTCCCTAGAAACAAGGATTATCACAGTGAAAGAAACTGACACTCTTCCTACCTATAGTTTTCTGTCCCTAGAAAAAATGTTTTTTTAAAGATGGTTGATGATCAATGCTTTAGCACACTATAGCACAAGTAGAATTTCCCTCACTGTCCTTCCCTGTCCCTAGAAACAAGGATTATCACAGTGAAAGAAACTGACACTCTTCCTACCTATAGTTTTCTGTCCCTAGAAAAAATGTTTTTTTAAAGCTGATTGATGATCAATGCTTTAGCACACTATAGCACAAGTAGAATTTCCCTCACTGTCCTTCCCTGTCCCTAGAAACAAGGATTATCACAGTGAAAGAAACTGACACTCTTCCTACTGTGACAGCAGGAAGGTAAAGTCACCTGGTTGCATCCAGGGGGGTAGATATATTTCGCCCAGATTCAGGCTTTACGCCGACTTATACAACTAGGTGGAGAGTTGTATAAGGCTAGTGGGCTCATGGATGACTCATACCTCTAGGGAGAGTGTGGGGCGTCGTACAGACAGGGAGTTGATGAGGCCAGCTGAAGCTTGTCAGCTCATTTAGGCCTCTATAAGAACTCCCAGCTTCATTAGATGTTAGCTCATGCCTGGAACCAGACCTGTGTGGACTGTCTAGGGAGAGTGAACCCCTGTGCGGTGAGGCAAAGCCTGTGTGGCTATTTGTTTGGACTTTTACTAAACCAGGGACTTAGGGACTAGGACAGCACTAGGCTGATCCCAGTTGTTAGTTAGGAAACCTGTATGTTTAGTCAGAGGTCAACTTGACCAGGATTTATTTTGGTTATGTTTCTTTTGCTTTGCTGTGTTTTGTCACTGTAAATAGAAAATAAACCGCACCTTTTTTTGATTTTGAAAACCACAACCTCCGTTTGCTGGGCCTGTTTTGTGTGGGGAGCCCATCCCGGGGGTCACACACACCCGCTGCCGAGCTAACCCCCTCACAGTTGGTGGAGAACCAGTGGCAGTTTTTTTTAAGCCAGCATGGAGGAGATACTGAAGCAGCTGGCTCTAGCAAATGCCAATCAACAGCAGACAAATGCAGGTTTGCAAAGGAGCCTTGCAGCCCAGCAGCAGACAAACGCAACTTTGCAACAGAGTCTGGAGGCTCAGCAACGAGCCCAGCAGCAATCTGAGGCCCGCTTCATAGACCTGTTGCAGAAGCAAGAGCAGAGACTACAACAACAGATGGAAGCAGTAATGCAGCAACGTCCGCAGACCAGTGAGGAAAGCCGTCCCACTAATACCGCGTCCTTTGGGGTGAGTCGTTTATTGACAAAAATGACTGGAGAGGATGATCCAGAGGTATTTTTGACCACATTTGAAAGGACCGCTGAAAGAGAAAAGTGGCCTGAGGAGCAGTGGGCTGGACTGGTGGCTCCTCTGTTAACTGGTGAATCGCAGAAAGCTTACTATGACCTAGAGCCTAACCAAGCAAAAGACTATGTGATGCTAAAAGCTGAAATATTGGCAAGGCTGGGTGTCACCCAGGCTGTCCGGGCTCAGCGTGTGCATAACTGGACTTTCCAGCTTGGAAAACCCCCCAGGTCTCAAATGTATGATCTCATTCACCTGAGCAGAAAGTGGCTACAGCCAGAGACTTTGTCCGCACCAAAGATTGTGGAACGTGTTGTAATGGATCGGTTTTTGAGAGCTCTTCCTACTGCCATCCAAAAGTGGGTAAGCCATGGAGACCCAGAGACGGCCGATGGTCTTGTGGATCGTGTGGAGAAATACTTGGCTACAGAGAACCTGACGGCCTCTTCCAGAGACACTCGGACTTTCCACCCTAAGACCAGACCATCCCCAGGGGCGGATAAGAGGATTCCAAGGGGTGAGGGTGGAGAGAGTGAGAGGGTGGGAGCTCTACCCCAAGTTTGGCGAGAACAGCCTGGGAAATCAGCGGCTCAAGAGGCGGCAAGAAGGATCGTTTGCTACCGCTGCCGGCAAGCGGGACATATTGCAGCCAATTGCCCGGTTGTGGAGGAACCCATGCAGTGTGACTTTCTGACGGGCAGACGTCAGTCGCTGTGTGCGACAGTCGCATGCACTGCCATTCGAGGAACTGAGAAACATTTATGCAAAATGTGTGTTAATGGTAGAAATGTTGTGGTATTGCTGGATTCAGGTAGCCTTGTGACCCTGATAAAGGCTGAGTTAGTTAAAACAGAGGTCTCTGGGAATAGCAAGGTAGCTGTTATTTGTGTGCATGGGGACACCCGAGAGTATCCAGTGACTACAGTGTGTTTCGAGACCCCCAAAGGTACCCTCTCTCATCCAGTGGGCTTAGTATCTCAGTTACCGCATGACGCCATTGTGGGAAGGGATTTTCCGAAGTTCTGGGAACTGTGGGATGATCCTGAGCCCCTCACTGGTGCCCCTATGTACCAGGAATGTGATAGCCAGAACTCCCCTGAGAGTGGTGAGGACTCTCCGGAATTTCCCTTATCAGTATTGGCAGGGGAGACTCAAGAAACTGGAGAGGAGCCCACCTCCTCAGACGAAAACCTACCGTCTGTGGAGTTTTCTGATCTTGAGGTTCACAGGGAAAACTTTGCCACAGAACAGTTGAAAGACCCCGCCCTAATAAAGGCACGGGAAAACGTAGTGAAAATAGATGGTGAGTTAGTGAACCCAGATAATACCTGCACTTACCCATACTTCAGCGTAGAGAAGGACCTACTGTATCGGGTGGCAAAAAGGGCAGAAGAAACCGTTGAGCAGCTTGTGGTGCCCAAACCTTACAGGAAGTTGGTGTTGGAGTTGGCCCATGGGCACATTCTTGGAGGTCATCTGGGGACAGAGAAAACCCGAGAGAGGGTATTACAGAGATTCTATTGGCCGGGGGTGATGAAGGACGTAGAAAATTATTGTTCCTCCTGCCCTGTGTGTCAGAGGTTGGCCCCGATGCCACATTTCCGTAGCCCGCTGGTCCCTCTACCCATCATTGAGGTCCCGTTTGAGAGGATCGCCATGGATTTGGTAGGTCCTATAATCAAGTCCGCTAGGGGGCACCAGTACATATTAGTTATAATGGACTATGCCACCCGTTATCCAGAAGCGATCCCTCTCCGAAATACCTCGGCCAAAACCATAGCCAAAGAGCTATCTCTTGTTTTTAGCCGGGTGGGTATTTGTAAAGAACTGCTTACGGACCAAGGTACACCCTTTATGTCCCGGGTTATGAAAGAGCTGTGTAAATTGTTCAAAGTGACGCAATTGCGTACGTCTGTGTATCACCCCCAAACCGATGGGCTGGTTGAAAGATTCAACAAAACCCTAAAACAAATGTTGAAGAAAGTGGTGGATAGAGATGGAAAGGATTGGGACTGTTTACTTCCTTATTTGATGTTTGCTATTAGGGAGGTGCCCCAATCCTCTACGGGATTCTCCCCCTTTGAGTTACTGTATGGGAGACACCCAAGAGGGCTGTTGGATATTGCCAAGGAAACTTGGGAAAGTGAGAGTTCTCCCCACAGGAGTGTGATTGAGCATGTCGCCCTGATGCAAGATCGAATTGCACAGGTAATGCCCATCGTGAAGGAACATTTGGCCCAAGCGCAGTTGGCACAGCAGAGAGTGTACAACCGTGGAGCCAAGACCCGTACCTTTTCCCCGGGGGATAGGATATTGGTACTTGTCCCTACGGTTGAAAGTAAATTCCTTGCCAAATGGCAAGGCCCCTACGAGATAATGGAAAAAGTGAGCGAAGTGAATTACAAGGTCAGACAACCAGGAAGGCGAAAGCCCGAACAGATCTATCACGTTAATCTGTTGAAAGCCTGGAGGGATAGAGAGTCCCTAGTCGCAGACACTTGGTCACCAGCTCAAACTGGTTGCGTGATTCCTGAGGTTGGAATAGCAGCCACCTTGTCACAACCCCAACAACAGGAGGTTAAGGAGTTTGTGCTTCGCAACAAGGAGGTATTCTCTGAGCTGCCGGGACAAACATCTGGGGTAGAGCATGACATCATTACCCCGCCAGGTGAAAGGGTGAAGTTAAAACCCTATCGGATCCCAGAGGCTCGACGGGAGGCAATACGGGAGGAAGTACAGAAAATGCTGAACTTAGGGGTGATAGAGGAGTCCCAAAGTGATTGGTCTAGTCCCATCGTGTTGGTGCCTAAACCGGATGGGAGCTGGCGATTTTGTAACGATTTTCGTCAGTTGAACAAAGTTACAAAATTTGACACCTACCCCATGCCACGTATAGATGAGTTGATCGACCGGCTGGGAACAGCCCGATACATGACGACTCTTGACCTCACAAAAGGGTATTGGCAAATCCCCCTGGCCAAGTCGGCCAAAGAGAAAACCGCATTTGTAACCCCAGACGGGGCGTTCCAATATAAAAGAATGCCGTTCGGGTTACAGAATGCGCCGGCCACATTCCAGCGGAAAATGGACCAGATGCTGAGGCCCCATCGGAAGTATGCTGCGGCTTACCTGGATGACGTAATTGTCCATAGCACAGATTGGGCCTCACATCTGCCAAAAGTTCAAGCAGTCCTGGACTCTGTTCGGGAAGCGGGGTTTACGGCTAACCCCAAGAAGTGTACCATTGGGCAGGAGGAGGCCAAATATCTTGGGTACACCATTGGGAGGGGAGTAATAAAACCCCAACTCAACAAAGTCGAGGCCATCCAGAGTTGGCCACGTCCCAACAGCAAGAAGCAGGTACGAGCCTTTCTGGGAATCGCTGGGTATTATCGGCGATTCATTCCCCACTTTGCTTCTAAGGCTGTGCCCCTAACCAACCTGACGAAGGGGAAAGGGTCGGTCATGATTAAATGGACCCCCGAGGCTGAGGCAGCATTCCAATTCTTGAAACAAGCCTTATGTAGCCAGCCAGTGTTGTACTCACCCGACTTCTCTAAAGACTTTGTCGTACAAAGTGATGCGTCAGATGTGGGGTTAGGAGCAGTATTGTCCCAGGTCTGGAACGGGGAAGAGCACCCAGTCATTTACCTCAGCAGGAAGTTGAAGTCCCATGAGGTAAATTACGCCACCGTTGAAAAGGAGTGTTTAGCGGTGAAGTGGGCTCTAGATTCCCTTCGGTACTACCTGCTAGGTAGGCACTTTAACATGGTTACGGATCACGCTCCGTTAAAGTGGATGGCTCAAAACAAGGAAACAAATAGAAGAGTGAATAGGTGGTTCCTGGCCCTCCAGGAATTCAACTTCACAGTAAAGCATCGCCCTGGCGTTCAAATGGGGAATGTGGATGCTTTGTCTCGAGTACATGAATGCCTGATTGCTGGTGTTCCAACCCCGAGGTTAAAACAAGAGGGGGGGGTATGTGACAGCAGGAAGGTAAAGTCACCTGGTTGCATCCAGGGGGGTAGATATATTTCGCCCAGATTCAGGCTTTACGCCGACTTATACAACTAGGTGGAGAGTTGTATAAGGCTAGTGGGCTCATGGATGACTCATACCTCTAGGGAGAGTGTGGGGCGTCGTACAGACAGGGAGTTGATGAGGCCAGCTGAAGCTTGTCAGCTCATTTAGGCCTCTATAAGAACTCCCAGCTTCATTAGATGTTAGCTCATGCCAGGAACCAGACCTGTGTGGACTGTCTAGGGAGAGTGAACCCCTGTGCGGTGAGGCAAAGCCTGTGTGGCTATTTGTTTGGACTTTTACTAAACCAGGGACTTAGGGACTAGGACAGCACTAGGCTGATCCCAGTTGTTAGTTAGGAAACCTGTATGTTTAGTCAGAGGTCAACTTGACCAGGATTTATTTTGGTTATGTTTCTTTTGCTTTGCTGTGTTTTGTCACTGTAAATAGAAAATAAACCGCACCTTTTTTTGATTTTGAAAACCACAACCTCCGTTTGCTGGGCCTGTTTTGTGTGGGGAGCCCATCCCGGGGGTCACACACACCCGCTGCCGAGCTAACCCCCTCACACTACCTATAGTTTTCTGTCCCTAGAAAAAATGTTTTTTTAAAGACGGTTGATGATCAATGCTTTAGCACACTATAGCACAAGGAGAATTTCCCTCACTGTCCTTCCCTGTCCCTAGAAACAAGGATTATCACAGTGAAAGAAACTGACACTCTTCTTACCTATAGTTTTCTGTCCCTAGAAAAAATGTTTTTTTAAAGATGGTTGATGATCAATGCTTTAGCACACTATAGCACAAGGAGAATTTCCCTCACTGTCCTTCCCTGTCCCTAGAAACAAGGATTATCACAGTGAAAGAAACTGACACTCTTCCTACCTATAGTTTGCTGTCCCTAGAAAAAATGTTTTTTTAAAGATGGTTGATGATCAATGCTTTAGCACACTATAGCACAAGGAGAATTTCCCTCACTGTCCTTCCCTGTCCCTAGAAACAAGGATTATCACAGTGAAAGAAACTGACACTCTCCCTACCTATAGTTTTCTGTCCCTAGAAAAAATGTTTTTTTAAAGATGGTTGATGATCAATGCTTTAGCACAGTATAGCACAAGGAGAATTTCCCTCACTGTCCTTCCCTGTCCCTAGAATTAAGGATTATCACAGTGAAAGAAACTGACACTCTCCCTACCTATAGTTTTCTGTCCCTAGAAAAAATGTTTTTTTAAAGATGGTTGATGATCAATGCTTTAGCACACTATAGCACAAGGAGAATTTCCCTCACTGTCCTTCCCTGTCCCTAGAAACAAGGATTAGCACAGTAAAAGAAACTGACACTCTTCCTACCTATAGTTTTCTGTCCCTAGAAAAAATGTTTTTTTAAAGATGGTTGATGATCAATGCTTTAGCACAGTATAGCACAAGGAGAATTTCCCTCACTGTCCTTCCCTGTCCCTAGAAACAAGGATTATCACAGTGAAAGAAACTGACACTCTCCCTACCTATAGTTTTCTGTCCCTAGAAAAATGTTTTTTTAAAGATGGTTGATGATCAATGCTTTAGCACACTATAGCACAAGTAGAATTTCCCTCACTGTCCTTCCCTGTCCCTAGAAACAAGGATTATCACAGTGAAAGAAACTGACACTCTCCCTACCTATAGTTTTCTGTCCCTAGAAAAAATGTTTTTTTAAAGATGGTTGATGATCAATGCTTTAGCACACTATAGCACAAGGAGAATTTCCCTCACTGTCCTTCCCTGTCCCTAGAAACAAGGATTATCACAGTGAAAGAAACTGACACTCTTCCTACCTATAGTTTTCTGTCCCTAGAAAAAATGTTTTTTTAAAGATGGTTGATGATCAATGCTTTAGCACACTATAGCACAAGGAGAATTTCCCTCACTGTCCTTCCCTGTCCCTAGAAACAAGGATTATCACAGTGAAAGAAACTGACACTCTTCCTACCTATAGTTTTCTGTCCCTAGAAAAAATGTTTTTTTAAAGATGGTTGATGATCAATGCTTTAGCACAGTATAGCACAAGGAGAATTTCCCTCACTGTCCTTCCCTGTCCCTAGAAACAAGGATTATCACAGTGAAAGAAACTGACACTCTCCCTACCTATAGTTTTCTGTCCCTAGAAAAAATGTTTTTTTAAAGATGGTTGATGATCAATGCTTTAGCACACTATAGCACAAGGAGAATTTCCCTCACTGTCCTTCCCTGTCCCTAGAAACAAGGATTAGCACAGTAAAAGAAACTGACACTCTTCCTACCTATAGTTTTCTGTCCCTAGAAAAAATGTTTTTTTTAAAGATGGTTGATGATCAATGCTTTAGCACAGTATAGCACAAGGAGAATTTCCCTCACTGTCCTTCCCTGTCCCTAGAAACAAGGATTATCACAGTGAAAGAAACTGACACTCTCCCTACCTACAGTTTTCTGTCCCTAGAAAAAAAGTTTTTTTAAAGATGGTTGATGATCAATGCTTTAGCACACTATAGCACAAGTAGAATTTCCCTCACTGTCCTTCCCTGTCCCTAGAAACAAGGATTATCACAGTGAAAGAAACTGACACTCTCCCTACCTATAGTTTTCTGTCCCTAGAAAAAATGTTTTTTTAAAGATGGTTGATGATCAATGCTTTAGCACACTATAGCACAAGGAGAATTTCCCTCACTGTCCTTCCCTGTCCCTAGAAACAAGGATTAGCACAGTAAAAGAAACTGACACTCTTCCTACCTATAGTTTTCTGTCCCTAGAAAAAATGTTTTTTTTAAAGATGGTTGATGATCAATGCTTTAGCACAGTATAGCACAAGGAGAATTTCCCTCACTGTCCTTCCCTGTCCCTAGAAACAAGGATTATCACAGTGAAAGAAACTGACACTCTCCCTACCTATAGTTTTCTGTCCCTAGAAAAAATGTTTTTTTAAAGATGGTTGATGATCAATGCTTTAGCACACTATAGCACAAGTAGAATTTCCCTCACTGTCCTTCCCTGTCCCTAGAAACAAGGATTATCACAGTGAAAGAAACTGACACTCTCCCTACCTATAGTTTTCTGTCCCTAGAAAAAATGTTTTTTTAAAGATGGTTGATGATCAATGCTTTAGCACAGTATAGCACAAGGAGAATTTCCCTCACTGTCCTTCCCTGTCCCTAGAAACAAGGATTATCACAGTGAAAGAAACTGACACTCTCCCTACCTATAGTTTTCTGTCCCTAGAAAAAATGTTTTTTTAAAGATGGTTGATGATCAATGCTTTAGCACACTATAGCACAAGTAGAATTTCCCTCACTGTCCTTCCCTGTCCCTAGAAAAAAGGATTATCACAGTGAAAGAAACTGACACTCTTCCTACCTATAGTTTTCTGTCCCTAGAAAAAATGTTTTTTTAAAGATGGTTGATGATCAATGCTTTAGCACACTATAGCACAAGGAGAATTTCCCTCACTGTCCTTCCCTGTCCCTAGAAACAAGGATTATCACAGTGAAAGAAACTGACACTCTTCCTACCTATAGTTTTCTGTCCCTAGAAAAAATGTTTTTTTAAAGATGGTTGATGATCAATGCTTTAGCACAGTATAGCACAAGGAGAATTTCCCTCACTGTCCTTCCCTGTCCCTAGAAACAAGGATTATCACAGTGAAAGAAACTGACACTCTCCCTATCTATAGTTTTCTGTCCCTAGAAAAAATGTTTTTTTAAAGATGGTTGATGATCAATGCTTTAGCACAGTATAGCACAAGGAGAATTTCCCTCACTGTCCTTCCCTGTCCCTAGAAACAAGGATTATCACAGTGAAAGAAACTGACACTCTCCCTACCTATAGTTTTCTGTCCCTAGAATTTTTTTTTTTTAAAGATGGTTGATGATCAATGCTTTAGCACACTATAGCACAAGTAGAATTTCCCTCACTGTCCTTCCCTGTCCCTAGAAACAAGGATTATCACAGTGAAAGAAACTGACACTCTTCCTACCTATAGTTTTCTGTCCCTAGAAAAAATGTTTTTTTAAAGACGGTTGATGATCAATGCTTTAGCACACTATAGCACAAGGAGAATTTCCCTCACTGTCCTTCCCTGTCCCTAGAAACAAGGATTATCACAGTGAAAGAAACTGACACTCTTCCTACCTATAGTTTTCTGTCCCTAGAAAAAATGTTTTTTTAAAGATGGTTGATGATCAATGCTTTAGCACACTATAGCACAAGGAGAATTTCCCTCACTGTCCTTCCCTGTCCCTAGAAACAAGGATTATCACAGTGAAAGAAACTGACACTCTTCCTACCTATAGTTTTCTGTCCCTAGAAAAAATGTTTTTTTAAAGATGGTTGATGATCAATGCTTTAGCACAGTATAGCACAAGGAGAATTTCCCTCACTGTCCTTCCCTGTCCCTAGAAACAAGGATTATCACAGTGAAAGAAACTGACACTCTCCCTACCTATAGTTTTCTGTCCCTAGAAAAAATGTTTTTTTAAAGATGGTTGATGATCAATGCTTTAGCACACTATAGCACAAGGAGAATTTCCCTCACTGTCCTTCCCTGTCCCTAGAAACAAGGATTATCACAGTGAAAGAAACTGACACTCTTCCTACCTATAGTTTTCTGTCCCTAGAAAAAATGTTTTTTTAAAGATGGTTGATGATCAATGCTTTAGCACACTATAGCACAAGGAGAATTTCCCTCACTGTCCTTCCCTGTCCCTAGAAACAAGGATTATCACAGTGAAAGAAACTGACACTCTTCCTACCTATAGTTTTCTGTCCCTAGAAAAAATGTTTTTTTAAAGATGGTTGATGATCAGTGCTTTAGCACAGTATAGCACAAGGAGAATTTCCCTCACTGTCCTTCCCTGTCCCTAGAAACAAGGATTATCACAGTGAAAGAAACTGACACTCTCCCTACCTATAGTTTTCTGTCCCTAGAAAAAATGTTTTTTTAAAGATGGTTGATGATCAATGCTTTAGCACACTATAGCACAAGGAGAATTTCCCTCACTGTCCTTCCCTGTCCCTAGAAACAAGGATTAGCACAGTAAAAGAAACTGACACTCTTCCTACCTATAGTTTTCTGTCCCTAGAAAAAATGTTTTTTTAAAGATGGTTGATGATCAATGCTTTAGCACAGTATAGCACAAGGAGAATTTCCCTCACTGTCCTTCCCTGTCCCTAGAAACAAGGATTATCACAGTGAAAGAAACTGACACTCTCCCTACCTATAGTTTTCTGTCCCTAGAAAAAATGTTTTTTTAAAGATGGTTGATGATCAATGCTTTAGCACATTATAGCACAAGGAGAATTTCCCTCATTGTCCTTCCCTGTCCCTAGAAACAAGGATTAGCACAGTAAAACACACTGACACTCTCCCTACCTATAGTTTTCTGTCCCTAGAAAAAATGTTTTTTTAAAGATGGTTGATGATCAATGCTTTAGCACACTATAGCACAAGGAGAATTTCCCTCACTGTCATTCGCTGTCCCTAGAAACAAGGATTAGCACAGTAAAACACACTGACACTCTCCCTACCTATAGTTTTCTGTCCCTAGAATTTTTTTTTTTTAAAGATGGTTGATGATCAATGCTTTAGCACACTATAGCACAAGGAGAATTTCCCTCACTGTCCTTCCCTGTCCCTAGAAACAAGGATTATCACAGTAAAACACACTGACACTCTCCCTACCTATAGTTTTCTGTCCCTAGAAAAAATGATTTTTTAAAGATGGTTGATGATCAATGCTTTAGCACACTATAGCACAAGGAGAATTTCCCTCACTGTCCTTCCCTGTCCCTAGAAACAAGGATTCGCACAGTAAAACACACTGACACTCTCCCTACCTATCCTTTTCTTTCCCTAAACTAAAGGAATCCAGGTTAAGCAAGAAAAAAAATGTCACTGTCCCTGCCTATGCTTCTCTTTCCCTGCTCCGGAACACACTACACTAGGCCGCCGTGCTGGCGGCCTTTTATAGTGTGGGGCGTGTACTAAACACCCTCAGCAATAATTGGCCACAGGCATCCTGCCTGTGGCCAATCATTGCTCTCCTCGCTGCCGGCGCTGTGATTGGCCAAGCATGCGGGGTCACAATGCATGCTTGGCCAATCACAGCGCCTGGATGACACTGCGAGGGCGTAGTGCATTGTGGGCCGTTCGCGTCACTCGAATTAGGCGCGAACGGCCCAAATCGTTCGATCTTCGTCGAACGATCGAACAGCCGATGTTCGAGTCGAACGTATGTTCGACTCGAACACCGAGCTCATCCCTAGTGGGTGCATGAATGGGCCCTGCTGTGAATTATTAGATCAAGAATTGTAATTGCATGCCCCTGTTGAACAGGGGCTGAAAAATTGGGCCTTTGGTGGTGGTGGTGGTGGTGTTGACACAACACTGTAAGGCCTCACAGTTACTCTTAATGGGCGCAGGAATGGGCCCTGCTGTGAATTATTAGATCAAGAATTGTAATTACATGCCCCTGTTAAACAGGGGCAGAAAATTGGGCCTTAGGCACTGGTGCCACAACACTGCAACCCCTCACAGATACTGTACTTGGAGCACAGCAATGAGCCCTGTTGCAAAGTATTGCATCAAAAATTGTAATTACACGCCCCTGTTAAACAGGGGCTGAAAAATTGGGCCTTAGCCACTGGTGCTGGTGCCACGACACTGCAACCTCTCCCAGATACTCTAGTTGGAGTGCAGGAATGAGCCCTGCTGCAAAGTATTGCATAAAAAATTGTAATCACATGCCCCTGTTAAACAGGGGCTGAAAAATTGGGCCTTAGCCACTGGTGGCGGCACCCAGAAACAAAAATGTTCTTCCAAGCTATCATCATCAATCGGATCATTGAGGAGGAGGAGGATAGTCAGTCAACATAACAGGACAGTCTCTCAGCATCAGCATCAGTCTTGAAGGGATGTGACATTTGAAAATAAATTAGTCTGTTATATCAGCTTCAGGTGTTTGGTAGCTGGTGGTGATCCAAGACTGGTTCATCTTTATGAAGGTCAGTCGATCAACAGAGTCGGTGGACAGGCGCACCCTGTGATCCGTGACAAATCCTCCAGCAGCACTGAATGTGCGTTCTGAAAGAACGCTGGATGCAGGACAGGCCAATAGCTCAATTGCATACTGTGCAAGCTCTGGCCAGTGATCCATCCTCAAGACCCAGTAAGCCAGAGGATTTTCGGTGGGGAAGGTGTCCAAGTCTGACCTTGCCCCTAGGTATTCCTGCACCATGTATATCAGACGCTGGCGATGGTTGCTGGAACCGATCATACCTTGGGGCTGCGGACTAAAGAATTGTCTGAACGTATCGGTCAGACGGCCACCTTCCCCACCGCTCCTTCTTTGACTGACCGAAGCCTCAGCAACTCGTTGTCCAGGACCAGGAGTTTGTAACCTCCCAGTCTCTGGGAACGCGTTGCACAGACCTTTCTGCAAGGCCTCCCGGAGTTGTCTCATCCTCTGCTCCCTCTGCGACGGTAAGATAAGGTCCGCAACCTTACCCTTGTACCGTGGATCAAGGAGAGTGGCCAGCCAGTAATGGTCCCTCTCCTTGATCCGAAGAATATGAGGATCCTTCCGCAGACTTTGCAGGATCAGGGAGGCCATGCAGCGTAGGTTAGCTGAGGCATTCGGTCCGGAGTCCTCTGGGTCACTAAGGACGACATGATCCGCAGCCACCTCCTCCCAGCCACGTACAAGTCCACTGGTTTCTTGGGACTGTAAATCATCCCTAAAAGACTGCTGCTGATGATGCTGAGTGCCAGGCTCCACCTCCATGCTGACACAATCCTCCTCCTCCTCCTCCTCTTACTGTGCGATGGGTGGGACAGAAGGAACACTGTCTGGGTAAAGGGGGCCTTGAGAGGCAAGGAAGTCCTCCTCTTCCTGCCTCTGTTCTGCCTCAAGTGCCCTGTCCATTATTCCACGCAGCGTATGTTCCAACAGGTGGACAAGAGGTACAGTGTCACTGATGCATGCACTGTCACTGCTCACCATCCTCGTGGCCTCCTCAAATGGTGCCAGGACAGTGCATGCATCCCTGATCATGCCCCACTGGCGTGGTGAAAAAAACCTGAGGAAGGGGGCCGAGTCTACCAACTGAAAAGACAGCAGTTGAAGCGCTAGCAATTTAGCCAAGCTAGCATTCAACCGCTGGGCATGTGGATGGCTGGGAGTGAACTTCTTTCGACGGTCCAGCAGCTGGGGCAGGGAAATTTGCCTGCTAGAATCGGACATCGGTGTACTGCTAGCAGAGTGCCCGCAAGTACTTGGCTGTGACACACCTAATTCTACACCTTCATTCCTCTTAGTGCAGGTTTCAGAGAGGACTGAAGGTATAGTGGGGTTGGAGATCCCAGCTGATGCGGTGCAAGGAGAGGTCCGCTTTGTTCTTTGGTGTGGGTCTTTAAGGTAGGCTTGCCAACGAGCTGCATGGCAGGTCAACATATGTCTGGTCAAGCATGTGGTGCCCAAGCGGGTGATGTTTTGGCCACGCGATATACGCTTGAGACATATGTTGCAAACAGCAGCTGTGCGATCTGATGCACTCGACTCAAAAAAGGCCCACACCAAAGAACTTTTTGAATAACGGGCAGAGGCAGCGCCCTGCACAGGCGGAGCTCTGCGGTGTGATTCCGTCGGTGTGCTGCCCTTACGCTGGCCCCCCGAGGGCATCCTGCCTCGTTGGAGATGTGCCTCCTCCTCATCCTCCTCCTCCTCTCTCCTATTAGGCACCCACGTGGAGTCAGTGACCTCATCATCCCCTCCCTCCTCATCACTGGAGCCAATCTGGCAGTATGCTGCAGCTGCTGGAACATGACTGCCAGATTGGTGTCCTTCTTGAGCATCCCCTCTCTCTGCTCTCACGCTACTGCCTTCCTCTAGCTGGGTATCATCATCAGACCCTTCGAAACGCTGGGCATCCTCCTGAAGCATGTACCCAACACTGTGCTCAAACAGTTCGGGGGACTCCTCAGGAGGACATGGTTGGTCTAGGGAAGGAGTGACTGATGATGACATTGATACCAGGGAAGAGGACGCTTTGGCAGCTGCTTTGCCAGTACCCTGAGCCTGGGTGAGAGAGGATGAGGAGGGCTTGGTCATCCACTCTACCAAGTCTTTGGCATGATGCAGCTCAACACGTCCAGCTGCCGAAAAGAAGGACAAGCGCGTCCCATGGCCACGTGCTGATGGCGATGCACCGCATCCACGACCAGCACTGTTGTCTCTAGACACAGAGCCTGCTTGGCTTCTTTTTTGGCTCCTGACTGTCTGCCTCTCCTTGTTTGCCTTCCAGACATTCTAATGGCCTGCAGGGAAATGGGAAAACCAGCAATAAGGCCTAGCTTCAGGAGTATATTTTGCAGGAATCACACTACGCATGCTGTAGGTGCTGCAAATGCCTGTTGGTGTAACACACCAGGAAAACGCAGCAATACAGGCTAACTTCAGGTGTAATATGATCAGGAGGCACACTCCACCCGCTGTAAGTGCTGCAAATGCCTGTTGGTGTAACACACCAGGAAAACGCAGCAATACAGGCTAACTTCAGGTGTAATATGATCAGGAGGCACACTCCGCCCGCTGTAAGTGCTGCAAATGCCTGTTGGTGTAACACACCAGGAAAAAGCAGCAATACAGGCTAACTTCAGGTGTAATATGATCAGGAGGCACACTCCGCCCGCTGTAAGTGCTGCAAATGCCTGTTGGTGTAACACACCAGGAAAAAGCAGCAATACAGGCTAACTTCAGGTGTAATATGATCAGGAGGCACACTCCACCCGCTGTAAATTTTTATATATTTGAAAAAACTGCTACCAATATTTACAATATGTACAGTAGGAAAACAATATATACATTAACAAAATCCTGACACATAAAACTAATACATATTTACCACCACCCTTACCCATCCTCATCCGACCGACCCACACGTGGGTCTCATTATTTTTATTTTTCCCATCACCCTGGAAAAGAACAAGAATAACACATCACCCAAAAAAAAAAAAAAAAAAAATAATAAAAAAAAAAAAAAAAATCAAACCACACAAACCCTAATACTACATATTAACCCAACACTAACACCACACCCTAATATATATACAAAACCTACTACCTAACACCAACCACCCATCGGCTACTGACAGGCGAGAATGCAAGGTCTAGAATGCCTAAAGCCCTACTGTTCAGAAAAAAAAGAAACCAAAAGACCTAAAGGGGGTGAAAAGGACAGAAAGAACCACCCCAAAAGGAAGAAGGATTGGAGCCTCAGGGAGGCTGGAAGGAGAAACCCCTCCACAGCCGGGCACTCCTACTGGCCCCAACCCTCCCCCTCTCAAGACTCCTCACCTTCACCAGCTCCCGAAAAATATCACCCACCACCTCATGTGTGGACAGGACTTTGCCCCTAGTGGACACCAAACACCGAGCGTGCCATGTGTAATAGAGAGCCACTAAGCTGACTAAATAAAGTGACGACAACTCAAACCCTCTGTGGACCCTAAAGTTGCCGTACACCACCTCAGAATAGGTCAAGGATGAGAGTCGGGGATAACCAATGGCTTCCCCTGCCCCCTCAAGAACCTCAATGTTGAAGGGGCATTCGACCAAAAAATGGTCCATGGTCTCCAATGCCCCCCCACATTCTGCACGAGGACAACCTCTGTCCCCTAGGTTCTTATATTTTAGGTTTCCCCGGACATAGAGGCGTCCGTGGAAAGCCCTCCACGCAAGATCCCAAAACTTGCTTGGGATTCTTGGGGAATTCAGAAGGGCTAATCCCTTCTCGAGGACTCTCTCTGGGCAGTCCCTTAAAGACAGTGGCCTCAAAATGTCCGAGACCATGACTCTTGAGTACAGCTCACGCCGACCCACAGAGCCCACCTCGAGAGCAGTTATCCGCCACTGCCTCAGTACCTTCAACACTTGAGGGACATAGGACGGGAGATACCCGTGCGATCTACGAAGATCACCAGGCCGTCCCCCATCCTCCCACCTACTCAGGAACAGCAAGAGCCAGTTCTTGCATGAGCGCTCCCACAGAGTAGGTAGGTCCACAAAGATGGTCTGCAGGTTGAATTTCACAAAAATGGTGATGAAAAACACCACCGGATTGATCATATCCAGCCCACCGTGCCTCCTCTGTCGGTACATGACCTCCCTCTTGATCAGATTTAGCCTGTTTCCCCACAACAGCAGGAAGAACAGGCCAGAGATCCGGGCATAGAGAGATGCAGGCAAAATACAGACGTAGCTGACATAGAGGAATTCTGGCAGCAAGTACGTTTTGACCAGGCTCACCCTTTCCCTCAGTGACAGCTTCCAGCCCTTCCAGGCATTCACTTTCCGAGATGCACCGACCAGTCTGCGCTCCCAATTTAGCTTGGGGTAATCACCCGGGCCAAATAGGATGCCAAGAATTTTCACTTCTGGCTGGGGCTGGGGAAACACGTCCGGAAGAGCAAACTGCTCGCCTTCCCTCCCCAACCAGAGAACTTCGCTCTTGCCCCAATTGACCAACGAACCAGATGCCTCGGAGTAGCTCCCAATTTGCGTCTCCACAAAGAGAGCCTCCTCGCGGCTGGTCACCACCACCGAGACATCGTCCGCGTAGGCCACCACCCTCACTGCCGGATCCAGACCAGTGCAAGGCTCCACCGGAACCCCCCCAAACGCTCGCAGTCGAGCCTTCTCACGAAGGGATCGACGGCAAAGACGTAGAGAAGGGGGCTCAACGGGCAACCCTGCCTGACTCCAGATTACACAGCAAAGGCAGGACCCACCCAACCGTTGACAAGAGGGAAGCTCACCGCCCCTCTGTACAATACTTTCAGCTAATTCACAAATTGCTCCGGCAAACCGTACTTTCTCAGAAGAAGCCAGAGGTACTCATGGCTCACCCGGTCAAAAGCCTTGGCCTGGTCTAATGCCAGTAGATACCGCCCATCCCCCGTTGCCCTGCACCTTTCCACGGCCTCCCGGACGTTCAGGACGGCACTAAAGGTGCCCCGACCAGGAATTGCGCAGTGCTGGGAGACAGAAAGCATCTTGTCAGCGACTGCTGACATACGTAATGTGACAGCAGGAAGGTAAAGTCACCTGGTTGCATCCAGGGGGGTAGATATATTTCTCCCAGATTCAGGCTTTATGCCGACTTATACAACTAGGGAGTTGATGAAGCCCAGCTGAGGCTAGTGGGCTCATGAATGACTCATACCTCTAGGGAGAGTGCTGGGCGTCGTGAGACAGGGAGTTGATGAGACCAGCTGAAGCTTGTCAGCTCATTTAGGCCTCTATAAGAACTCCCAGCTTCATTAGATGTTAGCTCATGCCTGGAACCAGACCTGTGTGGACTGTCTAGGGAGAGTGAACCCCTGTGCGGTGAGGCAAAGCCTGTGTGGCTATTTGTTTGGACTTTTACTAAACCAGGGACTTAGGGACTAGGACAGCACCAGGCTGATCCCAGTTGTTAGTTTAGGAAACCTGCATGTTTAGTCAGAGGTCAAACTGACCAGGATTTATTTTGTTTGTTTCTTTTTGGCTTTGCTGTGTTTTTGTCACTGTACATAGAGAAATAAACCGCACCTTTTGATTTTGAAAACCACAACCTCCGTCTGCTGGCCCTGTTTTTGTGTGGGGAGCCCAACCAGGGGGTCACACACACCCGCTACCGAGTTAACCCCCTCACAGTTGGTGGAGAACCAGTGGCAGTTTTTTTTAAGCCAGCATGGAGGAGATACTGAAACAGCTGGCTCTAGCAAATGCCAATCAACAGCAGACAAATGCAGGTTTGCAAAGGAGCCTTGCAGCCCAGCAGCAAGCTCATCAACAAGCCCAGCAGCAATCTGAGGCCCGCTTCATAGACCTGTTACAGAAGCAAGAGCAGAGACTACAACAAATGGAAGCAGTAATGCAGCAACGTCCGCAGACCAGTGAGGAAAGCCGTCCCACTAATACCGCGTCCTTTGGGGTGAGTCGTTTATTGACAAAAATGACTGGAGAGGATGATCCAGAGGTATTTTTGACCACATTTGAAAGGACTGCTGAAAGAGAAAAGTGGCCTGAGGAGCAGTGGGCTGGACTGGTGGCTCCTCTGTTAACTGGTGAATCGCAGAAGGCTTACTATGACCTAGAGCCTGACCAAGCAAAAGACTATGTGATGCTAAAAGCTGAAATATTGGCAAGGCTGGGTGTCACCCTGGCTGTCCGGGCTCAGCGTGTGCATAACTGGACTTTCCAGCTTGGAAAACCCCCCAGGTCTCAAATGTATGATCTCATTCACCTGAGCAGGAAGTGGCTACAGCCAGAGACTTTGTCCGCACCAGAGATTGTGGAACGTGTTGTAATGGATCGGTTTTTGAGAGCTCTTCCTACTGCCATCCAAAAGTGGGTAAGCCATGGAGACCCAGAGACGGCCGGTGGTCTTGTGGATCGTGTAGAGAAATACTTGGCTACAGAGAACCTGACGGCCTCTTCCAGAGACACTCGGACTTTCCACCCTAAGACCAGACCATCCCCAGGGGCGGATAAGAGGATTCCAAGGGGTGAGGGTGGAGAGAGTGAGAGGGTGGGAGCTCTACCCCAAGTTTGGCGAGAACAGCCTGGGAAATCAGCGGCTCAAGAGGCCGCAAGAAGGATCGTTTGCTACCGCTGCCGGCAAGCGGGACATATTGCAGCCAATTGCCCGGTTGTGGAGGAACCCATGCAGTGTGACTTTCTGACGGGCAGACGTCAGTCGCTGTGTGCGACAGTCGCATGCACTGCCATTCGAGGAACTGAGAAACATTTATGCAAAATGTGTATTAATGGTAGAAATGTTGTGGTATTACTGGATTCAGGTAGCCTTGTGACCCTGATAAAGGCTGAATTAGTTAAAACAGAGGTCTCTGGGAATAGCAAGGTAGCTGTTATTTGTGTGCATGGGGACACCCAAGAGTATCCAGTGACTACAGTGTGTTTCGAGACCCCCAAAGGTACCCTCTCTCATCCAGTGGGCTTAGTATCTCAGTTACCGCATGACGCCATTGTGGGAAGGGATTTTCCAAAGTTCTGGGAACTGTGGGATGATCCTGAGCCCCCCACTGGTGCCCCTATGTACCAGGAATGTGATAGCCAGAACTCCTCTGAGAGTGGTGAGGACTCTCCAGAATTTCCCTTGTCAGTATTTGCAGGGGAGACTCAAGAAACTGGAGAGGAGCCCACCTCCTCAGACGAAAACCTACCGTCTGTGGAGTTTTCTGATCTGGAGGTTCACAGGGAAAATTTTGCCACAGAACAGTTAAAAGACCCCGCCCTAATAAAGGCACGGGAAAACGTAGTGGAAATAGATGGCGAGTTAGTGAACCCAGATAATACCTGCACTTACCCATACTTCAGCGTAGAGAAGGACCTACTGTATCGGGTGGCAAAAAGGGCAGAAGAAACCGTTGAGCAGCTGGTGGTGCCCAAACCTTACAGGAAGTTGGTGTTGGAGTTGGCCCATGGGCACATTCTTGGAGGTCATCTGGGGACAGAGAAAACCCGAGAGAGGGTATTACAGAGATTCTATTGGCCTGGGGTGATGAAGGACATAGAAAATTATTGTTCCTCCTGCCCTGTGTGTCAGAGGTCGGCCCCGATGCCACATTTCCATAGCCCGCTGGTCCCTCTACCCATCATTGAGGTCCCGTTTGAGAGAATCGCAATGGATTTGGTAGGTCCTATAATCAAGTCCGCTAGGGGGCACCAGTACATATTGGTTATAATGGACTATGCCACCCGTTATCCAGAAGCGATCCCTCTCAGTAATACCTCGGCCAAAACCATAGCCAAAGAGCTATCTCTTGTTTTTAGCCGGGTGGGTATTTGTAAAGAACTGCTTACGGACCAAGGTACACCCTTTATGTCCCGGGTTATGAAAGAGCTGTGTAAATTGCTCAAAGTGACGCAATTGCGTACATCTGTGTATCACCCCCAAACCGATGGGCTGGTTGAAAGATTCAACAAAACCCTAAAACAAATGTTGAAGAAAGTGGTGGATAGAGATGGAAAGGATTGGGACTGTCTACTTCCTTATTTGATGTTTGCTATTAGGGAGGTGCCCCAATCCTCTACGGGATTCTCCCCCTTTGAGTTACTGTATGGGAGACACCCAAGAGGGCTGTTGGATATTGCCAAGGAAACTTGGGAAAGTGAGAGTTCTCCCCACAGGAGTGTGATTGAGCATGTCGCCCTGATGCAAGATCGAATTGCACAGGTAATGCCCATCGTGAAGGAACATTTGGCCCAAGCGCAGTTGGCACAGCAGAGAGTGTACAACCGTGGAGCAAAGACCCGTACCTTTTCCCCGGGGGATAGGATATTGGTACTTGTCCCTACGGTTGAAAGTAAATTCCTTGCCAAATGGCAAGGCCCCTACGAGATAATGGAAAAAGTGAGCGAAGTGAATTACAAGGTCAGACAACCAGGAAAGCGAAAGCCCGAACAGATATATCACGTTAATCTGTTGAAAGCCTGGAGGGATAGAGAGTCCCTAGTCGCAGAAACTTGGTCACCAGCTCAAACTGGTTGCGTGATTCCGGAGGTTGGAATAGCAGCCACCTTGTCACAACCCCAACAACAGGAGGTTAAGGAGTTTGTGCTTCGCAACAAGGAGGTGTTCTCTGAGCTGCCGGGACAAACATCTGGGGTAGAGCATGATATTATTACCCCGCCCGGTGAAAGGGTGAAGTTAAAACCCTATCGGATCCCAGAGGCCCGACGGGAGGCAATACGGGAGGAAGTACAGAAAATGCTGAACTTAGGGGTGATAGAGGAGTCCCAAAGTGATTGGTCTAGTCCCATTGTGTTGGTGCCTAAACCGGATGGGAGCTGGCGATTTTGTAACGATTTTCGTCAGTTGAACAAAGTTACAAAATTTGACACCTACCCCATGCCACGTATAGATGAGTTGATCGACCGGCTGGGAACAGCCCGATACATGACGACTCTTGACCTCACAAAAGGGTATTGGCAAATTCCCCTGGCCAAGTCGGCCAAAGAGAAAACCGCATTTGTAACCCCAGACGGGGCGTTCCAATATAAGAGAATGCCGTTCGGGTTACAGAATGCGCCGGCCACATTCCAGCGGAAAATGGACCAGATACTGAGGCCCCATCGGAAGTATGCTGCGGCTTACCTGGATGACGTA
Source organism: Rana muscosa (assembly GCA_029206835.1). Taxonomy (NCBI): domain Eukaryota; kingdom Metazoa; phylum Chordata; class Amphibia; order Anura; family Ranidae; genus Rana; species Rana muscosa. Next base: position 147,056,268 of record CM055128.1, read on the forward strand.
ATTGTCCATAGCACAGATTGGGCCTCACATCTGCCAAAAGTGCAAGCAGTCCTAGAATCTATCCGGGAAGCGGGGTTTACGGCTAACCCCAAGAAGTGTACCATTGGGCAGGAGGAGGCCAAATATCTTGGGTACACCATTGGCAGGGGAGTAATAAAACCCCAACTCAACAAAGTCGAGGCCATCCAGAGTTGGCCACGTCCCAACAGCAAGAAGCAGGTACGAGCCTTTCTGGGAATCGCGGGTTATTATCGGCGCTTCATTCCCCACTTTGCTTCTAAGGCTGTGCCCCTAACCAACCTGACGAAAGGGAAAGGGTCGGTCATGATTAAATGGACCCCCGAGGCTGAGGCAGCATTCCAATTCTTGAAACAAGCCTTATGTAGCCAGCCAGTGTTGTACTCACCCGACTTCTCTAAAGACTTTGTCGTACAAAGTGATGCGTCAGATGTGGGGTTAGGAGCAGTATTGTCCCAGGTCTGGAACGGGGAAGAGCACCCAGTCATTTACCTCAGCAGGAAGTTGAAGTCCCATGAGGTAAATTACGCCACGGTTGAAAAGGAGTGTTTAGCGGTGAAGTGGGCTCTAGATTCCCTTCGGTACTATCTGCTAGGTAGGCACTTTGACATGGTTACGGATCACGCTCCGTTAAAGTAGATGGCTCAAAACAAGGAGACAAATAGAAGAGTGAATAGGTGGTTCCTGGCCCTACAGGAATTCAACTTCACAGTAAAGCATCGCCCTGGCGTTCAAATGGGGAATGTGGATGCTTTGTCTCGAGTACATGAATGCCTGATTGCTGGTGTTCCAACCCCGAGGTTAAAACAAGAGGGGGGGGGTATGTGACAGCAGGAAGGTAAAGTCACCTGGTTGCATCCAGGGGGGTAGATATATTTCTCCCAGATTCAGGCTTTATGCCGACTTATACAACTAGGGAGTTGATGAAGCCCAGCTGAGGCTAGTGGGCTCATGAATGACTCATACCTCTAGGGAGAGTGCTGGGCGTCGTGAGACAGGGAGTTGATGAGACCAGCTGAAGCTTGTCAGCTCATTTAGGCCTCTATAAGAACTCCCAGCTTCATTAGATGTTAGCTCATGCCTGGAACCAGACCTGTGTGGACTGTCTAGGGAGAGTGAACCCCTGTGCGGTGAGGCAAAGCCTGTGTGGCTATTTGTTTGGACTTTTACTAAACCAGGGACTTAGGGACTAGGACAGCACCAGGCTGATCCCAGTTGTTAGTTTAGGAAACCTGCATGTTTAGTCAGAGGTCAAACTGACCAGGATTTATTTTGTTTGTTTCTTTTTGGCTTTGCTGTGTTTTTGTCACTGTACATAGAGAAATAAACCGCACCTTTTGATTTTGAAAACCACAACCTCCGTCTGCTGGCCCTGTTTTTGTGTGGGGAGCCCAACCAGGAGGTCACACACACCCGCTACCGAGTTAACCCCCTCACAGTAAAAAGAGTATTTTTGCCAATATCTTCCTATCTGTAGTGAGAAGGGCGATCGGGCGCCAGTTCTCAATTACAGTCAGATCTTTACCCTTTGACAGCAGGATCAGAGCTGACCTTCTCATTGAGGGAGGGAGCAGGCCATTAGCCAAACATTCATTGAAAACCTCCCCCAAATGAGGAGCCAACAGGCTCTTGAAGGTTTTATAAAATTCAGCCGTGAGCCCATCGGGCCCCGGCGACCTTTTCAGGGACAAAGAGTCGATGGCCTGCTTGACTTCTTCAACCAAGATCTCTGCTGTCAGAGAGTCTGGGAGACCAGGCCCTGCGCAAAGCGGGGTCTCACCTAGAAACACCCTGGCTTTCTCCATATCCAAAGGCTTCCTACGGAGGAGGTCTGAAAAATGGTCCCCGATGACACCCAGGATACCCGGTCTGGACCGGACCAGGGATCCCGAAGCGTCCCTCAGGCCATGTACGACCTTCGAACTCACCGCCTCACCACAGCTCTTGTAGGGATCCGGGGAGGAGAACTTCCCGTAATCCCTCTCAAGGACCAGGGAGGCGAGACGGTCATACTGACACCCCTTCATCTGAAGCTTCAGATCAGATATCTGCTCCTGAGGGCCCCCAGAAGAAACCAGGCGGTCTATCTGCCTGCGCAACTTCTGGTAGGCCAGGTAGTTGGACGCCGCCCGGTACCTAGAGATCCTGCGGAAAAAGCCCTCCGACCTCTTCTTCACCACTTCCCACCACTCCTGGCGGGAGCAGCCGCTCTCAAGGAGCGAGGCCTGATCCGCAAGAAAGATCTCATAGGCCTCCCTAACCTCGAGGTCCTCGAGTAGTGATCCATTGAGACGCCAGAGGCCTCGACCCTTCTGAGGAGTATCGGCCACATTCAAAGTCACAGAAACCATACAGTGATCGGAGAACTCCATCGCCTGCAACACAGGTGCCGCAAAGGAAGAGTCCCCCTTTAAAAAAAACCTATCTAACCTACTCCTACTGCTACCTCAGGCATAAGTGAACCCAGTGTGGTTGGGGAGGCACTGAACATGCACATCCACCAACCCGGCTTCCCTCACTACACTATTCAGAAAGATACTATCATATCCCAGGGGGCCTGAGGCGCCTGCCCGATCCTTTGATCTGGTGACCATGTTAAAGTCACCACCAAAGACCACCTGCTGGGACGTGAACAAGTAGGGCTTGACCATCGTGAGGAGGCTCTTCCTATCCCTCTTGGTCTGAGGGCCATAAAAGTTGATGAGCCTAAGGAATTGCCCCCCCACGACGGCATCCACCACCAGGCACCTACCGACCTCCACCTCAATCACTCGTCGACAAGCCACCGGACCAGTCTTAAAAAGGACTGCAACTCCACTGCAGGGCTCGGCCGCAAGAGACCAGAGGGAGGGCCCACATCTCCACTCCCTCTTTGCTAGATGCATCTCTGCCACCAATGCCAGCCAGGTCTCTTGCAAAAACAAAATGTCAGCTTCAACTCGGCTGAGAAAATCGAAGGCCATGAAACGAGCCGCCGCAGAACGCACACTTGCGACATTAATGGTCGCAACGCGTATTGGAGAGGGTACCGCCATCCTTAGTAATTTTGGCCTGCATTCTCCTCTGCACTTTCACCTACACCCCAGAGTCCTCCTCCGAATCGGTGAAGACCCCGAACATATTCCCTAGGATCACCGGGGGGGCCCCCCAGGGTCCCTATCGGGGACAACCCGGGGTCCCCTAACCCCCCCAGGATCCTTCCTCCTCGTCCTCTTCCTCACCATCCTCTGCAGCCAGCCCGCCTGGATCTGGCCGCCCACCTCGTCGCCGGAGTGCCCGCTAGAGGCCCCCATGGGCCTCTTGTGCAGGCCCCTCGACGACTCGGCCACCTCCATCTCCTCCCCCGAATCCTGGGGATACAAAAGAGGATCCAGGATGGGACGGAGGGAGGAAGGAGGTGGAGAGGAAGGGGGAAGAGGAGAAGAGGAACGAGGGGAATGAGGGGAAGGGGGAGGAGGAAGGGAGGAAGAAGGGGATGGATGGGGAAAGGGGGGAAGGGGAGGGGGGAAAGGAGGAGGGGGGAACAGAAGGAGAAGAGGAGGGGGAAAGAGGGGGGGTAGAGAGAGGAGGGGGCACAGAGGAAAGAGGGGGAGGGGTACGGCCCCCCGCAGAGGGCCCCCCACCCCCACTGGGCCCGGTGCCGGTGCACCCGGCCCCCCAGAAACAAGTCCCGGGGGACCCGGCACATTCCCAGCAGGGGCCCCCACTCCACCACGCCTGCGCCTCTGCCGCTGCGGCAAAGGCCCCTCTGGGCCATCAGCCCCAGGCCCTTCACCTGGGCCTGCCTGGGGCCCCTTTGGCGCCTGAGGTGGGAGACCCACCCCCTCCGGTGCGCCCCCTAAAAGCCTTGGGGCAGCGGCTGAATGGGTGGCCGGACACCCCACAGAGGTTGCAGACAATAAGTCTACAAGTCTCCGAGGAGTGCCCAGGCCTGTTGCACCTGACGCACCGGGGTGTTGTGCAGTCTGCACTTAAATGGGTGGGACTCCCACACTTAAAACAGCGACGGGGCTGACCGGGGTAAAGGACCAGGATCCTATCTCTCCCAATGAAAGCGCTGCCAGGGACATGGGTCACACCAGTTCCCTGGCGCTTGAGACGGATCCTGGCCGCCCACGCCCCGGTCCAGACCCCGCGCTCATCCAGGTTTTTGCGCAGGGGAGACTGCAGCTGCCCATACCTCCCCAACCAGGTGGCAATGTCCTCAGGTGGGAGGGATTCATTCCTGACCAGAATGGTCAGGGACTTGATGTCCTCCTGCCTGGACAGGGGGACCACCTTAAAAGACCTCCAAGGCTCCGACCTCTTCAGGAGCTCATACACAGTAAGGAAGAGCTCCATTAGCACCAAGGAGGAAAAACTCACATCAAACTCCTTGGTGCCCGTGGGATGGATCACTGCGAAGAGGTCGGCTACCTTAAAGTTGGCCCCCTTCAGCAGAAGATCTACCACCTGCCCCCTGCTGGGGCACTGTCCAGGTCCCTCCCACCGCAGCTGCACAACATTGCGCCTGCGCCTCTCCGGACCCCCCGTACCCCTCGACCACGGGTTCACCCCCTGGAGCTGGTCTGCGGGGGGAACCCGGAAGTTTTGGGCACCAAACCGGTCGTACAGGGGGGCCAAAGGGACGCTGCAAAAGACCTGGATTCCCTGAGCGCCCCAAGTAGCTCTGCCTCCTGGACCTGATCTAACGCCCCCCCAGCCTGAATGCCGGAAGCACCCTCCGCCGCCTCACCAGAGGAACCCTCAGAGGGCACTCCAGCACCCTCGGCCGACACACCAACTGGGGGAACCCCCCGGCCCAATCCTGCCGGGGGGGGTCCCTCACCGCCCCCCGGAGCAAGCCACACCCACAACAACCCTCCTCCTAACACTGGGAGGAGGGTCTACCACTGGGGCCCCACCGGAGCAGCGGGCATGAGCCCCAGATGGCTCCTCCCCCTGCTCCTGCGGCTGTGGCCGCTCCTTCCCCTTTTCTAATTGTCCCTCCTGGGACTCCATACCCTTAATGAAGGCCAAGGCTGGGTGATCCCCAGAAAGTTCCCCAGCCTCGGCCTCACTCCACCTGCCCACTCTTTGAGCAGCACTCAGGTCCCCAGACGAATCCATGAGGTCTATCAAATCCCCTCCTGCCAATCCTCCACATACCTCGGCCATCTCCTGATCATTCAGGCCGTCAGAGGCCGCCACCCGGAAGTGCTTCTGGCTGCCCCCAACCACTTTCGGTATAGACCCTACTTCCGGGTCAGCCCGCCCGCCCACTTCCGGTTCACGCTGGCCAGGGAAACCGGAAGTGGTCATAGAAGCACTTCCCGACCTTCCCGGCTCCACCTCCCGCCCGGACTCCCGCCCAAACTCCTCCCCCGACCATCCAGCCCACCAGAGCCATGCCCCAAGGCCCCGCCCCTACTGTCAGCAAAGGTGGTTGTTTTTACTGGCGCCAAACCATCCCCTGGTTGTGCAGCAGTTTGTTGTTGCTCACTGCACTTTGGTAATGGCTTCCCCCCCTCCTCCCCACCGCAACCTTGCAGCCTTCACATTCCCATCATCAATACATAGTCTTTCAACACTTCCTGCTTGGGTTTGTCCATATCCATGATTGCCAGACCCCTCTCCCTCCTCCACAGCATGAGCGGCACAGGCAGGATCCATCATTAGCAGTGGTCTGCCTTGTACCTGGCTGCATGCGGGAATCACAGGGGTCATTAGGGTCTTAACAACAGCAGCATGCTTAAGAGTCTTTCCAGCAACAGTCTCAGGCCTGATCCGTGGGAGCGGTGTGAGAACCACCACTGGGGTGCACCCCAGCTTTCCCATCCCCACTGAATCACCCTCAGCATTCCCCCCGGTGTTCCCCTCCTGATTTCCCCTAGCTGTATCCTCAGGTACCCTACCCGAGCCTGCCTGAGTGCTGGTAGCTTTTTCTGACCCGAGCACCGCAAGGTCCCGGGGACCCTCCACAGCCAGGTTACCAGGGACTACGCTTCCCGGGGGAAGGGGGGTGGGGGGGGAGGGAGGGGGAAGGTTCCTCACCAGCTCTGTTTCCAGCTCCACCGGCCGATCCTCCTGGGCATGATGTATTCATAGGTCTTTCCTCCGGCTGCTGTACTTGCTGGCTCCGCTGTTTGCTGCGCCTGACAGCCTGGGATCCTTCTCTGCTGGCCCTTTTCAGCTCATCCCTTATTTCCAAAAGGAAGTCGGTCTCACCTCGTCCCCTCTCACAGAGGCCACCCAGCAGGCCCCAGAGTTCCCCACACTGGCCTTTCAGGGAGTTAATGGCCACACTGAACTCCCCCCTCCTGAAGCTGCTGGTCCGGTCCCTGCGATTCCGGAGGTCGGTCAGCACTGCAGACTTCCCACAGAAGGCCCGGCTGGCCTTCTGGATTAAATCCTTGATTCTTGCGATCCTTCGCTGCACCTTAGCCGGACCTTCCCCAGGCTGGGCCAGAGTCCAATCAAGCAACTCGTGCTGGGTCTTCAAAAATAATGTCTCCTCCCTGGACAGGTCTTTAATCCCCAGGGAGGAGGCAGCAACATCAGGCCGGGAAAGCTGCCCCGGTCCTGGGCTGGAAGGGGCCATCACACCCCCTCCTCCTGGAGCTCCAGGAGCTCCCTACAGGCACGTCCTCACAGTCCAAACTCCTGCAGCAACTGAATCAACCACACCCGCTGTAAGTGCTGCAAATGCCTGTTGGTGTAACACACCAGGAAAAAGCAGCAATACAGGCTAACTTCAGGTGTAATATGATCAGGAGGCACACTCCGCCCGCTGTAAGTGCTGCAAATGCCTGTTGGTGTAACACACCAGGAAAAAGCAGCAATACAGGCTAACTTCAGGTGTAATATGATCAGGAGGCACACTCCGCCCGCTGTAAGTGCTGCAAATGCCTGTTGGTGTAACACACCAGGAAAAAGCAGCAATACAGGCTAACTTCAGTTGTAATATGATCAGGAGGCACACTCCGCCAGCTGTAAGTGCTGTAAATACCTGTTGGTGTAACACACCAGGAAAACGCAGCAATACAGGCTAACTTCAGGTGTATAAGGTGCAGGAGGCACACTCCGCCCGCTGTAAGTGCTGCAAATGCCTGTTGGTGTAACACACCAGGAAAACGCAGCAATACAGGCTAACTTCAGGTGTAATATGATCAGGAGGCACACTCCGCCCGCTGTAAGTGCTGCAAATGCCTGTTGGTGTAACACACCAGGAAAACGCAGCAATACAGGCTAACTTCAGGTGTATAAGGTGCAGGAGGCACACTCCGCCCGCTGTAAGTGCTGAAAATGCCTGTTGGTGTAACACACCAGGAAAACACAGAAATACGGGCTAACTTCAGGTGTATAATGTGCAGGAGGCTTAGCAACATTGACACTGACACTGTCCCCTGCCTATCCTTCTCTCTCCCTGCACACAAGGTTTATCAAAGTATATGACACTGACACTCTCCCTGCCTATCCTTCTCTCTCCCTGCACACAAGGTTTAGCAAAGAATATGACACTGACACTGTCCCCTGCCTATCCTTCTCTCTCCCTGCACACAAGATTTATCAAAGTATATGACACTGACACTCTTCCTGCCTATCCTTCTCTCTCCCTGCACACAAGGTTTAGCAAAGAATATGACACTGACACTCTCCCTGCCTATCCTTCTCTCTCCCTACACACAAGTTTGAGGTACAAATAGCACTGACACTGTCCCTGCCTATGTAACTCTTTCCCTGCGCCGGAACACACTACACAAGGCCACCGCGCTGGCGGCCTTTTATAGTGTGGGGCGTGTGCTAACCCCCTGAGCTATAATTGGCCACAGGCAACCTGCCTGTGGCCAATTATGGCTCTCCTAGCTGCCGGCGCTGTGATTGGCCAAGCTTGCGGGGTCACAGTGCATGCTTGGCCAATCACAGCGCCGGGATTGCACTGCGATGGCGCAGTGTATTGTGGGCCGTTCGCGTCACTCGAATTTGGCACGAACGGCCCAAATCGTTGGATGTTCGCCGAACGGTCGAACAGCCGATGTTCGAGTCGAACTTATGTTCGACTCGAACACCGAGCTCATCCCTACTTCCGGGACACAAAGAAACAGGAGAAGGACTCCCACACCGAATGGGCTTGCCGAATGCAGAGGGCAGCCCTAGCTTGGCTGCAAGCCCGTCAGGCAACCACAGCAGATGCGATCACCCAGCTGATTTTACTGGAGCAATTCTTTAATGGACTAAACCCAGAGGTACAGGAGTGGGTAAGGGACCGCAAACCTACCACTCTCTCGGAAGCGGCCAGGCAAGCTGATGAATATCAAGATGCCCGCAGGCCATCACAGACTAGCTTCAGACCAAACACCAGACCACTGAACAATAACCCAGGGCCACCAGCTACACAACGACCCGGGCTAATCCCTACCCCCCCTGCAAATCGATACTTCGGGCGCAAGGGAGTGCAGTGCCATTCGTGCAAGCAATTTGGGCACTATCAGAGAGACTGCACTCAGAACCAGGACCAAGCGGCATGGATTCAACCAGGGCCACCCCCTCCAGCACAGGCTGCCGCTCATTGCTATCACACGGAAGCGGCCCCAGACAACCGCAGAGCTGAAGAATTGGAGGAACAATGGGGCGTCCTGCACGAGGCTGATCCAATACAAGCACCTAACCGGGACAACCGGCAGCAACACAGGCAGACTGTCTGGGTCAATGGAAAGGTAGCCAATGGCCTACGTGATACTGGCACCACCATGACCCTACTACAGAAGAACCTCATCCCAGAGAGCCAACACACCGGAGACACTGTAGCCGTAAGAGTAGCGGAGGCACCGTCTTCCGGCTACCCGTTGCCCGTGTTCACCTGGATTGGGGGGTTGGTTCGGGACACGTGAATGTGGGGGTAATGAAGGATTTGCCAGCGGATGTACTACTGGGGAATGATTTGGCCCCCCTCGTTTCTGCTTACGCCCCGATGGGCCCCGCTGAAGCCAACCCCGTGACTTCCTGTGCACACACCCGTGCTGCTGGAACCGACCCGCGTGCTGCTGAGACCCGGGTAAGACTATCTTCCCCGACAGGTACCGTAGATCAGGCACAATATCACAGTCTAAAATTGGAATGTGACAAGTTGGCCAGTGAGAAATCGGAGATGCAACGACACTACGTCATGTATTATGAGATGTCCCATGGCTTGAACATTGAAATGCACAAACAGGCTGAAATTTGCAAAAGATTAAATGGGATTTGCGCCCAGGTTTTGCCGTACCTCTCCCAAGAGCATCAGCAGCAAGTTTTGGGAGCCATTGAGAGAGCAAATCAAGTAACTGTTCCAGAACTGAATTCCATTATTCGCCCTGCAACCTTACAACCTCACCATCAGCTACTGACCCGGGAAACAGAACGGCAATGCTGACGGATTATCGCGGCAAACTGGACTGGAAAAGTGATCCGTGAGTACTCTCCGGACATCCCCAAGCCGATCCATTAAGGATCAGACTGTGTATGCCGGCTTGTGGGTAAGGGGGAGCAGTGTAGCAAAATACTGAAACTGAGAAATGGTTTGGATCACTTCAAAGGTGACAGCAAAGATTAATTCCAGGAAATGTAGAGACAGAATGTCTACTGATGTCTGAATAAGTAAATTGGGTTAAGTGGGGGTCTGAGGTAGCTTCCCATTCATCTATTGTCAGTGTGTTAATGAAGCCACCTATTATCTGCTACGGGATGTAATTACACTCCTAGTAAGGTGTCTGGCACAGTTTCATTGTTATGGGTAAATATGCGGAGACAAACGTCTCACGCATACCAAATTGTTAGAAATAGTTCCAGGTAATTAAATCACTGTCATCTGTTAGTTGTTGAAAGGAATGCCCCTGGAAAATGAGTTAAGAAACCCCTTGCATGGGGAATGATATAAAAAGCCAGCTGTGGCAAAATAAAGTGTTGATTTACTCCCAGAACTGTGTGTCGTCCAGTTACTGGGGGGGTAACAGGTTGCCTTGGATAAGTTAGTACTTCCTCAGCTTCAAGGATTTCCCAGCGGACTTTGGAGTTCCGCAACAGGCACCATCAGGGGAAGATCCTTCCCTCCTCCACAGAGATGTACTGGACGCAGTACCATGCGCGAGAGGTGTTCCTGAGGGAACGACCGCAAGATGAGTGGAAGACAGAGCTCGGAAGATTGGTCCAGGAGGAGATGAGGCTGGACGTCAGCTACAGAGCCCTCCGGTGGTTCGCGGCTCAACTGTGGCCAGGTACAGCAGATGGCAGCCCGACAGAAGGCGTTGGCTACGGCGGCGTGGGGCTGCTCCATCAAAAAATGTACGGAGACCCAGACTTTGGGAGCGATGAGGAGTGGCGGCTGGGAAACATCCTGGACTACCAAGATGAGGTGCTGGACCTCCCCGAAGAGGCGTGTGACCTGGAGGAATTGGAGTTCCTGGTTGAGCAGGAATGGGAGCTTGAGATTGCCTACAAGCGGCTGTTTGACGGTGATCAGCAGCCTGGCAAGGCTCCCGTTGCCTGGGACTGTCCTGGAGAAATAGCGGACAGTCACGAAGATGCGGAGGAAATGGGGCCAGTGGTGCCCCTACGTTTTCCCGTCCTAACCGCAATGGAAGAAGCGGCGATGATACAGAGGGCACTGCGAGTGCTAGAATGCCGGAACGCACCAGAGGTTCCCCAAGCAGAGAGACAAGCTAATAGCATATAGGTCTCAGAAGGGGGAGTTGAGATGGGCGCTGGAAGGCCGGTAAATGACGATCAGCAGCAAGGCCAGAGTATCGCATCCGGTGCCCCAGCAGAAGCGCTGGCTACAGGGCAGAGTTCCGCTGGCCTCTGCCCAGCATCAGAAAAAGAGTTGGATCCGGAGAGTCTGAGAGATGATCTTCGTGAGCCGTTTCCCCAACAGCAGATATCCCCACCGGGAGTGGAGGAAGCAATTCTCCCTCCCCAGCAATTGGACACTACCCCAATGTTCATCCCCCCAGCAGAAGCACTGGCTGCAGGGCAGAGTGCCGCTGGCCTCTGCCCACCCTCAGTGTTGGATCCAGGGAGTCCGAGGGATGACCTCAGTGAGCTGTTTCCCCAGCACTTGGACACTACCCCAGTGTTCATCCTCCCAGCAGAAGCGCTGGCTATGGGGCAGAGTGCCGCTGGCCTCTGCCCACCCTCAGAGTTAGATCTAGGGAGTCTGAGGGATGAACTCAGTGAGCTGGTTGCCCAGCTCTTGGACACTACCCCAGTGTTTATCCCCTCAGCAGAAGCGCTGGCTGCATGGCAGAGTGCCGCTGGCCCCGGCCCAGCCCTCAGTAGGTTTTTGGAGGGTTTGGGAGACAGCCCCTGTCAGAAGTCACCTCAGCAGCTGGTCACAGAACCAGGAGGGGAGAAAACCCTTCCCCCTCTCCAGCGGCTGAACTCTACCGTTGTATATGTCCCCCTAGCAGAAGCGCTGGCTATGGGGCAGAGTGCTGTTGGCTTCTGCCCAGCATCAGTAAAAGAGATGGAGTGTCCGGGAGATTGTCCTCAGCGGCTGGTAACTACACCAGGAGAAAAGCAAGTACGTTTTCCTCCCCAAATGCATAGCACTACCAGCCTACGTTCCCTACCAGTTGAAGCGCTGGCATCGGGGCAGAGGATTATTCAGCTACCCCCAATACCCGCAACCCAGTCCCGGATCACGGGAGTGCGGACAGCTGTTTCCACTCTGCAGCGGCTGTTTTTATTCACGGGAGACCGTATGTGCAATTTTGCTCCCCAGCGCCAGAGACGTACTTTTCCTTTTCCTGGTTGCCTGGGGTAGAGGTTTGTGACTAACGCAGGTCCAGACCAGTTGGGGGTCAGGAACCTGGTTAGTCTGTTTTTAAAAGGGGAGAAATGTGACAGAACCCACTGTCACTGTGTGTTTTGGAAGGGACTGTGGGCTGGCCGCTTACCCACAGATTATGGCCCAGAAGAGACAGAGACTTGGGGAAAGCTGGCATTGAGATAATGTAATGTAATGCTACATCCCTTCTCCCCCATCCGCCCCCCCTCTTGTTGCTGTGTTTAATTGTGTTGATTCATGGCACATAGACAATGGTCTGGACTGCAGACATCTCTCCGCAGGGGATGTGTATTGAAGGGCTGCCTGCTTACCATAATCCCTTTATGTTTAACTGTAGTCTCTGTTTCAATGTTCAGTTCCCATTGGTTCTTCCTTGTCCCCTACCCCCCCTCTATGACAGGGCTAAGGGGAGTGTCCCTAACTGTGTGTAAAAGTGTATGTTTTGGATTTAATAAACTGTTGATGCTCTGCATGTTTAACCCTCAACACCTGTGTGGATAGTCTCGTGATTGAGGGGTTAAGGGCTGGTTATGGCGAATCTGCAGGCTGCGGGTGCATTTGGAGGACAGGAGACACAGGTCTGGCGGATGTGCCCACCTGGGGTATCCGAGATCCGTCACAGAAACGAACCCTCCGGTTCTGAAACTCCCTCCCCAAAGCTCCACCGCTAACACTATAGGGAACAACTCCAGCAGCATCAAATTCCTGATCAACGCCGACTCCGCCAATGCCTCCGGCCACCTGCCAGCACACCACCTCCCTTGGAAATAAGCCGCAAACCCCACCGACCCTGCCACATTAGTAAAGAGCTCCAAGTCTCTTGCCTGCACCACAGGTTCCATCCAAAATGACCGCCCATTATAGTTCTCTAGAAACATATCCCAAACTCGCAAATCATCCCTGTGTTCCCGACCCAAACAAATTAAATGATGCGGGGCCCTAACCCCAGCTGTGGCAGCCGCCAAACGCGTGCAGAACACCCTACCCATAGGCATGATCCAGGAAGCAAAGTTGAGCTTACCCAACACCGATTGCAAATCCTTCAACTGCACTTTCGAACTACGGGCCACGGACGTCATCGACTCCCGGAGATCAGCTAGCTTGTCACCCGGAAGCCTGCATTCCATCTTAACCGTATAAATAACTATACCCAAAAATTTTAACACCGTCACAGGCCCCTCTGTCTTGTCCTATGCAAGTGGAACACCAAAAACCTTGAAAATATGCTGAATGGTGGACAACAAAATAAGACAGGTCCGCGACGGACCTATCACCAGGAAATCATCGAAATAATGCAAAATCGAGCCCAGGCCTGATAAATCCTTGACCAACCATTCCAAAAAAGAACTGAACAATTCGAAATAAGAACAGGAAATTGCGCAACCCATAGGCAAACATCTGTCCACAAAATAATCCCCCTCCCAACAACATCCCAACAATCTGACACTATCCGGGTGAAACAGGCGAAACGCCGACTCAATGTCAGTCTTTGCCATGATTGCACCCCTCCCAAACCGCTGCACCCAGCGCATAGCCTCATCAAAGGACGCATATGACACTGTGCACAGGGCAGGATCGATCACATCATTCACCGAACCACCCTTCGGGTGAGACAAGTTATGAATGAGCCTAAACTGATTCGGCTCATGCTTAGGCACCACCCCCAACGGCGAAACCACCAAGTCCCCCAGCGGCAGCTCCAAAAACGGACCCGCCATCCTTCCCAAACTCACTTCCTTCTGCAGTTTACCAGAAACCACCTCCGGATGCTCATACGCTGAACGTAGGTTGGCCGCGACGGGGGGGATCGTAGTCAATTCACTAGGAATCAGGGACCTCCTTAAAGCCCAACCACAGTGCCCGTGCCGCCCCCCGATTCGGATACCTACTTAGATAGGGCACCATTTTTTCCACCGTGTCCTCCCTTTTTCCAGCGTCGTTCTGCTTTTTTCCTTTTTTGAAACACTTGGACAATGGATGGGCCCCCCCACAGCCGGAACACTCGTGTCGGAAACAACAGGAGCCTGGAACTTACACGTGCCCTCGTTGAATTTCCAGTAGAACCCTTTTCGCTTTCCGGCCGACGGCGAAGAGGCTCGGGCACCCCCGCCCCCCCCCTGAAAGGGCTGCGAACCGGCCCTGGCCTGCGTCATGAGCCTCATCCACAAGCCAATATCCTACTGATCCCATCGCAAGGATGGTCTCACCGCCTTCCGTTGCCTGAACTGCTCGTCATAGTGCAGCCACGTCACCCCTCCATACACCCTCTGAGCCTTGCTATATAGCAGAATAACCCCGAACAATTCTCAGGGGCCTTTTCCCCAATAACACTAGCCAATATGTAGAACGCCTGCGCCCAATTGGCAAACGTCCGAGGGATGAGGCGATACCGCCGCTTCTCCTCTTCCTCCTTTTTGCTCTCTTCCGGCTTAACTTTATCCAAATTAAACTTCTCGAGCGGCAGCAACAAGAAGATCTCCACATACTCACCCTTCCAAATCCGCTCCCTCACTTCCGGCTTCAAGTGGGAACCCAGGGGCCCCTCATAGCAGACGTAGACCTCACACCGTGCCGCGTCCGCCAAACGAACCCCGTCCGCCGTCAACCCTGCCGCGGCACCCCCGCCTGTACTCACCTGAGAAGCTCCAGGGGGAACGACACTCGACCCCGCACTTACTTGGGACGCCTGCACAGGGGGAGAAGACAACCCAGAGGTACCCGTACTCACCTGAGAAGCATCAGCCTCCGGAGGAACCACGCCTACACCTGTTCCCCCAGTAGAAGTACCCGTCACGGGAGCAGAAACAACCCCAGGAGCCCCACGGAGGCTGCTACAGACCAACCTGCACCCCCACCGGTGAGACTGGCAGGGACGGAGCACCCGCCTGCCCACCACCCCCCACCAGCCAAGCCGTCACCGGCGGCACCGCGGCAGCCGGGGGAACCGCCACAGTTCCCCCACTTGCCATGTCCCTACACCCCTGTAACAGAGAAGCCACCAGCTGCTGCAGAAAAACCGCACCAGCACCAGGGACCCCACCCCCCACACCCGACATCAAAACAACACCCGCCGGCACCACCGGCGCCGACACGGAACCACCCCCTACCGTATACCCAGACACTGCTGCAAGGGGGAGGGGGGAGACAGACAAAACGGGAACAGGAGCAGAAACAGTGAAAGGAAAATAAGGTGACTTACCCGGCTGCCCAGGGGAAGCCGACCGACCAGCCTTCACACTGGATCCGCGCTGAAGCCCCGACGGGCCCGCCACTGCTCCAGGACCGTCCGAGTCCATGTCCGATAGTTCTCCCTCAGAACGCTGGTCCCCCTGATCGACAGGGGACGCTGTAGCCACCGACCATGCTGGGGGGCCACCGGCTGCGACATCACCCGGAGCCCATCCGTCCTCCCGTCTCTCGATCGCCATCCTCCCACGCGGGGCCCACTGCTTGCCAGCAGATGCTGCACTGTAGCCGTTGCCGTCACCCCCGTCTGGACCTCTGCTTCTCTCTGGATTGACCACGGCCACCCTGGAGGAGGGGCCCTTGGCCGCTCTGGCAGGTCTCCCACGCCGGGGGGCACCCTGTTGGGTGGAAGGCCCAGCACGCGCCACCGCATGGTCCCTTTCCACCGCTGCAGGCCTAAGAGGGGAATGGGGACATCACCCTCCTGGCCAGGGATTCCTCCCGGTGTCCCCTGCAGAACCAGACGCAGGGCACTTGACACTGGGACCCGGAGGGTCCATGATCGGGCTCCCTAATTGGCGGCACACCCCTGGATGCGACCTCCAGACAATAGCGCACCGGAGGCCGCGACCTCCGAGCGCGCTGCGGTGAAGGGGGGGGGGGTGGTCAGCCGACCTACCTTCCCTTGTCCCCGACAGCATCTCTGCAAGCTGTTCAGAGAACCACTGTGGCCCATGCTCGAGGGCTTCAGAGCGCAACCGCTCAAACAGGCCGTCTAGGATCTTCATAGCAGGGGAAAAATCGCACAGAAATTGTGCACTGTGTGTTCCTCTCCTGCTTTCTACGCTAGAATGCCAGGCTCCTGTAATATATATGAACCCCACCCCCTGAGCAGGGATAATACTGCACCCAGCCCTACATCACTTCCTGTGCACCATAACACAGCGTCCCCCCAGTCATGCAGCCCTGTGCTGAGGTTTCCTTTAGCTTCAGGACTTTCTGGAACAGAAGGGAAGCGGATCCGATTGTGGGGCTGTGAGTGCCTTCAAGGCTTCAACACAGGTGTGCTTTGGGGGTGTGAAAAGACATTGCACTTTGTCTGTTTCTCTGGCATAATGGATGGTATCAGAACTCGCAGGCCCTCATTGGTCATAAGTTAACAAAATCAGCACCCAGCAGACATGTTATGTGACACACTGTGACAGAGCCAGCCAGGGCCATGATAGAGGGCCTGCTGCCTGTGAGTTATCATAATGCTAATGATCTTAACCAGTTGCTGACCGCCCCATAGCAGATTTACTGCTACAGGGCGGTCGCCCTGCGCAGGATCACTTATATACGTGATCCTGCATTTCTGGGTATCGGAGCCAATCAGTAGGTCTGGCGGACACGATGACCACCAGTACCCGCTGATCGTTATGTACACAGGCAGAAAGGTGGTCTGCCTATGTAAACAAGGCAGTTTGCCGTTCCGTCAGTATGGAAGACATTGATCCTGTGTTCCTGCAAAGCAGGGACAGGGATCTTTGCCTTCCCTTAGTAAAAGAACCTCCCCCACAGTGAGAAAACACTTGTTAGGCACACATTTAAACCCTTTGATTGCCCTAGATATTTCCCCCTTCCCAGCCAGTGTCATTAGTACAGTGACAGTGCATATTTTTAGCACTGCTCACTGTATTAGTGTCACTGGTTCCCGCAAAGTGTCAAAAGTCCCGCTATGAGTCGCTGTTTGCCGCCATTACTAGTAAAAAAATAAATATGTCCCCCGGATTTTATTTTAAAAATCTGATCACCTTACACTACACAGGAACAAGAAGGGGGTCACTTGCTTGGCACTGCTGCCAATTATTGGAGATTGTAAAGTCACGACCCTTTCTCTCCGCCTTTAGTCAGAGAACACCTTCTATTCATTGAAAAAATACACAGCACTCTATGAATGGTGGTGGTACCAGGTGAGTGACAACTTTCATAATGCTACAAACATAGGTGTGCGCAGCCTATTGCATTAGGGTGTGCACCCCAAAGCTGAAACGGAAAGGCGAGGTGATTGATGGTCGTTATATTTCACCTCGCATGCGTTAGTTTGCTGAGAACAAAGGTGGAATCCAGTCCGGGTTTTACCAGCTACTTTGGCAGGGTAGGTTCCAGACTAGATTTTGCAGTCCACTTGTGTCCACCAACAGGTGGTATAAATAAAGCATGACTGGAACAAGAGTTGCTCTTGGCTTGGGACTCAGGAAGCCAAAAGCCAGAGAGAGCTGTTTATGTGAAGTTTGCTTTGTAAGAGAAAAGGTTTGCATTATCTTTGTTTTGTGGGTGACTGGGAGAAGCCCTTCACCAACAGTTAAGAACCTTTTTTTTTCATGCAACCTTTTAAATAAAACTGGCTACAAGTCAGAGTTTAAGAAACCTGCCGTTTTGACTACGTTTTTCCCAGGAAGGTGATCCCCCTTGAGCTAGGGTGACCAGACGTCCCCGATTTCCGGGGACAGTCCCCGGATTGAGGATACTGTCCCCTGAGCCTGAGTGTCCCCGGATTTGTCCCCGGATTCATTGATGGCACCCAAACCCATTGCTGACATTATCTAGCTAGCTAGCAGGACATGCAGCAGTGTGACCAATGACCATGGATCCAGCGATCCAGTGATTGGGGGGTAAGCCGGGGGCGTATGGCTGCAGGGAGAGTGAGTGGATCTGTCAGATTGAAGGTCTGATGTCGGGATGGGCGGGGCCAATATCCCGAGCTCCGTCCCCTTTGTTGGACAACCCAGAGCATAGTGAGCGAGAAGAACAGGAAGTGAAGGGGCCCAGCACTGCAGCTGACAAGCGTCTCTCTCCTTCTGCCTTTCTGCTACAATAGCAGCCGATCCCCAGCCTCCTGGTATTCTCTCCCTGCACTCAGTGCTGTGATGTCAGCTCTCCTTCCCTGCATGATCTTCTAGTTACCTCAGTAAGTTTGTTACTCCTCCCCCTTCTAGATACTTGTCCTGCTTACATTCTTCCTTCTTTGTCCCACTGATTGTGCCCAGCTCAGTCTCCATGCAGTCTCTCCTGTACTCTCCTTCTCTGTCTCACATCACACTGGATCTCATTCCTCCAACTCACTGCCCCAGCCTGTGTATTCTTTTCTGCTCTCCCCCTGACCCAGCCTATCTTTCTCCAGCATGGCTTCTCACTCCTCTCTTCTAGTGTCATTCTTCCTCAATTCTGATACAAATCTCCCATCCCCCTATCTAATGTAACTTCTACTCCCCCTCTACACTATCATCACCCCTTACACACTCCATTCCCCTCTACAAATCCATGTATTACACTGCTCAGACACCACTATGTAACCCTTTACTGACTGATCTGGTTAATCTGTCATTTTCTTTCCCCATAGCTTAGATCTGTCAGGATTCTTAATGGAATCTGAGCAATAGTCCAATTGTATCCATAACTCCAGGTCAGTGCTATTTCCTCACCTATAATACCTTCTGGCTGGGTTCACACTTGTGCGATCACAGACATTGCATGTGTTCCGCACCGCATTGCTGTGCACATCACATGCGATGTCTGTGCGATGCAAATTCAGCCATACAAACTGTATGGCTGAAATCGCATCGCATTTACACCAGAATGGTGCAGGACTCCTTTTGGTCCGCACTATGGGTGGGAACACTTCTGGATGTGAATATCCATGCGATCCGATTCCTGCACCATTTTACAGTTCACACTGCGATCTGAGAACCGATCTGGGGGTGTCATTGGCTTTCTATTGACACCCGCAGCGATTCACAGATGTCAGTGTGAACCGTCTGAGTCAGGTGCGATGCGGGAACCCGCACAGGATTCGCAGGGTTTCTCACATCACACCAGTGTGAACCCAGCCTTAATCATTTCACTATATTTCTATTTTTTATTTGTTTATTTTTTCAGAATTTAAAAAAAAAAAATTAATGAATATTGAGCCCAGGTTCACACTGACAGGAGGAATTAAATTGTGCGAGTTCAGCTGAACTCGCACAATTTCATTACCATAGGTCAGTCCCGACTTCAGAGGCGATTTCAGAGACATCTGTGTGGGTTGCGGTTAGGGTTGCCACCTCATCCCTTTAAACCCGAACACATATAAATTACACAGGTTCTGAGGCTAATTTAAAGTGGTTGTAAACCCACTTTTTTTTTTTTTGGCCCACCTGCAAGAGAAAGGCATAATGAGCTATTATGACTAGCATAATAGCTCATTATGTTCCACTTACCTTAGATCGGGGCCCCCGAAGCCGTCCTCGTCCCTCTGTTCAGCCGCAGACATCACTGCGGCGATAGCCGGAATGTTACTTCCGGGTATCGCCGCACCAGCCAATCACAGCGCCGCTCCGGCGCTGTGATTGGCCGGAGCGGCGGAGACGTCACTCTGCGCATGCGCGCGGGAGGCGTCCCACTCGGCTACGCCAAGCGATTGCTGGGAAGTAGCCGATTATGTGAATGGGATTAACCCCATAAATGCGCCGTTGTCTACGGCGCGCATGCGCCGTAGATAGCGGCGCTTGACATTTTAGTAAATATCTCCTAAACCGTGTAGGTTTAGGAGATATTTCTTGCACCTACAGGTAAGCCTTAATCTAGGCTTACCTGTAGGTGCAAGTTGAAAAAGTGGGTTTACAACCACTTTAATGCAGATAAGGCACCAAGTGAGATTAATTACCACCTTAATCAGCCACAGAACCTGTGTAATTCATATGTGTTCGGGTTTAAAGGGATGAGGTGGCAACCCTAGTTGCGGTACAGATGTCTATGGAAATTGCACCCCGAAGTCGGCAAAAGTAAAGAAACTACTTTTAGGAATCGGTGCAGCGCCGCAAATGCGGCATCGCAACGATTCGGACGGTGGGGGGATCCATCTGATGCTGCCATTCTTGCCTCGGCTCCTGTATGCTGGTAATCAATATTTTAGAAGATAAGTGTGCTATGTTTAATTAATTGGGATCTTTGCAGTTTAACTAATTCCTGAACCTTGCACTCTGTGTAATGCATTCATGAACCTTACACTCTGTGCCTAGCATGCTCCTGAACCTTACACTCTGTGCCTAGCATGCTCCTGAGCCCTGCACTCTGCGCATAGCATGCTCCTGAGCCCTGCACTCTGCGCATAGCATGCTCCTGAGCCCTGCACTCTGCGCATAGCATGCTCCTGAGCCCTGCACTCTGCGCATAGCATGCTCCTGAGCCCTGCACATAGAATCCTCCTGCACGTAGCACCAGTATACAGGGGGCACACTGACTACCAGCATACAGAGGGGGGGGGGAACACTGACCACCAGCATACAGAGGGGGGGCAACACTGACCACCAGCATACAGAGGGGGGCAACACTGACCACCAGCATACAGAGGGGGGCAACACTGACCACCAGCATACAGAGGGGGGCAACACTGACCACCAGCATACAGAGGGGGGGGACACTGACCACCAGCATACAGAGGGGAAACACTGACCACCAGCATACAGAGGGGCACACTGACCACCAGCATACAGAGGGGCACACTGACCACCAGCATACAGAGGGGCACACTGACCACCAGCATACAGAGGGGGGAACACTGACCACCAGCATACAGAGGGGGGAACACTGACCACCAGCATACAGAGGGGGGGACACTGACCACCAGCATACAGAGGGGGGGAACACTGACCACCAGCATACAGAGGGGGGGGACACTGACCACCAGCATACAGAGGGGGGGAACACCGACCACCAGCATACAGAGGGGGGGGAACACCGACCACCAGCATACAGAGGGGGGGAACACCGACCACCAGCATTTAGAGGGGGGGAACACCGACCACCAGCATACAGAGGGGGGGAACACCGACCACCAGCATACAGAGGGGGGGAACACCGACCACCAGCATACAGAGGGGGGGAACACCGACCACCAGCATACAGAGGGGGGGAACACTGACCACCAGCATACAGAGGGGGGGAACACTGACCACCAGCATACAGAGGGGGGAACACTGACCACCAGCATACAGGGGGCACACTGACCACCAATATGCTGGGCCAGTGGTTACCAGTATACAGAGGAAATAACAAATCAAGCAAAATAACTAACATACAACCAAAAAAAATCTCAAAAGCAATAAGAGAATCTTGTTAGCTGGTTCCCTCATCTAGCACAAATCAATAAAAAGCAAAAAATGCAGCACTGCTCTACACTTTATCTTTAAAATTGTACAAATGGACTTATAAGTGCAATGGTAAAACCTATAAATGAATATCCAGTGCAAATCAATCAGTGTATTGCAATATAGTAGTGATGGTGTCACCCCCTCTGCAAATGGTAGAAAATATTGCAGAGCTGCAATGTGCAAATAGTGGTGAAACCTCCTATATATAATCCTAATAAAATATAAAATATGTACATCAATTGTACATTTTATTATGATTTTGCACATTGCAGCTCTGCAATAAGTCCTACCTTTTGCAGAGAGGGTGACACCATCACTACTATGTCCTACTACACGGGTTGATTTGCATCTCTGTTATTATTATTGTATGTAGGGGGTTTCACCATTATTGCACATTGAAGCGCTGCAATTTCTTTAAATATTTTTGCAGCGGGGGTGACACCATCACTACTATATTGCAATACATTGGTTGATTTGCACTGGATATTCATTTATAGGTTTTACCATTGCACTTATAAGTCCATTTGTAGAATCGTATAAAAGAAGTGTAGAGTTGTGTATTGGTATACAGAGACCAAGACATACTGATCACTATTGTACGCCATGAAGAAACCTCTGCTTTCAGGCCATGCCCAGTTGCTGGGCACACCAACTTTTTGGCCACATCCACAGGTGTGCGGTAGCTCGCTGCATTAGCACCCTCACTTTTACCTCAAGCACCACCATAGCACCCCCAAAAAAATTGTCTAGAGCCACCCCTTCCTGGATTAGATTTGAATTTTCTTATTTTCTTAGCATTTAGTAGTCCTATCCCCAAAAATTCTAAGAAGCATGTTTTATTTATCTCATGGAGGAAATGTGAGAAATAACATATATATCATACAATCATTCCATAAACACATACCACATACACTGCATATATCATTGGAGGAAAATATGCTTATAAAATAGTTTTACCATTTTCCAATAATAAAAAAATGTCCCCGGATTTCATTTTAAAAATCTGGTCACCTTACCTTGAGCTAACCCCTGACAAAATATATATATATGTGGCGGAGTGGCGGTTTGTAGTGTAATATAAGACTGTCATTAACCTTGTGAAGCAATGCATTGTGGAACTTACGATACCAGGAGAACGGGACTCCATTGACATGAGTAGGTAATAGACTATGGTACCCACAATGCAGTTGTCCTCCCAGAGTGCATTGCATCCCCGTGGAGCTTTGTGGGGGAAGTTACTTAAAGGAGGGGAGGAGCTTTGTTCAGCCTCTTGGGATCTTCGCCTCCTTCCTGCAAGACGCCTGCGTGAGGCCTGCTGCCCAGGGGACAAGGCCTGAAGCCTGGGCCTACAACATTGCGGGAGGGGATCACCGAGACAACTGGGCGACCTCTTCTGTGTGACCCGCTCGCGCTTTCCAGATTCCGGAGTCGTCCATCTGCTGATATCTACAGCTGCCGAGAGAGGGACCGGAGTCTGCACGTTGCGGAGAGGCCACGGATCGAATCACCAGCAGAGGAACAAACCAGGTGGACTAAGCCTGTTCTGGTTCTAGGCCTATTGACTCTTGAAGGCCCATCAGCAGCAGAATAGTATGCCACACGCATATTAGGACATAGTGCAGCGTGGGGTAACTACGCAGTTTGAGTTAGCGTTATACTAACTGAAAGTTCACTTCCACAAACATTGTGAGAGTTTAGTTGCTTCGTCATTCCTTTTGGATTACAAATATAACGTGCACCAACGTTGCTAGCAAAGACTCCCACCGTTAAGGAATTTGTGTAGTGATCTTTGTCAGGCCTGACTGGAACTAACACTGCAGGACATAGGGAGGTATTGCCCACTAGGGGGAGATTGCGAGCATTATACTTGTTTCTTTAAATCATAAGTAGATTTTAACATTGTTTTAGAAATCCCTTTGTCTTTATCCTTATTGACTCTTGCAGGGCCCTGCTGAGTCAACTGTATGCATATGTGTATTACTGTTCCTTCTTTTCTTTTCCTCACACCAAGTAAAGTTTGCCCTTGGTTAAGTGAAACATTTTGTTTGAAGTATCTTTGTTTCCTGAGGGACTGCTACCAAAGAAAGGTAACAATATTCTTACAGGTTATTGTGATACATATATATATATACATGCAAAATTGTGTTCCCAACATTCAGTGGGGCTCACAATTGCCAGTTACACCAGTTGTGCCAAGGGAGGGTCTGAGCCAGTTAAGGGGGTTGCAAACAGAGTACTGACCCAAACTAAACCAGCAGCTCCTTCGGGGGTAGTGCTACATGTGGAGGCTCGTCCGGGATCCAGTACTCTGGAGTTAACCAACCCCAAGATGGACCCTTTTGTCGTAGTCCAATGGTGTGAAAGAGAGGGCTCCATTTCAAGCTCAAGTGTAGTTGTGGAGCTTCCTGGTGAACATTGGGACAAAAAAGGGGTGGATGACATCATGAGGAGGTTATCCCCTCACAGGAAAGCCCGGGTGGTTGGTCTCAGATCAGAACAAGGGGCCTTTAGCACTCATGCCCTGTTGGAGTGGAGAGGGGAAGTACCTGAGAGTTTTAAAAAAAGGAGTTTCCCACTAGGAGGCAAGTCAACACTCCACCTAGTGCACCCGAAAGTTACTGAGGTGGACCGTCCTACTCCTGCCCAGAGGGAGCAGGCCAAGGGACCCGTGAGCCCCCCGCAACCCTTGTCCATGATTGGGCCAGAACTTCTTAATGCCCTGGGAGACTTTGTGTCGAAGTGCCAGAAAAGTAACACAGTGTGCGTGGAAGCTGGATATCGGAAGCTGAGGGTCTTTTCAGGGAAACAGCCGGTGCCGGTTGGTGAAGAAGAGTTTGACGCTTGGATAGAGCAAGCTATGCAAGCTCTTGAAGGATGAGAGCGGCCTGAGGCCCAGAAGAAGCAGCGTATATGTGAGAGTCTGCGAGGAGCTGCTGCAGAATCTGTCAAGAACTTGAGGTTTAGTAAAGCCACCTGCATAGCATATGACATCCTGGTCATGCTGCAAGAGGAATTTGGACAACTGGAAAAGGTAGCTGACCTCATGTATCAATTCGAGCACACTTCTCAACAACTGGGTGAACGTTTCTCCGAATACATAAGGAGGCCGAACAAGATGTTGTGTTAAATTGTGCTGAGGAAGGGAAGGGAATGGAACCCTCTACGGCAGACCAAGCCAGAATGAAACAGATCCTACGGGGTGCCCTGCGCTCTGATCCCATCTGGCTCCATTTGAAGACCTCGAAGGACGTTATGTCCCTAAGCTACTCCGACCTCATTAAAGTGGTGAGGGACGAAAAAAGCCTTGTTGGATGATCAAACATCAGGAATCTCGTCCAACTCCACCCCTTGTGTTGGGGTTAGGTCAGCCATGGCTCAAGAAAGGGACTCGGAGGTTGACACTTTGAAGTCTCAGATGGCACAGGTGATAGGGATGTTATCCTCTATGATGACCAGTATTTCAGAGTTAAAGAAAGAGGGAGGAACTGAAACTAAGATGGCCCAAGAGATACCTGCTTCCCCACCTAAGACCACAAGGAGTGAGGATGTCTGCTACAACTGCAGAGGAACTGGGCACCATAAACAAATGTGTCCCAGCCCAAGGAAGTCTACTACGCCCTCCCGCAAGCCGGCAGAAAACTTCAGAGGACCCCGATGAAGGAGTCAACCGGGTGCCCATCATTACCAGCTCACTCCAAACACAAAAAGAAGAAGCAATATCCGGAGCCCAGGCCTTTGCCACACACCCCTGATGCCACCCCTTTTTGGCATAACAGCTCCCACCCAAAATTTCAAAATGCTCGAGAGCTGGAAATCAATGCACATCAGACTTCATCAGGGTAAAAAGTCCAAGAGAAGCCAAAGGAGGACAGAGATAAAGGTGCAAGTTACTAAGCCCAGCAAGAAGGCAACTCCCAAGAAGGTACCTGAAAAATTAGTGGGACCCTCTCCCATAATCTCCATCCAAGTAGAAGGACTCTACACGAAGGCCCTTCTTGACACCGGAGCTCAAGTGACTCTCCTATACCTGGACTTCTATAACAAACATCTTAGACATCTACCGCTACAGAAGCTGGAGGACTTGGAGATATGGGGCATTGGCACCCAGAGCTTCCCCTATTACGGATATATCCCGATCAGACTCACCTTTGATCCTTCAGTGGCAGGAGAAACAGAGACGTTTGACACTTTGGCGGTGGTCTGCCCCAGCCCTCCTGGGGCCAACAAGAGATCGCTGATCATAGGGACTAATACAGATCTTGTGAGAAGGCTGTTAACTCCCCTGGTTGAAGAGCAGGGTACTTGGACAACCAGAGTCCACCCTTTGTTACAGCAAGTCTGCCAGCACCTAGTACTGGAGCGGAAGGCCCCAGAAGAGGGGGTTGGGAAGATCTGGAAGCTGGGCAAATTGGGAAAAGTGTTACAACCAGGAGAGGTGACCTGCTTGAGAGTAGCTGTTAAGCTCACCTTGGAACAACCAGGCCCCTTTGTCCTCCTTGAACTGGACCCAAAGGAGAAGGAAAGGGGAATAGAAGTGATTCCCAAAGTGGTCTCGTTGAAGGCCTTACAGAGGAACCATGGGAGGGTGTCAGTGAGCATCAGGAACGCTACCACAGTTCCAGTGAGAGTGCCAGCCAGGATGCTGTTGGGCCAGGTGAACCAAGCCACCCTAGTGAGCCCTTCAGACCGGAAGAAGGTTTAAGTGGGAGACATAGTGGAGAAGCTCTGTGCAGAAGACCCCAGTCTCCCCCCGGCCTGGAGGAAAGGGGCCAGGGACCAACTGACTCGATGGCAGAAGATCTTCTCGCAGGACGAATTCGATGTGGGATGTGCGAAGAGTGCCACCCATAAGATTCGCTTGCAAGAGGATAAGCCGTTCAGAGAGAGGGTCCGACGAGTTCCCTTAGGAGATCTGGAAGACCTGCGTGAGCAACTATCTGAGTTAAGACGAACAGGCATAATCCGGGAGTCTCAAAGTCCCTACGCTTCTCCTATAGTGGTGGTCCGAAAGAAAAATGGCTCTCTGAGGCTGTGTATAAATTACCGAACATTGAATGGAAGAACTATACCAGATCAGTATACCACCCCCCGCATAAAAGATGCGTTGCAGAGTTTGTCTGGGGCCAAGTGGTTCAGTGTGATGGATCTGAAGAGTGGCTACTACCAAATCCCCATGCACCTGGAGGCAGGGCCTGCCCTACCATGGGACCCAATGGGCCCATGGTCCCAGGTGGCATTTACAGAGGGGCGGCAGCCGGCAGTGACAAGTGGGCAGCGTGAAGGGATACAGCCGCGGAGTTGCCATAGCGACCCGACCCCTGCTCCAGGGAGGGCAGTGCGGGCTCTCTCTCACATTAGATTCGATATCAATGAGTCTCTGTGTGGGCGGCAGGCATCACCTCGGATACCAGTATGTGACAGGCAGACCACTCCCCTACCCTTCACACAGGTGAGATGGGGCTGCTTAGTGGAGGAGGCGGGTCATGTACTGCCTGGAATGACAGGCAGTACTGCGGTGAACATTCTGCCTTCCTGGTGCACAGACCCGCCTTCTCCACACTGCCTCCGAACTCCGTGTCCTCCCTGTTTCTGCGCTTCTGGCTCTGAAACAGAATGGTCCCACCCCCTCCTCCATTGTCTCCTCCCCTCACCTCTCCATTCGAGTCAGACGCCGCTTGTGTCTTTTCACCTCCCCCTTCGCTTACAACTGCCTCTCCCACCACCTGTCCTCAGTCATGGCGGGGCCCGCTGGAGGATAAACATGCTCTCTAGCTGGAGCCAAAGAAGTGTGACTTGGTAAGAGTGTAGCGGGGGCGGGCAGGAGCGGGAATGTTAGAACATTCTGCAGTGCAGGACACAAGGCTGGTTGGTCTTCTACACACTGAGGGAGACTGAAACTTCTCCTGACTCCCCCTGTACTGGGAACATCCAATATTTGGGGTTGTGACCGGAGCCAGCATGGGGGAGGGGTGAATCCTGGACATGCTGGGTCTTGTAGTGTACAGGCAGTAGGGGGCCCCTGTGTTCATTCAGAGACCTAAAACCAAAGCCCCCCCAACAGGGCTAATAAAAAAAATATGGTGAAAAAAAAACACTGACACCGCCCAATGCCCCACTGACACCACCCACTGCCCCACTGACACCACCCACTGCCCCACTCACACCACCCACTGCCCCGCTGACACCGCCCACTGCCCCGCTGACACCGTCCACTGCCCTGTGTTGCTATGGCAATTTCTATGGTGACTTTATAATAATAATATAGAGTTTAGGTAGTAACAGGATATGTGTAAAGAGCCCCTTCCCTCCCCCTCCATTGATACTGCTGGAAATGGGTGGGAGGGGCCCCTCCCTCTCCATTGATCAGGAAACAGGAAATGGGGAGGGGGGCTTTGGAAAGGGTTTGGGAGAGACATGTGTGTTTGAACAACAGTTGTTGTGTGGGAAGGACAAAGGAAGGAGCTGGATAACTTTGGAGACGCTTTTTTGAGATGGACTGAGCAAAGGACCATGGAGGACATCTTGACCCCTAAGTAGAGTAATTATTTAGTTTACTTAATGTGTACGGTACATGTTGTACATGCTTATATATATTTGTAGGCATATATTTTGTAAGCTATAAGTTGTGTTGTATTGTGAATCCTACAGTTTTATGTGCAGATATTTCCTTGTTTAGTAAAGCATTGATACACTACAGAAGTTTAAGCTTCCTTGATTTTACCACAGAGTAACCTTAATAGATAGACGAAAAGCAAAACAATGGGGGCTCGTAGCCGGAATTTGTGCTAAAATTTCAACAGAAGCTGACCTGTTTTCTGTGGTGTGTTTTGTTGCTTGTACTGGGGAAAAAATGCTGCGTACACTGTTTAGGAAGAGTAAAGCTGCAAAGGTTTCTGGTGTCCAGGAGGACTTGAAGGGGTGCACCCTTCCTATCTGGGCCAGAAATAGTCAGTGGATGTCTGTTGCAAAGGAGCTGGCTGGATATGCTTCTCCTTTGAGCAGAGCTTGGGGGGATGGAGTCTCTGATCTTTCCTCAGATTTTAGTCTCAAAAGTTTTGGGTTCAGTAAGGGAGAGATGCGGGCAGTTGCTGTGTTTGGTTTGCATGTCCTGCATGCTCTACATATTGAATCTGAAAAGAGGGAAAAGGCAGAATTAGAAAGAGATTTAATAAAGAAGCAGCTTGCAGTGGCCTCCAAGTGTTTGGAAGAAACTGCAAGCAAGGCAAAAGATTTAGAAAATAGGGTAATTAAAGTTAAACCTGCAGTGGCTTCCAAGAGTGTTCAAACCGCTGTAGGCCAAGCTGAAGATTTGAATGAGCGGTGTGCAGCCCCCATGAATAAATCTAATGATGCTCTAACAAAGGACAAAGGCCCAAAGCCTGTAAGCAGAAGTAGGACATGTGCCAGTGTTACTTCCCATAAGAGGGAAGCTGAGGATTTGATCAGCTCAAATTACAGAGTTGATTCAGATACAAGGAAGGCAAGGCCTATGATCTCCAGGAGGCACATGTGGATTGATTTACTTAAGGTGGGGGTCCCTAGAGAGGAACTAGATGGGATTCCTACACCAGCATTGTTTAAGAAGTGGAAGCAAATGGTTGGGAATGGTAGATTCAGTCACATTAAGTGTTTCTGTTGCCACAAAATGGGGCATTTTGCAAAAATGTGCCATACTGTGAAGCAGCAGGCCTCTGTTCTTCCAAGGACGGCACGGAGAGACATGCAAGTTTATTCGTTACGTTGGAAGTCAATGCCTTTCCGTGAAAGTGTTTCAAGGCAACAGTGGGCACCCTACAATAGTTTTACAGTTAGAAATGGGCAGATGGAGAAATGTGAGCAGTGAGCTATGTTTTTGGCACAGTTGGAAATGAACATATAATCTGCTTTTGTCTCTTACTCTTTTCAGATATTGAGCATCGAGAGGTGGAGCAGGCAGAGCAGACGACCATGCTGGGTGGGAGGAGGAAGACCAGAAGAGAGCTTGATGAAGATGAGGATGATTTGCTAAAGGTGGCTGAATTGGAGTGGACTTTCATCTGAGCATTTCCTTATGACCAAGAGGACAACAGACTTTCATCTGGGACTTTCTTTACACAAACTGCCAAAGACATTAACCCTGCTCAAAAGTAATGTTGCAGCCTTCCAGGGACGAAGCAAAAGTCTGATCGCCCAGATGGGGGTCAAAAGGGAATTTTTTCCTCCCGTTTAGGGGGGTTTTCGCCCTTTTCTGGAGAAAAGGCTTTAAGAAGTTTTCTATATTATTCTATAAAGTCAAGAGGTGGTATGTGTTGCTATGGCAATTTCTATGGTGACTTTATAATAATAATATAGAGTTTAGGTAGTAACAGGATATGTGTAAAGAGCCCCTTCCCTCCCCCTCCATTGATACTGCTGGAAATGGGTGGGAGGGGCCCCTCCCTCTCCATTGATCAGGAAACAGGAAATGGGGAGGGGGGCTTTGGAAAGGGTTTGGGAGAGACATGTGTGTTTGAACAACAGTTGTTGTGTGGGAAGGACAAAGGAAGGAGCTGGATAACTTTGGAGACGCTTTTTTGAGATGGACTGAGCAAAGGACCATGGAGGACATCTTGACCCCTAAGTTGAGTAATTATTTAGTTTACTTAATGTGTACGGTACATGTTGTACATGCTTATATATATTTGTAGGCATATATTTTGTAAGCTATAAGTTGTGTTGTATTGTGAATCCTACAGTTTTATGTGCAGATATTTCCTTGTTTAGTAAAGCATTGATACACTATAGAAGTTTAAGCTTCCTTGATTTTACCACAGAGTAACCTTAATAGATAGACGAATGCCCCGCTGACACCGTCCACTGCCCCGCTGACACCGTCCACTGCCCTACTGACACCGCCCACTGCCCCACTGACACCGCCCACTGCCCCACTGACACCGCCCACTGCCCCACTGACACCGTCCACTGCCCCACTGACACCGTCTACTGCCCTACTGACACTGTCCACTGTCCCACTCTGCGTTTTTATTTTTTGCGCTATAAACAAGAAAAAAACAAAAATTTAGAAAAAAAAACAGTATTTTTTACCTTTTGCTATAATAAATATCCCCCAAAAAAAGTCTTCATCAGTTTAGACCAATATGTATTCTGCTTCATATTCTTGGTTTGCGCAAAAGCGTCCACAAAATAGGGAATAGATTTTGGTGGGCGTGATTATTTTTTTTTGGGGGGGGGGGCAGCATTTCATTCTTTGGCCCAGGCAGCACAATGTCTTGGGCCGGCCCTGCCTGGAGGACAGGGAGAAGACAGCGTTCATCACCCCCGTGGGGTTCTTTGTGTTCGACCGGATGCCTCAAGGGTTATCAGGAGCCCCGGCCACTTTCCAAAGGTTGATGGAGAGGACGGTAGGAGACATGAACCTAATAGAGGTGCTGGTGTACATGGATGATGTCCTCGTGTTCGGGACGACTCTGGAGGAACATGAAGAAAGGCTGGAGAAAGTTCTGAAGAGGCTACATGAAGAGGGCCTGAAACTTTCCCCTGAGAAGTGCCAGTTTTACCAGTCCTCAGTGCATTACTTGGGTCACATTGTATCGGCGGAAGGAGTAGCCACAGACCCGGAGAAGCTAGATGCTGTCACTTCCTGGCCAAGGCCTACCAATGTGACCGAGCTTCGGTCATTCCTGGGATTCTGCTCCTATTACAGGAGGTTCGTGGAGGGGTTTGCCAAGATAGCCAGACCCTTAAACGAGCTTCTGAAGAATGACGGAGAAGAGGATGAAATAGAGCCAGCCCGGCTGTTAAAACCTTCCCAGGGCCCTAGGAAATCCAGAGAGTCCATACAGGATCAGTGGCCCTTCAAGTGTGAAGAAGCTTTTACCCAATTAAAATAGAGTCTGACCACTGCCCCTGTATTGGCCTATGCGGACACCACAAAACCCTATGAGCTGCATGTGGATGCCAGCCGAGACGGACTGGGAGGGGTACTGTACCAGGAACATGACGGTCACCTACGACCTGTTGCCTATGTGAGCAGGAGTCTGACACTTGCTGAGAAGTCCCATGTCCCTCCCAATCTGCCGAGAGAGTGGACCCAACTGTCCCCAGAGGGAGTGCGAGCCCTATACCAGGGAACAGAGCTCCAGTCCAGAGGAGGATCAAGGGCCGAAGAAATTGGGGTCTCAGCTGCCAGAGTACAGAGATGCTACTGTAATGTGACCCAGGTCCCGGAAGAGGGTTTGCCCAAGTTATCAAAGAAGGACTTGAGAAGGGATCAGTTATAAGACCCTTTGGGGAAGATATTACTGGGGGCGTTGGAGGACCAACGCCCTGAGTCACTTCTAGGAGACTCTCCAAGTGAAGCCCGGCTACTGCACAAGGAATGGGACCGGTTGCAGATACGCCAAGGGGTGGTCTACCGAAGGGGCCCCTCTTCTGGTGATCTGGAAGGAAAATGGCAGCTGTTTCTACCCACCAAGCATAGAGAAGCGGTCCTAAATGCCCTCCACAACAATCATAGCCATTTGGGGCCCGAGAGAACTTTTCATCTTGTGAGAGACAGGTTCTACTGGCCCTGCATGCGGGCCGAAGTTGAGGAGTACTGCCGCTCTTGTGCCCGAGGTATCCAGAGAAAAAACTTGCCACATCAATCCGCTCCAATGGGCCACCTACAAAGTCAAGGACCCATGGATCTGGTGTTCATTGATTTCCTCTGCTTGGAGTCTGATTTGACTGGAAAAGGGAATGTCCTGGTGGTGACAGATCACTTTACCAGATATGCTCAGGCTTTCCCCACTAAGGATCAGAAGGCCTCAACAGTAGCCAAAGTGTTAGTAGAAAGATTCTTCGTGCATTATGGTCTACCACAACGCTTTCACTCAGACCAGGGAAGAGACTTTGAGAGCAGACTAATAAGGAAGCTGTTGGATCTACTGGGCATTCAGAAGACCAGAACAACCCCATACCACCCACAAGGGGATGCTCAACCCGAGCGGTTCAAACGGACTCTTTTGGACATGCTGGGAACTTTGAGCTCAGAACAGAAGCCACACTGGAGCAACAGCACTATTATTTATACGACTGGATACTCCCCATATTGGCTGATGTTTGGGAGAGAAGCTCGGCTACCCGTAGATTTGGCTTTTGGCACTTCATCGGACCACACCTCAGCAACGTCTCACAAGGGGTATGTGGATCGCCTAAGGAAGAGTTTGAAGTTGGCCTATGAGCAGGCCCAAGCCACTTCTGAACAAAGAGGACAGAGGAATAAGAGAAACTTTGACCTTAAGGTTCGGATACAAGACCTACAGCCAGGTGATAGGGTACTCCAGAGGAACTTAGGAATTCCAGGAAAACACAAATTAGCTGACCGTTGGAGACCCCAGCCATATGTTGTTTGCAAGAAACTCCCAGATCTTCCGGTATACCAGATTATGCCAGAGGGGAGTGTAGGCCCAGTAAAGACTTGGCATAGAAACCACCTATTGCCTCTTTCAGAAGCGGTTTGCCTACCTCCCATGGCGGGCCCACAGGAAACCCCTTCAAATTCTGGAGCATCTAGACCAGTCACCAGGTCTCAAAAGGAGGGGGGAAGTTGGGACTTTAAATGAGGTGCATATGTGGTACACCTCCATCCCGGGTTCAATATGTGGAAGGGGGAAATTTGGGACTTTAAATGAGGCTGCAGACATGGTGCGGGTAAAAAATACACATTTAATGATCATGGAAATACATAACACATCACATTGCCAGATTGGTATGTAAAAAAGAAAAAATGGCAGATAATATGAAAATACATTTATTGCAATGACACATAAATATGTGTATGTACAGTTAGAGCAACAAGGTAACAACAGTGCATTACCAAGCGCCACATAAACATCTGGGCTGTTGAATGGATACATAAAATGAACATACAAGTGTACAAATATCCTGTTGACAGCAAAAACGATAAAAAATAAATTGGATATATAAAACTCCACGTATATGTATATTGGAACCAGTGGTACAAGGAAAGTCATATGAAGTCATATAGCGCATCCCTGGTGGCCGACACGTTTCGTGTAGGTGGGACACTCTTCAGGGGCGGATGCTTGAATATCTATAAGGAATGTGATGGTACGAACTGGTTAGGTATAGTGGGTGGTCAAACAAAGTAAAAAATGTGGAAGATGGAGGAATATCCACCTAGAGTACTCACATTGAACCTTGAACAAGAGGACGCGGTGGATGCAAAACCACGGCCACACGAGTCCGCCACGGGAGCTGAGGTGACGTACCGTGCACACAGGTGGGGGGCATAGAGAACCTCCCCCAAAGGAAGTAAAACCCAGGACCTTTGTATAGGCTTGTGTGGTATGCAACAAGGAATGAACCAAATGGTGGTAGCCATATGGAATCTGAAAAAACACATTGTCCTAATGTCAGTCTATCTAGGGGCCAGAGGTAAAGCATAAGCTGCCCAAAGTAAACATGGATACAAGCACCTTGTCCTGGCGTCTTCAAGTTCCAGGACGTCTAAAGGAGCAATGCTGCAAGGTAACATCTCCAATGGACCAGCATGGAGAGTGTATGGAGGGAGGGAGCCTCAAATGAGCCTCCATGATCATTAAATGTGTATTTTTTACCCGCACCATGCCTGCAGCCTCATTTAAAGTCCCAAATTCCCCCCTTCCACATATTGAACCCGGGATGGAGGTGCACCACATATGCATCTCATTTAAAGTCCCAACTTCCCCCCTCCTTTCTTGCCATATAGGGATGGAGGTCTGTCAGGCAGGGCTGGTAGTGTGCCCCTACCACCCAGGTGCTGGGCTGCGACAATCAGGCAAGGCAATGTACCAGGTCCCGATTTAGCACACTCAAGACATAGTCATCCAATGTTCTTGAGCTCCCACAGCATATATGCGACATCTCACAATTTTGACCCTTGGATGTGGTGTATTGTTTGTCCGTGGCCCTCCCTGCCTGCCATCCCGGGAGCTGCGATGCACTCTGCATGCCGCCTCCCCGCCCCATCTGGGCGGGTGTTTGTGTGGTGGTGGGGCCTGCGCACACAGTGCATCGGCGTCACGTATCCCGTTCAGCGCGTGACGTCTTGCATGGCGTCGTCGCGCTGGACGTGAGCTTCCTTCCATCTCAGCCGGCGTCACCTGGTCTGGGAGTGTTTTCAGTTGGCGGATCCCGCCCACGACGGCACTCCTCCGGGCATGCGTCGTGCCCGCGTGACGCTGGTTACGTATCCACTTGCACTGGGTTTGGGGGAATATATTTGAGGCTCCCTCCCTCCATACACTCTCCATGCTGGTCCATTTGAGATGTTACCTTGCAGCATTGCTCCTTTAGACATCCTGGAACTTGAAGACACCAGGACAAGGTGCTTGTATCTATGTTTACTTTGGGCAGCTTATGCTTTACCTCTGGCCCCTATATAGACTGACATTAGGACAATGTGTTATTTCAGATTCCATATGGCTACCACCATTTGGTTCATTCCTTGTTGCATACCACACAAGCCTATACAAAGGTCCTGGGTTTTACTTCCTTTGGGGGAGGTGCTCTATGCCCCCCACCTGTGTGCACGGTACGTCACCTCAGCTCCCGTGGCAGACTCGTGTGGCCGTGGTTTTGCATCCACCGCGTCCTCTTGTTCAAGGTTCAATGTGAGTACTCTAGGTGGATTTTCCTCCATCTTCCACATTTTTTACTTTGTTTGACCACCCACTATACCTAACCAGTTCGTACCATCACATTCCTTATAGATATTCAAGCATCCGCCCCTGAAGAGTGTCCCACCTACATGAAACGCGTCGGGCACCAGGGATGCACTATATGACTTCATATGACTTTCCTTGTACCACTGGTTCCAATATACATATACGTGGAGTTTTATATATCCAATTTATTTTTTGTCGTTTTTGCTGTCAACAGGATATTTGTACACTTGTATGTTCATTTTATGTATCCATTCAACAGCCCAGATGTTTATGTGGCGCTTGGTTATGCACTGTTGTTACCTTGTTGCTCTAACTGTACATACACATATTTATGTGTCTGGCAGATAATATGAAAATACATTTATTGCAATGTTTTTCTTTTTTACATACCAATCTGACAATGTGATGTGTTATGCATTTCCATGATCATTAAATGTGTATTTTTTTACCCGCACCATGACTGCAGCCACATTTAAAGTCCCAAATTCCACCCTTCCACATATAGTCACCAGGTCTCAGTCGACTCTTACTGCTATAGAAGACCAGGACCTGGTAGGAGAAGACTCTGAGGAGGAAGATATGGAATCTGAATGGTTATGGCCCTCTCAAGTGCCAGGGTTTACGACCGGTTCATCATCCACTCCTGACGCAGTCAATAGTGAGGCTCTTCGTCCAGAGGCTCTTGAATTTGTGCCGCACAGTATGTCCACTGAGGATGTAGAGGATGATCTGTACTCTTCACCATTGGGAGATCCTGAAGAGACACCCTTGCTTTTTGAGACTGAACCAGAAGGGAGAGTAAGAGAGGAATTCAGAGAAACAGGGGTATCTAATGACCCAGATGTGCCGACACCTCGGGGACAGAGGCAAAGAAGAGTCATTCACCCTCCTAAGAGACTGACTTATAACCAAATGGGTGAATGTTCTGAGGAAGTCTTTTTCACAGCGAAGAGGGCATCCGATGTACCTGGTCCTTCCACTGCATGTTTGGTGGAAGGCAACCCCAGCTCACTCCCTGGCACAACTGATCAGGCTACTCCCGCTGAGGTTACCTGCGAACAGGACAGCTCCCCATCATATGACAATTGGTGGGAGGCTCCTCTGTCAGTCTTATGCAACCGCCTAGAGTCAAAGATGTGTTATAGAGCTAAGATTTTAGATGTCTTTGGGGACCAAAGAGTCAAAGTGAGGGGAGTGTGTAGCCGAGTGGCGGTTTGTAGTGTAATATAAGACTGTCATTAACCTTGTGAAGCAATGCATTGTGGAACTTACGATACCAGGAGAACGGGACTCCATTGACATGAGTAGGTAATAGACTATGGTACCCACAATGCAGTTGTCCTCCCAGAGTGCATTGCATCCCCGCGGAGCTTTGTGGGGGAAGCTACTTAAAGGTGGGGAGTTGCTTTGTTCGGCCTCTTGGGATCTTCGCCTGCTTCCTGCAAGACGTCTGCGTGAGGCCTGCTGCCCGGGGGACTAGACCTGAAGCCTGGGCCTACAACCTTGCGGGAGGGGATCACTGATTCCACGACTGTTCTAGGCCTATTGACTCTTGAAGGCCCATCAGCAGCAGAATAGTACGCCACACGCATATTAGGACATAGTGCAGCGCGGGGTATATACTTGTTTCTTTAAATCATAAGTAGATTTTAACATTGTTTTAGAAATCCCTTTGTCTTTATCCTTATTGACTCTTGCAGGGCGCTGCTGAGTCAACTGTATGCATATGTGTATTACTGTTCCTTCTTTTCTTTTCCTCACTTCAAGTAAAGTTTGCCCTTGGTTAAGTGAAACATTTTGTTTGAAGTATCTTTGTTTCCTGAGGGACTGCTACCGAAGAAAGGTAACAATATTCTTACAGGTTATTGTGATACATATATATACATGCAAAATTGTGTTCCCAGCATTCAGTGGGGCTCACAATTGCCAGTTACACCAGTTGTGCCAAGGGAGGGTCTGAGTCAGTTAAGGGGGTTGCAAACAGAGTACTGACCCAAACTAAACCAGCAGCTCCTTCGGGGGTAGTGCTACATATATATTTGTCGTCAGAGTCTTCGAGTGTGACAGCGATAACCCTAATGAACCAAGGCCTGAGGTGTGCCTTGGCCTAGCTGGTCAGTATGCCTGAAAAGTGGGCAAAAAGAGACAACTGTAGGTGAAGAAGGGAAGGTAACAAACCGTCAGTGAAGTAGCACGCACCCGGATGGCAACAGTATCTGAACCCGGTCCCATGCAAGAATGGATTAAGCCTGATGCCCGGCACAACCCAGACATGAGAATGACCTGCTAGTAAATGAGAGGATACGTGGGGGAAAGGAAGCAAAGGCAGGCCCGAGGAGCCTCTGCAACCAATGGGCGAGAAGATCGTACTGCTTCAACCGGACATCAGAGATGTGCCCCCGGCCTGCCCAAACTAGGTATGGGGAACAGAGAGGGAGAGGGCAAAAATGGACAACTGGCAGCTGTTGTGGGGCTGGATACCTGATGGATGGGTTGCAGGAGTCGGCGGATAAGGCAATGAACATCGTCAAGCATGGAGAAACATGCCAGACACAGAACACTGGTCCCACCTGACTCGATCGGGTCGTGCCACCGCCTGTGACCTGACAACCGAGTCTGAATCCTGCATCGAGGAAGGAGGGTCAGACTCCATCCCGGGCAAGAAAGTCTCCTGGCATGATGCAGACATGCCCAAACAAGAGATCAGAGCCGCTAGCGGAACCTGGAAACATGACGACGTTGCCCAAACCCACCCCTGAGGCCGACAAGGGGCTGTGGCTAAGCACACACCCTGAGAGAGACTGTGAAACCCTGGGTGGTGACCAGGGCCTCAGCAACAGAACGACAACTGAAAGAAAATGAAGACTGCTTCCTACCCAAGGGTGAGCCCAGTGATGAATGACATCCGCACCAATCAACTAGCCCTGGCAACGGGCAGGACTGATGGAAGCGAGTGCAAGCATGGTTGATAACGGCGAAGATGCCAGCGCAGCCCAACCTGAGAACACAAACTAGAGAAAAAGACAGACAACCAGACATGAGAACAACAACGAGCCTACCTAAGAAAGAGAACATGCAGAAATGACAAGACCACCGCGCGTACATGAACCTGATGACGATGACCCCCCCACCCTTGTGTGTGTGGCGAGTGAGCCTGAGCAACCTGTAGCGCAGACACAGGTAATTAAACTGAACACTCAGGGCTGGTGTACCCACGGACCGTGGTGGGTGATCGTATAGGTGTAATGAATGAACGTGCATCGTATGACGTATGGTATACGGGCGAGAAGATTGTGGTCAACAACCATTAACAAACGAAACTTCAGCCCGTATGGATCTGTAGACGTGACAGATCCCGAAATGTAAAGCCCTAGCTAACTCTAACTCTAACCCAGGTACAAACATGGACGAAGATACAATGATACATGGAAACCAACGAAGATGAGAACAGCTACCGAAACAAGCCGTGACTGAACCACAACACCCCTCTGAAAACGCTAAGACTGAAACGTTACGACAGAAATGCTGAGACTGAACGCTGAGGCGGAAGCGCTACGACAGAAATCTTGGGGCAGAAAACGCAAGGACAGAAATGCTGAGACCGAAACGTTTGAGGCAGAAAAGTGAAGACGGAAAAGCTGAGACTGCAACGCTGAGGCAGAAACGCAATGACAGAAATCCTGGGGGCAGAACGCTAAGACAGAAATGCTGAAACTGAACGCTGAGGCAGAAACGCAATGCCAGAATCCTGGGGCAGAACGCTGAGCAGAACGCCATGACAGAAAAACCCGAGGCAGATACGCTATGACGGAAATGCTGAGACTGGACGCGGAGACAGAAATACTGGGGCAGAATGCTACGATGGACACGCAACAACAGAAATCCTGGGGCAGAGACGATATGACAGAAACAGCTGGGGCAGAATGCTATGACAGAAATTCGGGGGCAGAAAACGCAGACAGAAATCCTGGGGCAGAAAGCGCAGACAGAAATCCTGGGGCAGAAAGCGCAGACAGAAATCCTGGGGCAGAAAGCGCAGACAGAAATCCTGGGGCAGAAAGCGCAGACAGCAATACTTGGGCAGAAAAGCTATGACAGGAACGCTGGGGCAGAACGCTATGACAGAAATGCCGGGGCAGAACGCTATGACAGAAATGCTGGGGCAGAACGCTATGACAGCAATGCCGGGGCAGAACGCTATGACAGAAATGCCGGGGCAGAACGCTATGACAGAAATGCTGGGGCAGAAACGCAATGACAGAAATGCTGGGGCAGAAACGCAATGACAGAAATGCTGGGGCAGAAACGCAATGACAGAAATGCTGGGACAGAAACGCAATGACAGAAATGCTGGGGCAGATATGCAATGACAGAAATGCCGGACACCAACGGACGGCCCCCCTCTTGACACCAGCGTGGACAGCCCCCATCTCTTGACACCAGCATGGACAGCCCCCCCATCCCTTGACACCAGCATGGATGCCCCCCTCTCTATATCAGCATGGACGCCCCCCCTCTCTATACCAGCATGGATGCCCCCCCCTCTCAATACCAGCATGGACGGCCCCCCCTCTCAACACCAGCACGGACGACCCCCCCTCTCAACACCAGTACGGACGACCCCCCCTCTCAACACCAGCACGGACGGCCCCCCCTCTCAACACCAGCATGGACGGCCCCCCTCTCAACACCAGCATGGAGGGCCCCCCTCTCAACACCAGCATGGACGATGCCCCCCCGATACTCCGAGCCCCGGGAAGGATGAAACAGCCGAGTGGGCGGCCTGACAAGATGCCAGCGTGAGCTCAGAGGAGTGAGTGGGTGGGTGGGTGGGCGGGCGCAGACAGAAATCCTGGGGCAAAAAGCGCAGACAGAAATCCTGGGGCAGAAGGCGCAGACCGAAATCCTGGGGCAGAAAGCGCAGACAGCAATACTTGGGCAGAAAAGCTATGACAGGAATGCCGGGGCAGAACGCTATGACAGAAACGCCGGGGCAGAACGCTATGACAGAAATGCCGGGGCAGAACGCTATGACAGAAATGCCGGGACAGAACGCTATGACAGAAATGCCGGGGCAGAACGCTATGACAGAAATGCTGGGGCA
Source organism: Rana muscosa (assembly GCA_029206835.1). Lineage (NCBI taxonomy): Eukaryota > Metazoa > Chordata > Amphibia > Anura > Ranidae > Rana > Rana muscosa. The sequence goes on from CM055128.1 coordinate 147,096,243, forward strand.
GAAACGCAATGACAGAAATGCTGGGGCAGAAACGCAATGACAGAAATGCTGGGGCAGAAACGCAATGACAGAAATGCTGGGGCAGAAATGCAATGACAGAAATGCCGTACACCAACGGACGGCCCCCCTCTTGACACCAGCATGGACAGCCCCCATCTCTTGACACCAGCATGGACAGCCCCCCCATCCCTTGACACCAGCATGGATTGCCCCCCCTCTCTATACCAGCATGGATGCCCCCCTCTCTATACCAGCATGGACGCCCCCCCCTCTCAATACCAGCATGGACGGCCCCCCCTCTCAACACCAGCACGGACGGCCCCCCCTCTCAACACCAGCACGGACGGCCCCCCCTCTCAACACCAGCACGGACGGCCCCCCCTCTCAACACCAGCACGGACGCCCCCCTCTCAACACCAGCACGGATGGCCCCCCTCTCAACACCAGCACAGACGGCCCCCCTCTCAACACCAGCATGGACGGCCCCCCTCTCAACACCAGCATGGACAGCCCCCCCTCTCAACACCAGCATGGAGGGCCCCCCCTCTCAACACCAGCATGGACGACGCCCCCCGATACTCCGAGCCCCGGGAAGGATGAAACAGCCGAGTGGGCGGCCTGACAAGATGCCAGCGTGAGCTCAGAGGAGTGAGTGCCCGGGAAAACAGACAGGGTGGAGGAGCGGGCGGCCCTGCAAAAGATGGCGGCGTGCGCCCGGAGGAGGGAGTGGGTGGAGGGCGGGCGGCCTGCATAAGTCCCAACGCGTGGATGGACGGATGAGCGGGCGGGTGACCCCCCCCTCTGAAGCCGGCATGAGCCCAACGAGGATGACCCAGTGCGATCCCAGAGGAGTGGGAGGGAGGACGGACGGCCCCCCTCTCACTGTACGAGCCCGGAGGAGTAGGAGGGAGGACGGAGGGGCCCCCCTCTCTCTCTCAGTGTGAGCCCGGAGGAGTGGGAGGCAGGACGGAGTGGCCCCCCCCTAAGCCTGAGCCCGGGAGGAGGAGCAGGTAACAAGCGGGCGGCCCTGCAACCGAAGCTGGCGTGCGTCCGGCATGTAAGGAGAGTGAAGAGCGGGCATGACACCTGGCGAGGCCCCCCTAAGGCGGTCCCCCCTCACTAGAATACCGGCCGGAAGCAGATGAATGCCTGGATGGCCCCCCTCCAATAAGCTCGGCGTGAGCACCCGGAGAGGAACCTGATGCCTACCATGCAGCCACTCTGCACCCGAAACCGGAAGTGACGTCAGCTGGCCCAGAAACGACGGCAACCCAGACCCAACAGGGGAGGAGGCTTAAGTAGCCCTCTCTGCCTCCTCCCACAAATACAGGCTGGCTTGCAGCCAGCCTTACACCTATATATATTGTGACAGCAGGAAGGTAAAGTCACCTGGTTGCATCCAGGGGGGTAGATATATTTCGCCCAGATTCAGGCTTTACGCCGACTTATACAACTAGGTGGAGAGTTGTATAAGCCCAGCTAAGGCTAGTGGGCTCATGGATGACTCATACCTCTAGGGAGAGTGCTGGGCGTCGTGCAGACAGGGAGTTGATGAGACCAGCTGAAGCTTGTCAGCTCATTTAGGCCTCTATAAAAACTCCCAGATTCATTAGATGTTAGCTCATGCCTGGACCCAGACCTGTGTGGACTGTCTAGGGAGAGTGAACCCCTGTGCGGTGAGACAAAGCCTGTGTGGCTATTTGCTTGGACATTTAAAACCAGGGACTTAGGGACTAGGACAGCACTAGGCTGATCCCAGTTGTTAGTTAGGAAACCTGTATGTTTAGTCAGAGGTCAAGTTGACCAGGATTTATTTTGTTTATGTTTCTTTTGGCTTTGCTGTGTTTTGTCACTGTAAATAGAAAATAAACCGCACCTTTTTTTTTTGAAAACCACAACCTCCGTTTGCTGGGCCTGTTTTTGTGTGGGGAGCCCATCCTGGGGGTCACACACACCCGCTGCCGAGCTAACCCCCTCACAGTTGGTGGAGAACCAGTGGCAGTTTTTTTTAAGCCAGCATGGAGGAGATACTGAAGCAGCTGGCTCTAGCAAATGCCAATCAACAGCAGACAAATGCAGGTTTGCAAAAGAGCCTTGCAGCTCATCAACAGAGCCTTGCAGCTCAACAACAGAACTTTGCAGCCCAGCAGCAAGCTCATCAACAGAGCCTTGCAGCTCAGCAGCAAGCTCACCAACAGAGTCTGGAAGCTCAGCAACAAGCCCAGCAGCAATCTGAGGCCCGCTTCATAGACCTGTTACAGAAGCAAGAGCAGAGACTACAACAAATGGAAGCAGTAATGCAGCAACGTCCGCAGACCAGTGAGGAAAGCCGTCCCACTAATACCGCGTCCTTTGGGGTGAGTCATTTATTGACAAAAATGACTGGAGAGGATGATCCAGAGGTATTTTTGACCACATTTGAAAGGACTGCTGAAAGAGAAAAGTGGCCTGAGGAGCAGTGGGCTGGACTGGTGGCTCCTCTGTTAACTGGTGAATCGCAGAAGGCTTACTATGACCTAGAGCCTGACCAAGCAAAAGACTATGTGATGCTAAAAGCTGAAATATTGGCAAGGCTGGGTGTCACCCAGGCTGTCCGGGCTCAGCGTGTGCATAACTGGACTTTCCAGCTTGGAAAACCCCCCAGGTCTCAAATGTATGATCTCATTCACCTGAGCAGAAAGTGGCTACAGCCAGAGACTTTGTCCGCACCAAAGATTGTGGAACGTGTTGTAATGGATCGGTTTTTGAGAGCTCTTCCTACTGCCATCCAAAAGTGGGTAAGCCATGGAGACCCAGAGACAGCCGATGGTCTTGTGGATCGTGTGGAGAAATACTTGGCTACAGAGAACCTGACGGCCTCTTCCAGAGACACTCGGACTTTCCACCCTAAGACCAGACCATCCCCAGGGGCGGATAAGAGGATTCCAAGGGGTAAGGGTGGAGAGAGTGAGAGGGTGGGAGCTCTACCCCAAGTTTGGCGAGAACAGCCTGGGAAATCAGCGGCTCAAGAGGCGGCAAGAAGGATCGTTTGCTACCGCTGCCGGCAAGCGGGACATATTGCAGCCAATTGCCCGGTTGTGGAGGAACCCATTCAGTGTGACTTTCTGACGGGCAGACGTCAGTCGCTGTGTGCGACAGTCGCATGCACTGCCATTCGAGGAACTGAGAAACATTTATGCAAAATGTGTGTTAATGGTAGAAATGTTGTGGTATTGCTGGATTCAGGTAGCCTTGTGACCCTGATAAAGGCTGAGTTAGTTAAAACAGAGGTCTCTGGGAATAGCAAGGTAGCTGTTATTTGTGTGCATGGGGACACCCGAGAGTATCCAGTGACTACAGTGTGTTTCGAGACCCCCAAAGGTACCCTCTCTCATCCAGTGGGCTTAGTATCTCAGTTACCGTATGACGCCATTGTGGGAAGGGATTTTCCGAGGTTCTGGGAACTGTGGGATGATCCTGAGCCCCCCACTGGTGCCCCTATGTACCAGGAATGTGATAGCCAGAACTCCCCTGAGAGTGGTGAGGACTCTCCGGAATTTCCCTTATCAGTATTGGCAGGGGAGACTCAAGAAACTGGAGAGGAGCCCACCTCCTCAGACGAAAACCTACCGTCTGTGGAGTTTTCTGATCTTGAGGTTCACAGGGAAAACTTTGCCACAGAACAGTTGAAAGACCCCGCCCTAATAAAGGCACGGGAAAACGTAGTGAAAATAGATGGCGAGTTAGTGAACCCAGATAATACCTGCACTTACCCATACTTCAGCGTAGAGAAGGACCTACTGTATCGGGTGGCAAAAAGGGCAGAAGAAACCGTTGAGCAGCTTGTGGTGCCCAAACCTTACAGGAAGTTGGTGTTGGAGTTGGCCCATGGGCACATTCTTGGAGGTCATCTGGGGACAGAGAAAACCCGAGAGAGGGTATTACAAAGATTCTATTGGCCGGGGGTGATGAAGGACATAGAAAATTATTGTTCCTCCTGCCCTGTGTGTCAGAGGTCGGCCCCGATGCCACATTTCCGTAGCCCGCTGGTCCCTCTACCCATCATTGAGGTCCCGTTTGAGAGGATCGCCATGGATTTGGTAGGTCCTATAATCAAGTCCGCTAGGGGGCACCAGTACATATTAGTCATAATGGACTATGCCACCCGTTATCCAGAAGCGATCCCTCTCCGAAATACCTCGGCCAAAACCATAGCCAAAGAGCTATCTCTTGTGTTTAGCCGGGTGGGTATTTGTAAAGAACTGCTTACGGACCAAGGTACACCCTTTATGTCCCGGGTTATGAAGGAGCTGTGTAAATTGTTCAAAGTGACGCAATTACGTACATCTGTGTATCACCCCCAAACCGATGGGCTGGTTGAAAGATTCAACAAAACCCTAAAACAAATGTTGAAGAAAGTGGTGGATAGAGATGGAAAGGATTGGGACTGTCTACTTCCTTATCTGATGTTTGCTATTAGGGAGGTGCCCCAATCCTCTACGGGATTCTCCCCCTTTGAGTTACTGTATGGGAGACACCCAAGAGGGCTGTTGGATATTGCCAAGGAAACTTGGGAAAGTGAGAGTTCTCCCCACAGGAGTGTGATTGAGCATGTCGCCCTGATGCAAGACCGAATTGCACAGGTAATGCCCATCGTGAAGGAACATTTGGCCCAAGCGCAGTTAGCACAGCAGAGAGTGTACAACCGTGGAGCCAAGACCCGTACCTTTTCCCCGGGGGATAGGATACTGGTACTTGTCCCTACGGTTGAAAGTAAATTCCTTGCCAAATGGCAAGGCCCCTACGAGATAATGGAAAAAGTGAGCGAAGTGAATTACAAGGTCAGACAACCAGGAAGGCGAAAGCCCGAACAGATCTATCACGTTAATCTGTTGAAAGCCTGGAGGGATAGAGAGTCCCTAGTCGCAGACACTTGGTCACCAGCTCAAACTGGTTGCGTGATTCCTGAGGTTGGAATAGCAGCCACCTTGTCACAACCCCAACAACAGGAGGTTAAGGAGTTTGTGCTTCGCAACAAGGAGGTATTCTCTGAGCTGCCGGGACAAACATCTGGGGTAGAGCATGACATCATTACCCCGCCCGGTGAAAGGGTGAAGTTAAAACCCTATCGGATCCCAGAGGCCCGACGGGAGGCAATACGGGAGGAAGTACAGAAAATGCTGAACTTAGGGGTGATAGAGGAGTCCCAAAGTGATTGGTCTAGTCCCATTGTGTTGGTGCCTAAACCGGATGGGAGCTGGCGATTTTGTAACGATTTTCGTCAGTTGAACAAAGTTACAAAATTTGACACCTACCCCATGCCACGTATAGATGAGTTGATCGACCGGCTGGGAACAGCCCGATACATGACGACTCTTGACCTCACAAAAGGGTATTGGCAAATCCCCCTGGCCAAATTGGCCAAAGAGAAAACCGCATTTGTAACCCCAGACGGGGCGTTCCAATATAAGAGAATGCCGTTCGGGTTACAGAATGCGCCGGCCACATTCCAGCGGAAAATGGACCAGATGCTGAGGCCCCATCGGAAGTATGCTGCGGCTTACCTGGATGACGTAATTATCCATAGCACAGATTGGGCCACACATCTGCCAAAAGTGCAAGCAGTCCTGGACTCTGTTCGGGAAGCGGGGTTTACGGCTAACCCCAAGAAGTGTACCATTGGGCAGGAGGAGGCCAAATATCTTGGGTACACCATTGGGAGGGGAGTAATAAAACCCCAACTCAACAAAGTCGAGGCCATCCAGAGTTGGCCACGTCCCAACAGCAAGAAGCAGGTACGAGCCTTTCTGGGAATCGCTGGGTATTATCGGCGATTCATTCCCCACTTTGCTTCTAAGGCTGTGCCCCTAACCAACCTAACGAAGGGGAAAGGGTCGGTCATGATTAAATGGACCCCCGAGGCTGAGGCAGCATTCCAATTCTTGAAACAAGCCTTATGTAGCCAGCCAGTGTTGTACTCACCAGACTTCTCTGAAGACTTTGTCGTACAAAGTGATGCGTCAGATGTGGGGTTAGGAGCAGTATTGTCCCAGGTCTGGAACGGGGAAGAGCACCCAGTCATTTACCTCAGCAGGAAGTTGAAGTCCCATGAGGTAAATTACGCCACCGTTGAAAAGGAGTGTTTAGCGGTGAAGTGGGCTCTAGATTCCCTTCGGTACTATCTGCTAGGTAGGCACTTTGACATGGTTACGGATCACGCTCCGTTAAAGTGGATGGCTCAAAACAAGGAAACAAATAGAAGAGTGAATAGGTGGTTCCTGGCCCTCCAGGAATTGAACTTCACAGTAAAGCATCGCCCTGGCGTTCAAATGGGGAATGTGGATGCTTTGTCTCGAGTACATGAATGCCTGATTGCTGGTGTTCCAACCCCGAGGTTAAAACAAGAGGGGGGGGGGTATGTGACAGCAGGAAGGTAAAGTCACCTGGTTGCATCCAGGGGGGTAGATATATTTCGCCCAGATTCAGGCTTTACGCCGACTTATACAACTAGGTGGAGAGTTGTATAAGCCCAGCTAAGGCTAGTGGGCTCATGGATGACTCATACCTCTAGGGAGAGTGCTGGGCGTCGTGCAGACAGGGAGTTGATGAGACCAGCTGAAGCTTGTCAGCTCATTTAGGCCTCTATAAAAACTCCCAGATTCATTAGATGTTAGCTCATGCCTGGACCCAGACCTGTGTGGACTGTCTAGGGAGAGTGAACCCCTGTGCGGTGAGACAAAGCCTGTGTGGCTATTTGCTTGGACATTTAAAACCAGGGACTTAGGGACTAGGACAGCACTAGGCTGATCCCAGTTGTTAGTTAGGAAACCTGTATGTTTAGTCAGAGGTCAAGTTGACCAGGATTTATTTTGTTTATGTTTCTTTTGGCTTTGCTGTGTTTTGTCACTGTAAATAGAAAATAAACCGCACTTTTTTTTGAAAACCACAACCTCCGTTTGCTGGGCCTGTTTTTGTGTGGGGAGCCCATCCCGGGGGTCACACACACCCGCTGCCGAGCTAACCCCCTCACAATATATATATATATATATATATATATATATATAGGAAGGCCAGTATGCTGGCCTGAAATTATGGGAGAAGTTCGAGGGGTACATAAACAGACCATCCACGAAGGTCAGTGTCGGCTCTAGTGCGCGGTATTCGTCGTCATCAGCCGACGCCATACGACTCGCAACGTCCGTGTAGTTGCTTTCCTACCTTCCAGCTTCGCTCGCAGTTGATCGTATCCCCGCTCGCTGTCGCAGATAGGACCGGCCGTTACCATTCGTACGAATCGTAGCGCCGGTACACGTTTTCTTCTTTTACAAATCACACGGTTCATAACCCCGTGTTTTCCGTCTGCATCGTATGTTTACCGGCTAGTCCAGTTGTCTTTCGAACCCTGTCGCGCACACGTTACCACCGGTAACGGCCCGCCTAGACACTACGTCTCACAGAGCTGTTATGCGAATTACTCGCAGCTCGCAAGTCTCTTACCTCAAGTCGCACATCCGATACCCAGTCGTCGGACTGGTATCCCACACTGCACTTCCTTATCCCTAGTCACTGATGCCCTACACCTCCTACGATACTCTCCCTTCACCTTACTGATGCCCCACACCTCCTACTACTCACACCATACACCGAACAGTCTGGTACGGCTCTGGTCGCTAACAATCGGCACTACAGGCCGGACCCTCGGCAAATCACAAGCCCCTTCAACTTCGAAACACCGAACAGCCGTCCGAGTCCAGCCGTATCTCCGGCGCTATGATTCGGACCCGGCAAATCAAACCCCCTCCTTGCACCCGCTATCAGCCCGAATACAGGCACAGCACCGGCTCAGAGATTCGGATCTCTGGCATCCACGATTGATCCGAGCATAGTCGCACGTCTGGCTCATCGGCTCGGATCTACAAACATCAAACTTCCAACCGATCCGAACTCAGTTGCAGCATCGGCTCAACTTTCGGACCCACGGCACACCCCATCGATCTGAGTCCAGTCACAGCACCGGCTCATCCGACTCGGATCTTTAGCAACGAACCATTCTACCCGATCCGTACGCAGTCGTAGTGTCGCCCCCTTGACATTCGGTTCTCTGGCATTTACAAACGATCCGAGCCCAGTCGCACCATTGGCTCGGCCCTCCGGCACCTAACTTTCTATCCGATCCGTACCCAGTCGTAGCATCGGCTCAAGGTTCGAATCCCCGCTAAACACGTCCGATCCAAGCACAGTCGCACCACCGGCTCAAATGGCTCGGACCCGCACCATCGACATTTCCGACCGATCCGAATCCAGTCGTAACGTCGGCTCCATGATTCGGACCCTTTACAATCCCAGTCATTGTAAGAAAAAAAAAAAAAAATGCAACTTTCTTCATGCATTACATATGCACCTTACTTTAATTACTCCAGGTTCTCTTCGGACGGTCATCCCTACATACTTACTATTCACAACTGTCCTTCTTTCGCCTCACAGCAAGGCTACTTCTCCTCGCAATCGCTGTGAGCATTCGACAAGTGGTTCAAAATCAGCCACTCATCATCTCCAGTAGCAACACGGCTATTCATCTTTTTCTCTATCACTTTCCCCACACAGGTCAGTTTACGATTAGCTTCACTTTTTCCACCCTGCTCCAGGTTCGGACATTATCCTCCCCAGGTAAAAAAAAAAAAAAAAAAAAAGAGGGGGAAAAATATAATTTATACATATATAGATACATGTCTCCGTGTCACCCTTGTCTCAGGTTTCCGGTCGACCCACGTCTCGACTAGACATGTGCAAAAGGAAAAAATTTGTTTCGTTTCATTTTAATTCGTTAATTAATTAATTTCGTTTAGTTAGATTCGTTAAATTTGTTAAATTCGTTTTCGGATTTCGTTTTGTTTTCGACCGAATTCGAAAATCGGTCGCATTCGAAAATATTTCAACCGAATTCGAAAATATTTCTACTGGATTCGAAATTATTTCAACATGATTCGAAATTATTTCAACCGCATTTGAAACTATTTCAACCGGATTCGAAAATATTTTGCGACCCGACTTTGGGTCCACGTATCTCAGGGTCACTTAGTAATAGAAACCCCAAATTTGGAGATGTTATAGTGCTAGTTCTACTGTGTTTGCATACCAAATTTGGGGTTTCTAGCTACAAGTGGCCCCGAGATATGTGGCCCAAAATTCGGGTCGCAAAATGTCATTCTCTGCTCCAGTAAAGTGCTTGACATTTTGCGACCCGATTTTGGATCCGCGTATCTCGGGGTCACTTAGTGATAGAAACCCCAAATTTGGTATGCAAACACAGGAGAACTAGCACTACAACATCCCCAAATTTGTTTCTATCGCCAACTAACCCCGAGATACGTGGACCCAAAGTCGGGTCGCAAAATATTTTTGAATCCGGTTGAAATAGTTTCAAATGCGGTTGAAATAGTTTTAAATGCGGTTGAAATAATTTCGAATCATGTTGATACTATTTAAAGCGGATTCGAAAATATTTTGCGACCCGACTTTGAAAAAAAAATGAAATTGATTCTAACAGTCTGCAGGAGATCTGCAAAAAAAAAGAAGTGAAATGGCTGTTAATAGTCTACAGGAGATCTGCTAAAAAAAGAAATAGATGCTAATAGTCTGCAGGAGACCTGGTGAGAAAACTAAATAGATAATAATAGTCTGCAGGAGATCTGCAAAAAAAATAAAATAAATGCTAATAGTCTGCAGGAGATCTTATGTAAAAAATAGTAATCTGCAAAAAAAATTAAACATGAAATAGATAGTATCTATATTCTATTCTATTCTATTGTTTTTCTAGTGTATTCTCTATTTCTATTCTAATCTATTCTATCCAAAGTTAAAATTAATTAATTACATTTTTTTTAATTCCTACTATTCGAAATTCAAATTTATTCTATTCGAAATTCGAATTTCATAAGATGGTTGCATATTCTTTCTATTTTATTCTATAAAATTATATTTTTTTTCTATTCTGTTCTAATCTTTTCTATTTGAATTATAAATTTTGAAAGATGGTTAGTTACTTACATCTGTCACATAAAAAAAAAGATGTGAAATGGCTGTCATGGATGTCGATCACAAGGCAAGTACATATGCTGTATGTCATTGTCCGAGTGCCACGTGACCGGCCACGAGTGCCACGTGACCGGCCACGTGACCAAGTTGTGGATTGTCCACTTGCCACGTCACCTGCCACAAGTTATGGGGTTCCTAGCACCAAGTGACCCCCAGATAGGGGCGATCTGTCAAGTGCTTTTCTGCAGCAGAGAATTAAATTTTGTGACCCGACTTTGAGGCCACGTATCTCGGGGCCACTTATAGCTAGAAATCCCAAAATATTTGGTATGCAAACACATTACAACTGGCACTACAATAACCCCAAATTTGGGGTTTCTATCACCAAGTAACCCCGTTGTAATGCTAGTTCTACTGTGTTTGCATACCAAATTTGGGGTTTCTAGCTATAAGTGGTCCCGAGATACGTGGCCCCAAAGTCGGGTCACAAAATGTCATTCTCTGCTGCAGAAAAGTACTTGACATATCACCCATATCTGGGGGTCACTTGGTGCTAGGAACCCCATAACTTGTGGCAGGTGACGTGGCAAGTGGACAATCCACAACTTGGTCACGTGGCAGGTCACGTGACACTCGTGGCCGTTCACGTGGCACTCTTGGCAGGTCACGTGGCACTCGTGGCAGGTCACGTGACACTCGTGGCCGTTCACGTGGCACTCGTGGCCGGTCACGTGGCACTCGTGGCCGGTCACGTGGCACTCGTGGCAGGTGTTGTGGCAAGTGGACAATGACATACAGCATATGTACTTGTCTTGCGATCGACATCCGTGACAGCCATTTCACATCTTTTTTTTTATGTGACAGATGTATATAAGTAAGTAAATAACCTTCTTCCAAAATTTATAATTCAAATAGAAAAGATTAGAACAGAATAGAAAAAAAATATAATTTAGAAGAATAAAATAGAAAGAATATACAACCATCTTCTAAAATTCGAATTTCGAATAGAATAAATTTGAATTTCGAATAGTATGAATTCAAATTTTTTAATTAATTAATTAATTTTAACTTTGGATAGAAAAGATTATAATAAAATAGAAAATAGACTAGAAAAACAATAACCCCAAATTTGGGGTTTCTATCACCAAGTAACCCCGAGATACATGGACCCAAATTCGGGTCACAAAATATTTTCGAATCCGGTTGAAATAGTTTCAAATGCAGTTGAAATAATTTCGAATCATGTTGATACTATTTCAACCGGATCCGAAAATATTTTGTAGTGCTAGTTCTACTGTAGTGCTAGTTCTACTGTGTTTGCATACCAAATTTGGGGTTTCTAGCTACAAGTGGCCCCGAGATATGTGGCCCCAAAATCGGGTCGCAAAATGTCATTCTCTGCTCCAGTAAAGTGCTTGACATTTTGCGACCCGACTGGGTCCACGTATCTCGGGGTCACTTAGTTATAGAAACCCCATATTTGGTATGCAAACACAGAAGAACTAGCACTACAACATCTCCAAATTTGGGGTTTCTATCACCAAGTAACCCCGAGATACATGGACCCAAAGTCGGGTCAAAAATATGTTTAGATTCGAAAAAATTCGGATTCGGTTAAATTCGTTAGTATTGTAATTCGGTTATTCGGATGCATCCGAATGTCCGAATAATGAAAAATTCGTCCGAATTTCGATTCGGAACGAAACGAAATGCACATGTCTAGTCTCGACCTCAACCAGACTCCATCCATCGGCGCACCAGACAGGTGCGTAAAACAATGCAAGGCCCCTCCTTGCTTTCTTCTCACACTCTTTCACGACATATGTTTCTTCACATACACAATTTCGACCGCTTGTGAGGCGTTAGTGACTGTCACATACTTCTGCGCATTACACTCTGTTTTCGAAGAGCGATCCAAAATCCTTCACCACACAGACAAGGTCGCTTAACATCCACCTTGCTGGCAGTGCGAGGGTTAGCAGACCGGCCACACGTCAACCACTACAGATCGAAACATTCTTACTTAGCGTACCAGACTTCTGCTGCCCGCCCCAGCACGCCCTGGGGGCTCTGGTTCATCAGTCTGTGCCGAGCACAGACGGCACTTGAGCTATCGGTTACCTAGCCAATCACCTCCTGGCTCACTTCAGTTGCCACGCATTCTTTTGAGTTTTCTAAATTTTCACTCAACAGCGCTCGTACGCAAACTAAACTGTCATCTACGCCTTTCGCTCCTTGCCCTGTCCTCACTGTTTTCCTTTTCATTCTCGTTACCTAATACTCCCCTATCCCCTCCTATCTGGCATCTTATTCTAAAAACATATGCATTCCCCTTCTCCTAGCCGACAACATGTCGCAGGCCGACAGCGAGGACTTCGCTTCCGCCCCGCCATCACCCCTCGCGGGCACACCAGACGGCTCTACGCAGTCCCTCAGGGCATGGACCATCCCCAGGCTTACGGCCGAACTCCGCCGTAGAGGCATCCCTTATCCTGCCACCGCCAGGAAAGCCGAGCTGTTTCAGCTGTTGTTCCCACCACCAGCGGCCGCCCCATCTGATTCCCAGGCGTCTCTACAGTCCATATCCTCCGCCATCTCCCAGCTCCACGGCTTAGTGGCTTCGCTAGCTACATCACTTACCGACGTCCAGCTTAGAGTAGGGGTCCTGGAAACTCATCCAACATCACCACCAGCAAACCTGGTCTCCACGGCTGTCGCGGTACCCACACTCGCAGGTACCCCAGGCAGTAGCACCACCATCTTCCCTTCTCACCTTGTCCCAGCGGGCATCAGGAAGGACATCCTGGACGGCAAGGACGTCAACTTAGCGTCTCTGCTCATTTCCGTCCAGGACATGGCAGAGAATAAATCGTACTCCTGGGGGGACGTCTCTGTTGTCCTAAAGGCCAAGGATCCCAGGCTCAACCGTAAGCTCTCGGTCACTGAATTGGTATTGGCCTTCGGGATGTTCAGAGATGTGCTCTGCTCCGCCAACCCCGACAGAAGGGAGGAACTCGACCTGTATCTCCACGCGATAGTCGACCTAGGCCACAAATATGGTGGGTGCGCTTTTTATGACTATCATCGTTCCTTTTCTGCAAAAGCCGCAGCCAGGTTGACCCAGTTCCAGCTCGTCACTGACTGGAGCACCATTGATACGGAATTGTTCTGCCGCCACTTCGCTGGCCTCCGCTCTCCGCTCTGCTCCATCTGCCAATCTGCCACCCACACGGCAAATTGGTGCTCCGAGTCGAGTGGCAGACGCCCCCCCAGCTTCCCTTCCACCTCCAATGCGCCCCATACAAACATGCAGTCATCCCAGGCCGACAGGCTTGGACGTCTGGTTCGAGCATTAGGGGGGGCACCCATATGTAATAACTTCAACTTTAAGGGTTGCTTTTACCCCAACTGCAGACTTCTACACATCTGCCTCCTGTGCCAGAAAGCCCATCCAAGAAGCGCCTGCAGCATCAAGCAGCTGGGTCCGGCCTGACTAGGCCGCGTACACGTCGGGTGGCTCAGCTTCTACCTGTCCGCTCACCCGACCCCGTCCCTTACAGCCTTCCTAGTGCAGGGGTTCACCACAGGATTCCATACTGGACTCATCGCCCTTCCCGACTCCACCTACGAGTGCAGAAATCTGCTCTCGGCAGCCTCAGACGAGGAAGCTATCTCTGCCCTCCTACAGGTCGAGTTGGACCAGGGGTACATTATTGGCCCCTTTTCTCAGTCACCCTTTACTATCTGGAGAGTCAGCCCTATTGGACTTGTCAAGGGCAAGTTCTCTAATAAATTACGCTTAATTTACGACTTGTCCGCGCCTCATTCCTCCAACATTCCTAGTTTAAACTCCCTCATACCATCTGAGGAGTTCTCTCTCAAATACTCCTCCGTCGATCTAGCCATCCAATCAATTATCAAAGCAGGGGCCGGGGCTTGGCTATCTAAAGCTGACATCTCAGATGCCTTTAAATTACTGCCCATCGAGCCGAACCTGTGGAGGTGGCACAGGCTCAAATGGAAAGGTCTATATTATTTTGCAACAAAGCTGACCTTCGGCTCCAAAAGTAGTCCCTGGCTCTTCGATACCTTTGCTCAAGCCCTTTCCTGGATTCTTTCACACCAGGCTCACTGTCAGAAGGTCATCCACTATTTAGATGACTTCCTCCTCATAGAGTCACCTAGCAGGCCTCCAGTAGACCTAGTAAGCCTTAGAGAGGTTTTTAGAAATCTCAACGTTCCGATAGCAGAGAAGAAAGTCGAAGGCCCAGCACAGCTTATCACCTTCCTGGGAGTTAATCTTGATACTCGCACCATGCAGGCCAGCCTGCCCCTTGATAAACTGACCCGCATCAGAACAGTCGTCCACACCTTTACTATCTCACGAGTGTGCACCAAGAGACAGCTGCAATCCCTGCTGGGCATGCTCAATTTCGCAATGAGGATCATCCCCCAAGGGCGTTCCTTCATCTCACGACTATTAGTTTTCCTTTCCCAGGCACAAGATCCCGACCAAACCGTTAGACTAGACTCAGCCGCCGTAGCAAATCTGTACATGTGGGATCAGTTCCTCGAGAACTGGAATGGCAGGTCCATGTTCATTCCCTCAGCGTCCCCGTCCTCTCCTCAAGTAGTCACCGACGCAGCTGCTTCCACAGGTTTCGCTGCTATTTTTGGCCATCATTGGTTCGCCGGGCCATGGCCACCAGAAATACTCGCCATTCCCGGTTTCAGTCAATCCTCTTCCCTCTTTGAGATCTACCCCATAGTCGCTGCAGCTCGAGTGTGGGGCAGCACCTGGGCCGGTCAGACCGTCACCTTCTTTACAGACAACCAGGCCACGGCCGCTATCATCAATAAAGGCAGGTCCAAATCGTTGGCCATCATGTCCTTCCTGCGCAGGCTGGTGCTGTTATCCCTTCAACACCAATTCAATGTCCTCTGTGTCCACATCCCCGGTCATAGCAATTCCTCAGCCGACGCTCTGTCACGCTCTAATTATACCACATTCTTTTCGCAGAAGCCCGAAGCCGATCCAACCATGTCACACATCCCACACTGGTCTCAACTGACCCTGGATTGAGTCAGCACCTCCAGGGTGCAACCGCCCTGATCAACGCGTCCTTATCTCCCAACACGCTGAAAGCTTATCGCTCCGCCTGAAAGACCTACAACAGGTTCCTAGCCGCTAACCCCGGGGCGCTCTCTGAGTATCTCAGCCATATCCTGGCCTTCATTTCCCACTGCCACACCCAGCTCAAGCTGTGGTATAATACTATCAGGTTGTACTTGGCCGGCATCCAGCACTTCATGTCCCTACAAGATCCGACCACGCCATCCTTGTTCGCCACCCATGCGGTCAAAGCCATATTACGCGGCATCCAAAGGCAGCAACCGCACACCAGTACCAGGCGCCTACCGGTGACCAGCTCCATATTCCGGAGCATGTCCACGATCCTCACACGCGCTCCCTTCGGTGTACGGCCTAGTCTGGTCATACAGGCTGCCATATACCTAGCCTTCTATGGCTTCCTCCGGCCCAGTGAGTTCACTGTCACCAGCCCTAACTGCCAGATACTCCGTAGGCACCACCTGACTCGCCACCAGGATCACTTCGTCCTGCACCTAACAGTGTCAAAAACCCATCAAACCGGTCCCGGGGTTGACATCAGGCTTTTTCGGACGCACAACGCCTGGTGCCCCGTGGACGTCTTAGATCGTCTGCTTACCTTACTGTCCGACCTACCCGCGGACAGCCCACTCCTGCCTTTTCCTTCTGAACCCCTGAGCGGGAACCAGTTCATCGCCCATGTCAGGACACTTCTAATTACCTTGGGCCTTAACCCTAGACGATACTCCGGACATTCCTTCCGTATTGGAGCCACCTCCGCAGCATCACGGAACGGAGTCCCGGACCACGTCATCAAGTCAATGGGCCGATGGAAATCCATGTGCTTCGCTCGTTATGTCCCCGATCCTCAGACGGAGGTAGCACGAGCCTTCAGCAGTCTCGCTTTGTAGTCATCTACCTTCATAATAAAACTGTTCCTCCCTAAACTGTGTGACTTTTGGCCCCTTCTTTGGCATACCATACAGCAGGCCAGGCCACACTTCAGGTCTTATTTGTGTCGTTAGTCTTGTGGCGTGTCTATGTGATTCATATCTCTTATGACAGAGGGCTCCGACCATAAATATATATATATATATATATACACACACACATCAGTGTATATATACACAGTACTGTGCAAAAGTTTTAGGGCCAGTTCACACCACATGTAGTCAAGTGCGTTTTTTTTCTGCATCAAAGACGCTTGGAAAGTAGGTTATATGGTTTCCAATGGGATTGTTCACACCAGTGCAGTCAGTTCCAGGGCTTTCCAGTTCCAGAAAAAAAGTAGAACATGTTGCATTTTACCTGCACTGGACTGTACTGGAACTCAGTAAAATGCATCAAAAACGCACTGGAATGCACTAAAATTCATCAAAAATGCACTGGACCCTAGTATAGTGAGAAAAAAACAGGAAAAGAGAAAAAAGCACCTGCAATGCAATCCAGAAACGCACCAAAATGCACTGGAATGCGTCAAAAAACGCGCATGCAGAAACATAGATCCGGACTGCGTTTTTATGGTGTGAACCAGCAGATGTGAAGAAATGTTGTAAAGTAAGAATGCTTTCAAAATGATATATTTTGTTTATTTTTATTCATTTACAAAATCAAAAAGAAAGCGAACGGAACAAAATAAAATCAATATTTGGTGTGACCATCCTTTGGCTTCAAACCAGCATCAGTTCTTTTAGGTACATTTACACACCATTTTTGAAGGAACTCGGCAGGTATGTTGTGCTAAACATCTTGGAGAACTAACCACAGATCTTCTGTGGAGGTAGGCTGCCTCAAATTCTTGGCGTTCATGGATCGTTAGGACACCACTGATCTGGGTAAAGGTCCAAAAACAGCGGCCCTGTACCACGTGATGAGCTGTGTCCAATGACAGCTGATCACGTTGTAAACACAAGCCAGTTATTAGCATTCCTTTCCTCACGCTGATAACTGACTTATGTTAAAGGGACATCTACACTGATAATCAGGGCACTGATTATCAGTGTAGTCCCAACAGTGCCCACCAGTGCTGCCAATCACTGCCTCCTCATCGGTGTCACCTATCACAGCTACCTACCAGTGCCGCCCACCAGTGCTGCCTCATCAGTGTCCATCAGTGCAGCCTCATCAGCGCACATCAGTGAAGGCGATTTTTTTTTTATAACCAACTATGAAAAACTTTTTTTTTTTTGTTTAGCCAAAAAAAAAAACCCAGTGGTGATTAAACACCACCAAAGAAAAGCTCTATTTGTGTAAAGCATGACCGCGCAATTGTCATTCAAAGTGTGACAGTGCTCAAAGCTGAAGCCTTGACAGGAAGGGGGTAAAAGTGCCCAGTAGGCAACTGGCTAGGATTCAGAGTTACTGAAATAGGTCCCTTTAAGATATGAGGTTGTTGGCCAGGTTCACTTTAGGATAGTGGAATTGTAGATGTGGTTCACTTTAAAAGGCGAGTTTGAGCTTAAAAAGCAAAGGCACCCTTTTTAAATGGCTTGGGCCGAAGTAGATGCAGCTACTAGGCCAAAACTGTCCAGCAGGGAGCAAAGGGTTGACTCAGTCCAGAAGTGGCCATGATAGAATACAAGGAATACAAGAAATGGCAGCTTGCAGAAATAAAGGGCAAATATATATTTGTCTTTACTATAGGCTACTGATGAAGTATGCTGTAGTCTCTGCAAGCCTGATTGGCAATAAAGATTGTAGCTTTGATGCGTGGGTAAGCAACCCTCTAACCCAGTCTTTCTGCGACAACTCAGCGAAGCGATGGTCATCTGGAAGATGTGGCTGTGGCAGCTGGGACTCTCACACTTCTGTAGCTGAACAGTGTCCCCAGAGCAGCCTTCTCCACGCAGTGTTCGGCTTAACAGTCTCCTTCTCAGCTTCCCAAGCTATACTGGACACTCTGGGACAACTGGGCAGTGGTGGCTGGTAGGGTTTTTTTTGGGGGGTTGGCAAACAAAGAGTGGCACTACCCCCCCTGTGGCACTAACACAGCCCCCCCCACCACCACCTGCTGTCCTTACCTTGGATGCGGGCGGTGAGAGCGCGGCGGCTCGGGGAAAGATGCTCCGGTGACCATTGTCCTCTCCTGGAGCATCTTCCGCTGTGTCTCCTCTCTCCTCCTCCCGGTGCTAGGCGTCCAATAGAATCGCCTGATTTTTGGTCAGTCGGGAAACAGGTTTCATACCTGCTTGCCGATTGGCCAAGGGGAGGATCTGTGTTGCAACAGTGAATTTTCTTTCACTGTTACAACTCACCTGGGTGGGTTCCAGATGCAATGCTCTGCGTCCCGAATCCACCCTATTTTGAAGCCTATGAGATTGTAGGCCACACTCCTTAAAACCATACTTACTCCAGGTACACCTAAAATAAATATACCCAACCAACAGTTTGGCAAATAATGGCCGCGGCACTTTATTGGTTTAAATATGAAAATAAATTAACCATGTACGGTACTCTTTTATTATTACGATCAAACAGCATAACTTTTAATGAAACCAAAATTTGTGTAACTGTTTCGTTTTCAGAACTCAAGCAGCATTACCACATTATCACATGAAAATAAAACGTCCCCCCTAGACATTCAGGGTGGCTCAACCACATAATAGTGCACGTGACTGGGGAGGGAGGGAGTTCTTCAACTGGTACTCAAAGCAGGAAAAGGGGAAATCCCAGCTCAGCTGATTCCTTATAAAGGCTTCCTAGCTTCCAGCATCTTCTGTGGCATCCCATTGGCTGGTTGCTGAACCCGGATTTAAAGCGGCAGTACACTTTTTTTTTTTTTAAAGATATTTTTATTAGGTTTAAGACAAACCAACAAACAGAAAGAAACATACAAAAAAACAACAATACCACCAGACAACCTGGTCATAAACATTAGGCAATACGCTCAAACATAGAAAAATAAACTGACATCAGTGCAAAATATAAAGTAGGCACAATGGTAAAAGGCTCAGGTATAATACCGGGATATAGCAAAAGCGGAGGTCCAGACATTAGAGATCCCTGAGGCACAGCCCATCAATGGTCAAGCAAGAGTAGTACAATCAGTGCTGTGAGAGGGTTAGCGGACTAGCCAACCATCTACCCCAAATTTTGTGGAAGGTTTTGTTCCGTTTCCGGAGTTCAAAATTATGTTTATACAGTGGGATAGCGTCATTAATACGTTTTAACCTGAGGGATTTCAGAGAGGTCAGTGCGCCCTTCCAAGACAGTAAAATAGCTTTTTTAACATAGAAGAAGAGTATACGGAGCAGTCTCTTGGCATGTGATGATAGGTGTAATTTGCCAAAAATGCCTAATAGGCAGTTCTTGGGGTGAATTATGTTTGGGAGGCCTAGCGCCGATGAGATGAAAGCACCCACTTCTTCCCAGAAGTCCCGGACTACCGGGCATGACCAGAAGCTGTGTAAGAAATCAGCCTCATGGCCACAGCCGCGGAAACGGGCAGCATAGGGCAGGAGACCCATCTTGTGTAACCTAGCCGGTGTGAGGTGGGTTTGATGAAAAATTTTGACCTGTATGATGCAGTCCCGGGAAGCAATAACAGAGGTTTTATACGTATCACTAAATTCTGACCAGTCCTCGTCTACCAGGGAGATGTCCAGAGAGGTCCATTTTACCTGAGATTTGTGAAACCTGGGGTTAAAGTCAGTCATTAGGGGTGCATAATAGGTGGAGACAAGTTTAGTGGGATCTGGCTGTCTGAGCAGTTTTTCCAACGGGGGCAGGTCAGTGGGATCATCCAGGGAGCCAAACTAGGCACGAATAGCGTGCCTGAGCTGGTAGTAATAAAATAGGTACGATCTTGGTAGATCGAAGTCTAAACATAGCTGAGAAAAAGATTTAAAGCCCTGAGTGTTGTACAGGTGGCATAAATATTTAACCCCCCTGGAGTACCAGCGATTGGGAAGGGAGTATAGTTTCTGCAGATTAGGGTTAAACCACAGGGGGGAGATTTCAGCCAGGTGTGCCTGGATACTTTTGTGACAATATAACGGAAAGAGGAAAGGGAAGTGGCAAGTAGGGAGGTTCCGGGGCAATCGGGGACCCGGCCTCTGTAGATATTATGTAGGGTTTCCAGGGAAGATGTGATGGCTCCTTCCGTGGAGGCACAGGCATTGGCCGGAACCGGGCACAGCCAATCGTGGATGTGCACCTACTGGGATGCCAAATAATATAGAAAGAAGTTGGGAAATGCCAGGCCTGCCAAGTGCGCTGGCAACCATAGTGTTTCAAGTGCTACCTTGGGAGAGCCACCCTTCCACAAGAAAGTAGTACATATTGAATCTATGCGTTTAAAAATTGATTTAGGTATTTTGCAAGGGGAATTGGCAAGGATATAGAGTAATCTCGGTAGGTAGATCATTTTGAGGACGTTGGCCCTCCCCATAAGATCCAGAGGCAGATCCATCCACTGCTTGGTCTGCTCCTGAAGGCGGACCAATAGAGGATCTAAGTTATTGGCGACATATGAAGATAAAAGGGGCTTGCACCAGAACCCCAAGGTACCTAAAGGAGGATACCACTTGAAGCTTGGAATCCGGGTGAATCAGGGGAGGCTCAACCACGTCTAGGAGGAAAAGACTAGACTTATCCCAATTCACCCGGAAGCCAGACTAGTCTCCAAAGGTATTAATCTCCACCAACAGGGCCTGAAGCGAGTCATTGGTATCAGCCAGATACACCAATGTGTCATCCGCATGAAGTGAAATGCGCTCCTCTATATTAGCAATTGGGAGTAGCGGCAGTACACTTATTTCAAATATGCTTATTAACAAACTGCATGCTCCTTATTAATCCTATCTACCTCTTATCACCTGTGGTTGCCACAATTCCAAGTAAGTGGGCTCATACTGTGCCCCTTTTTCCATGAGATTGTACCTACCTACCCCAAAACCGCGGTTTGAAAATACCAAAACCCACATCAGATAGGTGGACTCCGTCCTGCCTGTACAACCCCTGAAAACCACCCTCCGGGTCTACGTGTCTATAGAACAGCCCGCCCAGTGTAGGCATGAACTTTTCCATAGCCCTATTAATGCATTTCCTAATTTTTTCCATCACTTTCCTCTGACAAGAGGACAGCCATGAAAGGCAAGGAATAATTTCGGAAAACACTATGATCGTACCTGGAGAAGAAAGAGTAAAGCGGTGTAGATCCCTCTTAATCATGAAAAGTAAATCCAATGTTCGGACATTGCCCAAATCATTCCCACCCACATGTAACAATAAAACATCCGGCCTGGGCCAACATTGACATAACCTGCATAAATGAAAATAAAGTTGGTGCCATTGCAGGCCTCTCACTCCCTACCAATACACCTGAAAGGATTCTGGACGTAGAGACAAGTTCGTAGAATAGCAACGTAGAGCCACTCTTTTACGCACCCAATAAATAAAAGAATGTCCCAGAATCCATACTGTACGAGGCATACCTAAAGGATTTAAACAAACATGTTAGGCCTCACATACAATTTAAAGCATTTGGATTTCCACCTCCCCATTTCCTTAACTTCTTCTGACCCGGGCCATGTACAAAATACGGCCACAAGGTGGCTCTAGAAATCCGGGAGGCCGTCTTTTTACGGCCTCCGCTCCTCCGGCCACTGGGGGGCGCGCGAGCGCCGGCGGCGGCGCGCACGCGTGCCCGGCGTGTCACTGACAAGCCGATGCGCGTGCCTGGTGGCCGCGATGTCCGCCAGGTACCCGCGATCGGCCGGTACAGAGACAAGGACGTGGATCTCTGTGTGTTAACACAGAGATCCATGTCCTGTCAGGGAGAGGAGACCGATGCTGTGTCCCTTGTACATACGGACACAGATCGGTCACCTCCCCCAGTCAGTCCCCTCCCCCCACAGTAGTAATCACTAATAGGGCACACATTAACCCCTTCCTCGCCCCCTAGTGTTAACCCCTTCCCTGCCAGTCACATTTATACAGTAATCAGTGCATTTTTATAGCACTGTTCTCTGTATAGATGTGAATGGTCCCAAAATAGTGTCAAAAGTGTCCGATGTGTCGCAGTAACGAAAAAAATCACAGATCGCCGCCATTACTAGTAAAAAAAAAAAAAAAAAAAAATTATAAAAATGCCATAAAACTACCCCCTATTTTGTAAACGCTATAACTTTTGCGCAAACCAATCAATAAACCGCGATTGTGATTTTTTTTTGCCAAAAATATGTAGAAGAATACGTATCGGACTAAACTGAGGAAAATAAATAAATAAATAAATTGGGATATTTATTATAGCAAAAATCAAAAAAATTGTGTTTTTTTTCAAAATTGTTGCTCTTTTTTGTTTATAGCGCAAAATATAAAAACCGCAGAGATGATCAAATACCACCGAATGAAAGCTCTATTTGTGGGGAAAAAAAGAACGTTAATCTTGTTTGGGAGCCACGTCGCACGACCGTGCAATTTTCATTTAAAGCGCGACAGTACCGAAAGCTATAATTTCGCCTGGGCAGGAAGGGGGTATATGTGCCCAGTAAGCAAGTGGTTAATAGCCGACTCACACATACCCCTTCGGGCCACCTCTGATGCTGCTCCTATTCTAAAGGAATTATTATGCAGGACAAAATCAAACTGATATTTAGTGAGAGGAAACACATTCTGGTGAACCAAAAAATGACCCTCCCCAGAGGGCCTGGCCCCTAAAAATCGATTAACGGCTTCCACAGGACATATTAACTTATTGTCCTGAGCCTTTAACTTAATCCCAATCATGGGCGTCACCAGGGTGGGACCTGAGGGGGCCACATCCCCCCCAATTTTACTGTGTGCCCCCCATGTTAAGTTGTTGGTATTAACAGATTTATCAACATAAAAAAAATGTCCGCCAGCGCCGTGGCTATCTGAGTTTCCGTCCGCGGCACTGAATGACTGAATCTGACTCACTACAGTAACAGACGTCAGCCTGTCAGGTGACGTCGCGTCTGACGGCCGCCGCTATTGATTATGCGAATTGTAGTCCGCGGCGCCGGCTACGTCATGCTCAAGCTCCCTGCTCCCGGGGGGTGGAGTCAGTGAGTCACTGAGAAGAGCAGCGCAGCCAGCCTACCGCATGCTAACTCCCATCGCCGTGGTCGGTTATTTATGATAAATAAATGATCATATTTTGCCCGCCAACTCCAGTCCAGTCACAGTGCATCTGCCACCAGTGCTGCCACAGGAAAGGTAGGTCACTTCTTAAAAAAAACTGTAAAAATTTGCTTGCATTACCATTTATAATTTAAATCTGAAATAAATAGCTGGTGGTTCTGGTGCCGGACAACAGTAACTTCAAAGATACATAAGACAGAGCTCTCATGGAGGTAACAGAAAAATTACTTAACTAATATTAGAAAAGCATAATGAAAAGATGAAGTAATATTGACTAAATAGTATATAGGAGGCTTTGTTTTTTCTTTTTGCGAAATCCAAACCAATGTGTGTTTTAGAGGTTAAAATATATATCATTGACCCCCAATATATATGTAGCGGGTATTTGGTGTGAGGTTCCTTGGGGCCCCTGGGTGGCGCTGTTGCCTGGGGCCGGAGTTGAACTCACACCGCGAACCGTGCTTTTTTGTCCTCCCCTGGAGCTGGTACAGCGGGGCGGGGAACCCGCTGTGATGCAAAGGGAGAGGTCATAAAAGGGGCGGAGGCCCTGATTTTAGGGAGAGAGTCGGAGGACGTGGCCGCACCCAGGCACCTTCAGCTTGGGTGCTGGCGTTCCGGTGTTCCAGGCCTAGGCGCCCTTGGCCTAGCTGGAGCAGAGATGGAGTCCATCTCAGGCACCTTTAGCCTGGGGTGAGGTACTATGGCGGATGCCTGGGGCTCAGTACCTTCGACTGAGTTCCGTGAGAGTGGAGGAATCCGAGGGGGCCCTAACTCCTTGGGTGCCCGAGTCTGAGTTCGTGAGGACTGGTGCACAGTAACTTCTCCGGAGAGTCCCTTGGACGGATTTCTACCTCTGACAGGGGCAAAGTGAGTGAAGGTAATTCATGTTCTATATTACCTAGTCAGTGGCAGTGACTATTCACCACTGGTGACAGCACAGTGGGCAGCAGCAAGAAGGGAAAGGATTGTGCCTCGATCTGTCCCCCTCATTATTCAAAAGGAGAAAGACTGTTTTATTGCTTGGCAAGAAGAATAAAACTGAGTTGTACCTACTCACTGTGTGGAACTTGGGTTACTAAGCAAAGGAGTCAGGGACGAAGGACTGGACTTGACTCTAGGACACCTACACAAAAGCCCAATCTCTGGCCTTCATCTCCTAGTAAGAGGAGGACACGGGCCGTGGTGTGTATCATCTCTCTCTCTCCCAGGTACCCCTAGACAACTGCCACATAACCGATAAAGAAAGAGAGAGAGGTGAGGCTCCCCGCCCCACTGTACCAGCTCCAGGGGAGGACAAAAAAGCACGGTTCGCGGTGTGAGTTCAACACCGGCCCCAGGCAACAGCGCCACCCAGGGGCCCCAAGGAACCTCACACCACCAGAGTCCTTACAAAATTCAAATACCCGCTACACTCTCCCCCTGGTGATTTGACACTGGTCCCCAGTGTCTGGTACAAACCTACATCCCACAAGGGTGGTGACATAAGTTCAGCCCAGAAACCAAACTACACAATTTAACCCTGGATTGTGCCACGACCTGAATGGGAAAGGAATACAACTATTAAACTTTTCAATAAAAACACTTTAAATATTTCACACATTTACATTCCTCCCTCTGGCTATCTAAGAACCACCCACTCTCAGTAGTCTTGACAGACGAATCTCCTGCAGAGGGAAAGAAAAGAAACATACATCCTACCAACATGTGTGTTTGCTTGGAATGAATGAGTCTATCCTAGAAGAAACCCATTCACTCCAATAAGTGCTGCATAATGTCAAAAAAACAAACAATCGTTGCGCAACACTGCCACCTGGTGACAGCGTCACGGTCAAGACACTCATCACTTCCAGATGAACTTTCCTCTTGAACATTTTCTCTGTGATCCTACACTATCTAAAACCCAAAGTCACTGATTTCTTCTGAGTGCCAGGAGAAGCAGGGAGAACCAAACAAAACAGCTCCCATATCTCCGACGAGTAAAATTGCCCAAATCAAAAAAAAACTATGGCACAGTCCCTGTGTTCAAGAAAAGGCACTCCGGAAAGTTCAGCCAGGAACAGAAAAGAAAAGCAACCGAGAGTCTTTTCCTCTCTTCTTCTCTTACAGGTAAAACCTTGGATGAGGCAATGATATAGGCTTCAAACGATCATCAAAAGCCTCCACATGGTACTCAATACTTTTTCCTTCTTTGCGGCAGATCACCACTTTGTCCGCATGAATGTGTCTTCCCAGCATCCACTTAGCTTTACAGTCCTGAAACTTCTTGGTGACCGTTGGTGAACAGTAGTGATGAGCCGAACACCCCCGGGTTCGGTTCGCACCAGAACCCGCGAACGGACCGAAAGTTCGTACGAACATTAGAACCCTATTAAATACAATGGATGCGAACGTTCGAATTCTAAAGTGCTAATTATAACAACTATTATGCATGTTATTGTCCTAAAAAGGGTTTGGGAACCCGGGTTCTGCACCAGGGGACATGTATCAATGCAAAAAGAAGTTTTAAAAACGGTTGTTTTTCGGGAGCAGTCATTTTAATGATGCATAAAGTGAAAAAAAAAAAGTCAAATATTCCTTTAAATATCGTACCTGGGGGGTGTCTAAAGTATGCCTGTGAAGTGCCACGTGTTTCCCGTGTTTAGAACTGTCCCTGCACAAAATGATTCTTCTAAAGGAAAAAAAAGCCATTTAAAACTGCTTGCGGCTTTAATGTAATGTCTGGTCCCGGTAATATGGATGAAAATCTTTAAGAAAAATGGCATAGCTACCCCATGACCCCCCCCCCCCTACCCCAGCCCATTACCAGCCCCTTTGGGTCTTGTATGGATATTAAGGGGAACCCCGCACATAAAATAAAAAAGGCCCTATATACTCTGAACAGCCGTATACAGGCGGTGCATACAAGACAGGGACTGTATGTTTGTTCTTATGTAGAATGTGTTTGTAATTTTGAACAGGTACATTGTTTAAGTGTAGCTCCAGCCCAAAAATCTATTTTTAAACTTTTTGGAAAACATAGGTAAGGGTTATCACCCCTGTAACATTTGTTTTGCTGTCTGTGCCCCTGTTCAGAACATTTCACCTCACTTTCCGTCCCAATGACAACTGTTTTTGAAATGTGGTGTTTTTCTTGAAACAAGGATTGCTGATAAAGCATCAGTACAGAGGAGACACCTTTCTCCCATATTAATTCTTACAGGAGAGAATTTTCCTTCCTAGGGGTAGATTTCCTCTCACTTCCTGTTGTCTTCTTGCGTTTGCAAGTAGGAGTCGTTTGTAAGTTGGATGTTTGAAAGTAGGGACCTGCCGTATATAATCTGCAGAAATAGGCCCCTTAGTTGGTGTTGGCACAACACTGTAAGCACTCACAGTTACTCTTGGTTGGTGCTGGAACGCCCTGCTGTCAACTATTATATCAGGAATTGTAATTACATATAATTGTTGAACAGTGGTAGTAAAAATTGGGCCTTTGATGGTGGTGCTGGTGCCACAACACTGTAAGCCCTGACAGTTACTCTTGGTGGGTGCAGCAATGGGCCCTGCTGTGAATTATTAGATCAAGAATTGTAATTGCATGAACAGGGGCTGAAAAATTGGGCCTTTCGTGGTGGTGGTGGTGGTGTTGCCACAACACTGTAAGCCCTCAGAGTTACTCTTGCTTGGTGGGTGCAGGAATGGGCCCTGCTGTGAATTATTAGATCAATAATTGTAATTACATGCCCCTGTTGAACAGGGGCTGAAAAATTGGGCCTTAGGCACTGGTGGCACAACACTGCAACCCCTCACAGATACTGTACTTGGAGCACAGCAATGAGCCCTGTTGCAAAGTATTGCTTCAAAAATTGTAATGACACGCCCCTGTTAAACAGGGGCTGAAAAATTGGGCCTTAGGCACTGGTGGCACAACACTCCAACCCCTCACACATACTGTACTTGGAGCACAGCAATGAGCCCTGTTGCAAAGTATTGCTTCAAAAATTGTAATTACACGCCCCTGTTAAACAGGGGCTGAAAAATTGGGCCTTAGCCACTGGTGGCGGCACCCATAAACAAAAATGATCTTCCAAGCTATCATCATCAATCGTATCATTGAGGACTCGGAGGAGGAGGATAGCCAGTCAACATAACAGCACAGGCACTCATCAGCATCAGCATCAGTCTTGAAGGGATGTGACATGTTAAAATCAATTAGTCTGTTATATCAGCATCAGGTGTGTGGTAGCTGGTGGTGATCCAAGACTGGTTCATCTTGATGAAAGTCAGTCGATCAACCGAGTCGGTGGACAGGCGCACCCTGTGATCCGTGACAAATCCTCCAGCAGCACTGAATGTGCGTTCCGAAAGAACGCTGGATGCAGGACAGGCCAGTAGCTCAATTGCATACTGTGCAAGCTCTGGCCAGTGATCCATCCTCAAGACCCAGTAAGCCAGAGGATTTTCGGTGGGGAAGGTGTCCAAGTCTGACCTTGCCCCTAGATATTCCTGTACCATGTTTATCAGACGCTGGCGATGGTTGCTGGAACCGATCATACTTTGGGGCTGCGGACTAAAGAATTGTCTGAACGCATCGGTCAGACGGCCACCTTCCCCACCGCTCCTTCTTTGACTGGCCGAAGCCTCAGCAACTCGTTGTCCAGGACCAGGAGTTTGTAACCTCCCAGTCTCTGGGAACGCGTTGCACAGACCTTTCTGCAAGGCCTCCCGGAGTTGTCTCATCCTCTGCTCCCTCTGCGACGGTAACATAAGGTCCGCAACCTTACCCTTGTACCGTGGATCAAGGAGAGTGGCCAGCCAGTAATGGTCCCTCTCCTTGATCCGAAGAATACGAGGATCCTTCCGCAGACTTTGCAGGATCAGGGAGGCCATGCAGCGTAGGTTTGCTGAGGCATTCGCTCCGGAGTCCTCTGGGTCACTAAGGACGACATGATCCGCAGTCACCTCCTCCCAGCCACGTACAAGTCCACTGGTTTCTTGGGACTGTAAATCATCCCTAAAAGACTGCTGCTGATGATGCTGAGTGCCAGCCTCCACCTCCATGCTGACACAATCCTCCTCCTCCTCCTCCTCCTCCTCCTCCTCTTCCTGTGCGATGGGTGGGACAGAAGGAACACTGTCTGGGTAAAGGGGGCCTTGAGAGGCAAGGAAGTCCTCCTCTTCCTGCCTCTGTTCTGCCTCAAGTGCCCTGTCCATTATTCCACGCAGCGTGTGCTCCAACAGGTGGACAAGAGGTACAGTGTCACTGATGCATGCACTGTCACTGCTCACCATCCTCGTGGCCTCCTCAAATGGTGCCAGGACAGTGCATGCATCCCTGATCATGCCCCACTGGCGTGGAGAAAAAAAAACAAGCTCCCCTGACCCTGTCCTGGTGCCGTAGTCGCACAGGTACTCATTGATGGCCCTCTGCTGCGTGTGCAGCCGCTGCAGCATGGCCAACGTTGAGTTCCACCTGGTGGGCATGTCACATATAAGGCGGTTCTTGGGCAGGTTCAACTCCTTTTGCAGCTCAGCCAGGCGAGCACTGGCATTATAAGATCTGCGGAAATGCACACAGACTTTCCTGGCCTGCCTCAGGACATCCTGTAAGCCCGGGTACCTGCCCAAGAACCGCTGCACCACCAGGTTAAGGACATGAGCCACACAGGGCACATGGGTCAGTTGTCCCTGTCGGAGGGCGGAGAGGAGGTTGGTGCCATTGTCGCAAACCACCATTCCTGGCTTAAGCTGGCGTGGCGTCAACCACCTCTCGGCCTGGCCCTGCAGAGCAGACAGGACCTCTGCCCCAGTGTGGCTTCTGTCCCCCAAACACACCAGCGCAAGCACGCCATGGCATCTTTTTGCCTGCGTACTTGCGTAGCCCCGTGAACGGCTACGGAGCACCGCTGGTTCATAGGACAAACCACAGGAAGAGGCCATGGAGGAAGAAGAAGAGGAGGGGGTGGAGGAGAGAGGTGTGTCACAACCAGTAGTAGCATTTTGGAGGCGTGGCGGTGGGACAACCTCCAACACTACTGCACCTTGTCCTGCATCCTTCCCAGCTGCCAAAAGAGTGACCCAATGGGCCGTGAAAGAAAGGTAACGTCCCTGTCCATGCCTGCTGGACCATGAGTCAGCGGTAATATGCACCTTACCGCTGACCGCCCTGTCCAGCGAGGCCAAGACATTGCCTTCCACATGCCGGTAGAGAGCCGGAATAGCCTTCCGTGAGAAAAAGTGGCGTTTGGGAACCTGCCACTGAGGAACCGCACATTGCACAAACTCACGGAAGGGGGCCGAGTCTACCAACTGAAAAGGCAGCAGTTGAAGCGCTAGCAATTTAGCCAAGCTAGCATTCAACCGCTGGGCATGTGGATGGCTGGGAGTGAACTTCTTTCGACGGTCCAGCAGCTGGGGCAGGGAAATTTGCCTGCTAGAATCGGACGTCGGTGTACTGCTAGCAGAGTGGCCGCAAGTACTTGGCTGTGACACACCTAATTCTACACCTTCATTCCTCTCAGTGCATGTTTCAGAGAGGACTGAAGTTATAGTGGGGTTGGAGATCCCAGCTGATGCGGTGCAAGGAGAGGTCCGCTTTGTTCTTTGGTGTGGGTCTTTGAGGTAGGCTTGCCAACGAGCTGCATGGCAGGTCAACATATGTCTGGTCAGGCATGTGGTACCCAAGCGGCTGATGTTTTGGCCACGCGATATACGCTTGAGACATATGTTGCAAACAGCAGCTGTGCGATCTGATGCACTAGCCTCAAAAAAGGCCCACACCAAGGAACTTTTTGAATGACGGGCAGAGGCAGCGCCCTGCACAGGCGGAGCTCTGCGGTGTGATTCCGTCGGTGTACTGCCCTTACGCTGGCCACCAAAGGGCATCCTGCCTCGTTGGAGATGTGCCTCCTCCTCATCCTCCTCCTCCTCCTCTCTCCTATTAGGCACCCATGTGGAGTCAGTGACCTCATCATCCCCTCCCTCCTCATCACTGGAGCCAATCTGGCAGTATGCTGCAGCTGCTGGAACATGACTGCCAGATTGGTGTCCTTCTTGAGCATCCCCTCTGTCTGCTCTCACCCTACTGCCTTCCTTTAGCTGGGTTTCATCATCAGACCCTTCGAAACGCTGGGCATCCTCCTGGAGCATGTACCCAACACTGTGCTCAAACAGTTCGGGGGACTCCTCAGGAGGAGGACATGGTGGGTCTAGGGAAGGAGTGACTGATGATGAGTCTGACATTGATACCAGGGAAGAGGACGCTTTGGCAGCTGCTTTGCCAGTACCCTGAGCCTGGGTGAGAGAGGATGAGGAGGAGGAGGAGGGCTTGGTCATCCACTCTACCAAGTCTTCGGCATGATGTGGCTCAACATGTCCAGCTGCCGAAAAGAAGGACAAGCGTGTCCCATGGCCATGTGCTGATGACAATGCACCGCGTCCACGACCAGCACTGTTGCCCCCAGACACAGAGCCTGCTTGCCCTCTTTTATTGCCTCCTGACTGTCTGCCTCTCCTTGTTTGCCTTCCAGACATTCTAATAGATGGCCTGCAGGGAGATGGGAAAAAAGCAATAAGGGCTACCTTCAGGTGTCCTTCTCTGTCCCTTTACTTAAGGATTTCTAAATATGGTTCAGGATGATTGCTTTTGCACAGAATAGCACAACGACAATTTCCCTGACTGTCCAAAAAACAAGGATTTCAAAGATGGTTGATGAGGAATGCTTTAGCACACTATAGCACAAGGAGAATTTCCCTCACTGTCCTTCCCTGTCCCTAGAAACAAGGATTATCACAGTGAAAGAAACTGACACTCTTCCTACCTAGAGTTTTCTGTCCCTAGAAAAAATGTTTTTTTTAAGCACACTATAGCACAAGGAGAATTCACTCACTGTCCTTCCCAGTCCCTAGAAACAAGGACTTGCACAGTGAAAGAAACTGACACTCTCCCTACCTAGAGTTTTCTGTCCCTAGAAAAAATGTTTTTTTAAGCACACTATAGCACAAGGAGAATTCACTCACTGTCCTTCCCAGTCCCTAGAAACAAGGACTTGCACAGTGAAAGAAACTGACACTCTCCCTACCTACAGTTTTCTGTCCCTAGAAAAAATGTTTTTTTTAAGCACACTATAGCACAAGGAGAATTCACTCACTGTCCTTCCCAGTCCCTAGAAACAAGGACTTGCACAGTGAAAGAAACTGACACTCTCCCTACCTACAGTTTTCTGTCCCTAGAAAAAATGTTTTTTTTAAGCACACTATAGCACAAGGAGAATTCACTCACTGTCCTTCCCAGTCCCTAGAAACAAGGACTTGCACAGTGAAAGAAACTGACACTCTCCCTACCTACAGTTTTCTGTCCCTAGAAAAAATGTTTTTTTTAAGCACACTATAGCACAAGGAGAATTCACTCACTGTCCTTCCCAGTCCCTAGAAACAAGGACTTGCACAGTGAAAGAAACTGACCCTCTCCCTACCTAGAGTTTTCTGTCCCTAGAAAAAATGTTTTTTTTAAGCACACTATAGCACAAGGAGAATTCACTCACTGTCCTTCCCAGTCCCTAGAAGCAAGGACTTGCACAGTGAAAGAAACTGACACTCTCCCTACCTACAGTTTTCTGTCCCTAGAAAAAAGTTTTTTTTTTAAGCACACTATAGCACAAGGAGAATTCACTCACTGTCCTTCCCAGTCCCTAGAAACAAGGACTTGCACAGTGAAAGAAACTGACACTCTCCCTACCTAGAGTTTTCTGTCCCTAGAAAAAATGTTTTTTTTAAGCACACTATAGCACAAGGAGAATTCACTCACTGTCCTTCCCAGTCCCTAGAAACAAGGACTTGCACAGTGAAAGAAACTGACACTCTCCCTACCTACAGTTTTCTGTCCCTAGAAAAAATGTTTTTTTTAAGCACACTATAGCACAAGGAGAATTCACTCACTGTCCTTCCCAGTCCCTAGAAACAAGGACTTGCACAGTGAAAGAAACTGACACTCTCCCTACCTACAGTTTTCTGTCCCTAGAAAAAATGTTTTTTTTAAGCACACTATAGCACAAGGAGAATTCACTCACTGTCCTTCCCAGTCCCTAGAAACAAGGACTTGCACAGTGAAAGAAACTGACACTCTCCCTACCTACAGTTTTCTGTCCCTAGAAAAAATGTTTTTTTAAAGCACACTATAGCACAAGGAGAATTCACTCACTGTCCTTCCCAGTCCCTAGAAACAAGGACTTGCACAGTGAAAGAAACTGACACTCTCCCTACCTAGAGTTTTCTGTCCCTAGAAAAAATGTTTTTTTTAAGCACACTATAGCACAAGGAGAATTCACTCACTGTCCTTCCCAGTCCCTAGAAACAAGGACTTGCACAGTGAAAGAAACTGACACTCTCCCTACCTACAGTTTTCTGTCCCTAGAAAAAATGTTTTTTTTAAGCACACTATAGCACAAGGAGAATTCACTCACTGTCCTTCCCAGTCCCTAGAAACAAGGACTTGCACAGTGAAAGAAACTGACACTCTCCCTACCTAGAGTTTTCTGTCCCTAGAAAAAATGTTTTTTTTAAGCACACTATAGCACAAGGAGAATTCACTCACTGTCCTTCCCAGTCCCTAGAAACAAGGACTTGCACAGTGAAAGAAACTGACACTCTCCCTACCTACAGTTTTCTGTCCCTAGAAAAAATGTTTTTTTTAAGCACACTATAGCACAAGGAGAATTCACTCACTGTCCTTCCCAGTCCCTAGAAACAAGGACTTGCACAGTGAAAGAAACTGACACTCTCCCTACCTACAGTTTTCTGTCCCTAGAAAAAATGTTTTTTTTAAGCACACTATAGCACAAGCACAAAACACACTGACACTCTCCCTACCTATCCTTCTCTTTCCCTAAACTAAAGGAATCCAGGTTAAGCAAGAAAGAAATAAAAGTCACTGTCCCTGCCTATGCTGCTCTTTCCCTGCTCCGGAACACACTACACTAGGCCGCCGTGCTGGCGGCCTTTTATAGTGTGGGGCGTGTACTAAACACCCTCAGCAATAATTGGCCACAGGCATCCTGCCTGTGGCCAATCATTGCTCTCCTCGCTGCCGGCGCTGTGATTGGCCAAGCATGCGGGGTCACAGTGCATGCTTGGCCAATCACAGCGCCTGGATGACACTGCGATGGCGTAGTGCATTGTGGGCCGTTCGCGTCACTCGAATTTGGCGCGAACGGCCCAAATCGTTCGATCTTCGTCGAACGATCGAACAGCCGATGTTCGAGTCGAACGTATGTTCGACTCGAACACGAAGCTCATCCCTAGTGAACAGGAAAGATACAGCCGTGCTTGCTGTACTTTCAGTTTGTCCCATACAAAGGTATCATACCATCTTTGCCGAAAGACCTCCACCTCATAGAGCAGTTCCCGAGGCAGATACGGGTATTCCCACTGTGAGGGGGTTAACTCGGTAGCGGGTGTGTGTGACCCCCTGGTTGGGCTCCCCACACAAAAACAGGGCCAGCAGACGGAGGTTGTGGTTTTCAAAATCAAAAGGTGCGGTTTATTTCTCTATGTACAGTGACAAAAACACAGCAAAGCCAAAAAGAAACATAAACAAAATAAATCCTGGTCAGTTTGACCTCTGACTAAACATGCAGGTTTCCTAAACTAACAACTGGGATCAGCCTGGTGCTGTCCTAGTCCCTAAGTCCCTGGTTTAGTAAAAGTCCAAACAAATAGCCACACAGGCTTTGCCTCACCGCACAGGGGTTCACTCTCCCTAGACAGTCCACACAGGTCTGGTTCCAGGCATGAGCTAACACCTAATGAATCTGGGAGTTTTTATAGAGGCCTTAAACGAACTGACAGGCTTCAGCTGGTCTCATCAACTCCCTGCCTCACGACGCCCAGCACTCTCCCTAGAGGTATGAGTCATTCATGAGCCCACTAGCCTCAGCTGGGCTTCATCAACTCCCTAGTTGTATAAGTCGGCATAAAGCCTGAATCTGGGAGAAATATATCTACCCCCCTGGATGCAACCAGGTGACTTTACCTTCCTGCTGTCACATACCCCCCCCCCTCTTGTTTTAACCTTGGGGTTGGAACACCAGCAATCAGGCATTCATGTACTCGAGACAAAGCATCCACATTCCCCATTTGAACGCCAGGGCGATGCTTTACTGTGAAGTTGAATTCCTGTAGGGCCAGGAACCACCTATTCACTCTTCTATTTGTCTCCTTGTTTTGAGCCATCCACTTTAACGGAGCGTGATCCGTAACCATGTCAAAGTGCCTACCTAGCAGATAGTACCGAAGGGAATCTAGAGCCCACTTCACCGCTAAACACTCCTTTTCAACCGTGGCGTAATTTACCTCATGGGACTTCAACTTCCTGCTGAGGTAAATGACTGGGTGCTCTTCCCCGTTCCAGACCTGGGACAATACTGCTCCTAACCCCACATCTGACGCATCACTTTGTACGACAAAGTCTTTAGAGAAGTCGGGTGAGTACAACACTGGCTGGCTACATAAGGCTTGTTTCAAGAATTGGAATGCTGCCTCAGCCTCGGGGGTCCATTTAATCATGACCGACCCTTTCCCTTTCGTCAGGTTGTTTAGGGGCACAGCCTTAGAAGCAAAGTGGGGAATGAAGCGCCGATAATAACCCGCGATTCCCAGAAAGGCTCGTACCTGCTTCTTGCTGTTGGGACGTGGCCAACTCTGGATGGCCTCGACTTTGTTGAGTTGGGGTTTTATTACTCCCCTGCCAATGGTGTACCCAAGATATTTGGCCTCCTCCTGCCCAATGGTACACTTCTTGGGGTTAGCCGTAAACCCCGCTTCCCGGATAGAGTCTAGGACTGCTTGCACTTTTGGCAGATGTGAGGCCCAATCTGTGCTATGGACAATTACGTCATCCAGGTAAGCCGCAGCATACTTCCGATGGGGCCTCAGTATCTGGTCCATTTTCCGCTGGAATGTGGCCGGCGCATTCTGTAACCCGAACGGCATTCTCTTATATTGGAACGCCCCGTCTGGGGTTACAAATGCGGTTTTCTCTTTGGCCGACTTGGCCAGGGGAATTTGCCAATACCCTTTTGTGAGGTCAAGAGTCGTCATGTATCGGGCTGTTCCCAGCCGGTCGATCAACTCATCTATACGTGGCATGGGGTAGGTGTCAAATTTTGTAACTTTGTTCAACTGACGAAAATCGTTACAAAATCGCCAGCTCCCATCCGGTTTAGGCACCAACACAATGGGACTAGACCAATCACTTTGGGACTCCTCTATCACCCCTAAGTTCAGCATTTTCTGTACTTCCTCCCGTATTGCCTCCCGTCGGGCCTCTGGGATCCGATAGGGTTTTAACTTCACCCTTTCACCGGGCGGGGTAATAATATCATGCTCTACCCCAGATGTTTGTCCCGGCAGCTCAGAGAACACCTCCTTGTTGCGAAGCACAAACTCCTTAACCTCCTGTTGTTGGGGTTGTGACAAGGTGGCTGCTATTCCAACCTCCGGAATCACGCAACCAGTTTGAGCTGGTGACCAAGTTTCTGCGACTAGGGACTCTCTATCCCTCCAGGCTTTCAACAGATTAACGTGATATATCTGTTCGGGCTTTCGCCTTCCTGGTTGTCTGACCTTGTAATTCACTTCGCTCACTTTTTCCATTATCTCGTAGGGGCCTTGCCATTTGGCAAGGAATTTACTTTCAACCGTAGGGACAAGTACCAATATCCTATCCCCCGGGGAAAAGGTACGGGTCTTTGCTCCACGGTTGTACACTCTCTGCTGTGCCAACTGCGCTTGGGCCAAATGTTCCTTCACGATGGGCATTACCTGTGCAATTCGATCTTGCATCAGGGCGACATGCTCAATCACACTCCTGTGGGGAGAACTCTCACTTTCCCAAGTTTCCTTGGCAATATCCAACAGCCCTCTTGGGTGTCTCCCATACAGTAACTCAAAGGGGGAGAATCCCGTAGAGGATTGGGGCACCTCCCTAATAGCAAACATCAAATAAGGAAGTAGACAGTCCCAATCCTTTCCATCTCTATCCACCACTTTCTTCATCATTTGTTTTAGGGTTTTGTTGAATCTTTCAACCAGCCCATCGGTTTGGGGGTGATACACAGATGTACGCAATTGCGTCACTTTGAGCAATTTACACAGCTCTTTCATAACCCGGGACATAAAGGGTGTACCTTGGTCCGTAAGCAGTTCTTTACAAATACCCACCCGGCTAAAAACAAGAGATAGCTCTTTGGCTATGGTTTTGGCCGAGGTATTTCTGAGAGGGATCGCTTCTGGATAACGGGTGGCATAGTCCATTATAACCAATATGTACTGGTGCCCCCTAGCGGACTTGATTATAGGACCTACCAAATCCATTGCGATTCTCTCAAACGGGACCTCAATGATGGGTAGAGGGACCAGCGGGCTACGGAAATGTGGCATCGGGGCCGACCTCTGACACACAGGGCAGGAGGAACAATAATTTTCTATGTCCTTCATCACCCCAGGCCAATAGAATCTCTGTAATACCCTCTCTCGGGTTTTCTCTGTCCCCAGATGACCTCCAAGAATGTGCCCATGGGCCAACTCCAACACCAACTTCCTGTAAGGTTTGGGCACCACAAGCTGCTCAACGGTTTCTTCTGCCCTTTTTGCCACCCGATACAGTAGGTCCTTCTCTACGCTGAAGTATGGGTAAGTGCAGGTATTATCTGGGTTCACTAACTCGCCATCTATTTCCACTACGTTTTCCCGTGCCTTTATTAGGGCGGGGTCTTTTAACTGTTCTGTGGCAAAATTTTCCCTGTGAACCTCCAGATCAGAAAACTCCACAGACGGTAGGTTTTCGTCTGAGGAGGTGGGCTCCTCTCCAGTTTCTTGAGTCTCCCCTGCAAATACTGACAAGGGAAATTCTGGAGAGTCCTCACCACTCTCAGAGGAGTTCTGGCTATCACATTCCTGGTACATAGGGGCACCAGTGGGGGGCTCAGGATCATCCCACAGTTCCCAGAACTTCGGAAAATCCCTTCCCACAATGGCATCATGCGGTAATTGAGATACTAACCCCACTGGATGAGAGAGGGTACCTTTGGGGGTCTCGAAACACACTGTAGTCACTGGATACTCTCGGGTGTCCCCATGCACACAAATAACAGCTACCTTGCTATTCCCAGAGACCTCTGTTTTAACTAATTCAGCCTTTATCAGGGTCACAAGGCTACCTGAATCCAGTAATACCACAACATTTCTACCATTAATACACATTTTGCATAAATGTTTCTCAGTTCCCCGAATGGCAGTGCATGCGACTGTCGCACACAGCGACTGACGTCTGTCCATCAGAAAGTCACATTGCATGGGTTCCTCCACAACCGGGCAATTTGCTGCAATATGTCCCGCTTGCCGGCAGCGGTAGCAAACAATCCATTTGGCTGCCTCTTGAGCCCCTGACTTCCCAGGCTGTTCTCGCCAAACTTTGGGTAGAGCTCCCACCCTCTCACTCTCTCCACCCTCACCCCTTGGAATCCTCTTATCCGCCCCTGGGGATGGTCTGGTCTTAGGGTGGAAAGTCCGAGAGTCTCTGGAAGAGGCCGTCAGGTTCTCTGTAGCCAAGTATTTCTCTACACGATCCACAAGACCACCGGCCGTCTCTGGGTCTCCATGGCTTACCCACTTTTGGATGGCAGTAGGAAGAGCTCTCAAAAACCGATCCATTACAACACGTTCCACAATCTCTGGTGCGGACAAAGTCTCTGGCTGTAGCCACTTCCTGCTCAGGTGAATGAGATCATACATTTGAGACCTGGGGGGTTTTCCAAGCTGGAAAGTCCAGTTATGCACACGCTGAGCCCGGACAGCCAGGGTGACACCCAGCCTTGCCAATATTTCAGCTTTTAGCATCACATAGTCTTTTGCTTGGTCAGGCTCTAGGTCATAGTAAGCCTTCTGCGATTCACCAGTTAACAGAGGAGCCACCAGTCCAGCCCACTGCTCCTCAGGCCACTTTTCTCTTTCAGCAGTCCTTTCAAATGTGGTCAAAAATACCTCTGGATCATCCTCTCCAGTCATTTTTGTCAATAAACGACTCACCCCAAAGGACGCGGTATTAGTGGGACGGCTTTCCTCACTGGTCTGCGGACGTTGCTGCATTACTGCTTCCATTTGTTGTAGTCTCTGCTCTTGCTTCTGTAACAGGTCTATGAAGCGGGCCTCAGATTGCTGCTGGGCTTGTTGATGAGCTTGCTGCTGGGCTGCAAGGCTCCTTTGCAAACCTGCATTTGTCTGCTGTTGATTGGCATTTGCTAGAGCCAGCTGTTTCAGTATCTCCTCCATGCTGGCTTAAAAAAAACTGCCACTGGTTCTCCACCAACTGTGAGGGGGTTAACTCGGTAGCGGGTGTGTGTGACCCCCTGGTTGGGCTCCCCACACAAAAACAGGGCCAGCAGACGGAGGTTGTGGTTTTCAAAATCAAAAGGTGCGGTTTATTTCTCTATGTACAGTGACAAAAACACAGCAAAGCCAAAAAGAAACATAAACAAAATAAATCCTGGTCAGTTTGACCTCTGACTAAACATGCAGGTTTCCTAAACTAACAACTGGGATCAGCCTGGTGCTGTCCTAGTCCCTAAGTCCCTGGTTTAGTAAAAGTCCAAACAAATAGCCACACAGGCTTTGCCTCACCGCACAGGGGTTCACTCTCCCTAGACAGTCCACACAGGTCTGGTTCCAGGCATGAGCTAACACCTAATGAATCTGGGAGTTTTCATAGAGGCCTTAAACGAACTGACAGGCTTCAGCTGGTCTCATCAACTCCCTGCCTCACGACGCCCAGCACTCTCCCTAGAGGTATGAGTCATTCATGAGCCCACTAGCCTCAGCTGGGCTTCATCAACTCCCTAGTTGTATAAGTCGGCATAAAGCCTGAATCTGGGAGAAATATATCTACCCCCCTGGATGCAACCAGGTGACTTTACCTTCCTGCTGTCACACCACCCATATTCCTGAGCAACTTTCTGGCCAAAGAGACGCTGCAGCCTTGACAAAGTTGGCATAGTAGCTCGGTCTCCCTCTCTGGGTGGAACAATCGCTTCTGGTTGGCGAGGTGCGTTCACCACCTCGGTGGACCTGGGCCTAGGAGCCCGCAGTGATTGACGTTGCACTCCTGCAACAGGAACAGGTGAAATGGAGGTTGAATCCAGAAGGGGAACTCCAGACAGAGGACTAGCTTCCTCCCTCAGCGCCGGGGCCTCCACCCGAGGTGTACTATCTCCAGTAGACATGGGCAGGTCCCTCGTACCACGGGCCAATGGTAGCTTCATCTTGTCCCATCCCCTCTGTTGGAAGATGTCGTCCATCTCCCCATCATCGCCATTGTCAGACAATGAATCCAGGTCAGAGGTGTCGTAGTACTCAGCGGGCAGATAATTCCCAGTCACGGAACTATCCCCCTTGACGGCCTCTACCGACTGTGGGCTACCGCCACTTTCTACCACGCAGACAGTCCCAACCCCTGGCTCACCTGGGCCTTTGGAAGAATATGGATGTCCAGGACTTTTCCTACCGGAGCCATCCAGGCCAGGCAAGCAGTGGGGCGAAGCTCTTCCACGACCACACGAGGCCATCACTAGGCTGACTTTTCTCTTTGCCGGCCGGAGCAGGGAGCTGCTGGTGACCGAGGCAGCATCCTCAGATTTTTCTCTTTTCACCTCTGTTTGGGCAGTCCCTTCGCCCGGATCAGTGCGCACGGGAAACGCACCAGCATCGATCTCTCCCTCCGGAGTGGCAGTCCCTGTGAGGTAGTTGAGGTTGAAAGCCTCGAAGAGGAATTCTTTGCAGACCTCACAGCGCCCAAACGGCTTCAGCTGGGCCACCAGTCCCGAACAGCCGGGACAGATCACACCGAGGGCCTCCATGTCTCTGCAGATGTACATAGCCAATCGCCCTAGGGGCCTTAGTCTTATCCCCGTATCCATAATCGGAGCAGCCAGAGAAGACATATCCGCGAAGGAAGGAATGGAAATCCACGGAGCACTTGAAGCCATCCTCTCTCTTTGCTGCTCCATTGCGCACTGACCCACCTGCGCCGGAATCTCCACGTGCGTACGTCCACATGGCCAGACTCCTCCCACGTTCTGCACTTGTTCGCTGGCTTTTTCTTTGCCCCGCCCACGAACTACGCAGTTGTGAGTTGCCTCGTGGCGCGTTGGCCAAAATGGCCGACCTACTCGGAACTCCTCTGGGCAGCAAAGTTCAAATTCAGACACCATACACATATCCCGGACGAGCCCCCACATGTAGCAGCCTCACCTCTCTCTCTTTCTTTATCGGTTATGTGGCAGTTGTCTAGGGGTACCTGGGAGAGAGAGATGATACACACCACGGCCCGTGTCCTCCTCTTACTAGGAGATGAAGGCCAGAGATTGGGCTTTTGTGTAGGTGTCCTAGAGTCAAGTCCAGTCCTTCGTCCCTGACTCCTTTGCTTAGTAACCCAAGTTCCACACAGTGAGTAGGTACAACTCAGTTTTATTCTTCTTGCCAAGCAATAAAACAGTCTTTCTCCTTTTGAATAATGGGGGGGACAGATCGAGGCACAATCCTTTCCCTTCTTGCTGCTGCCCACTGTGCTGTCACCAGTGGTGAATAGTCACTGCCACTGACTAGGTAATATAGAACGTGAATTACCTTCGCTCACTTTGCCCCTGTTAGAGGTAGAAATCCGTCCAAGGGACTCTCCGGAGAAGTTACTGTGCACCAGTCCTCACGAACTCAGACTCGGGCACCCAAGGAGTTAGGGCCCCCTCGGATTCCTCCACTCTCGCGGAACTCAGTCGAAGGTACTGAGCCCCAGGCATCCGCCATAGTACCTCACCCCAGGCTAAAGGTGCCTGAGATGGACTCCATCTCTGCTCCAGCTAGGCCAAGGGCGCCTAGGCCTGGAACACCGGAACGCCAGCACCCAAGCTGAAGGTGCCTGGG
This sequence comes from Rana muscosa, assembly GCA_029206835.1. Lineage (NCBI taxonomy): Eukaryota > Metazoa > Chordata > Amphibia > Anura > Ranidae > Rana > Rana muscosa. The sequence continues at coordinate 147,137,416 of CM055128.1, forward strand.
TGCGGCCACGTCCCCTGACTCTCTCCCTAAAATCAGGGCCTCCGCCCCTTTTATGACCTCTCCCTTTGCATCACAGCGGGTTCCCCGCCCCGCTGTACCAGCTTCAGGGGAGGACAAAAAAGCACGGTTCGCGGTGTGAGTTCAACTCCGGCCCCAGGCAACAGCGCCACCCAGGGGCCCCAAGGAACCTCACACCAAATACCCGCTACATATATATTGGGGGTCAATGATATATATTTTAACCTCTAAAACACACATTGGTTTGGATTTTGCAAAAAGAAAAAACAAAGCCTCCTATATAATATTTAGTCAATATTACTTCATCTTTTCATCATGCTTTTCTAATATTAGTTAAGTAATTTTTCTGTTACCTCCATGAGAGCTCTGTCTTATGTATCTTTGAAGTTACTGTTGTCCGGCACCAGAACCACCAGCTATTTATTTCAGATTTAGGCTGGGTTCACACTGCTGCGATGCGGGAACGCTGCAAATCCACTGTGGGTTCTGGTATCGCAGGTTTTCCGGCGGCAGTTCACACTGCCCTATGCGAACTGCTGGGAGTGTCAATTAAAAGTTAATGACACCCCAAATCAGTTTGCATATCGCAGTGCGATCTGCAAACTCGGACAGGAATCGGATCGCATGGGTGTGAACACCCATGCGATCCGATTCTGCTGCGGACAAAGAAAAGGGTCCTGTGATGTGCACTTGCAGTGCGGTGTGGATCACATGCGAACTCTGACATCGCAGCAGTGTGAACCTAGCCTTAAATGTAAACTGCCGTGCGTGTCGGGTGCGATGCGGGAACCCGCAGTGGATTCGCAGTGTTCTTGCAACGCACCAGTGTAAACCGGGCCTAAGAAATATTTTTTTCAGTTTACAAAATGCATGCAATGACAGTTGATAAGGATTAAACAATAAATTGGTATTTTACCATGAATGAGATAAAATTTGCTGACAACGTAGGTGAACCGTGAATTAAGAATTCAAATTTCATATTTGTGCGTTTTGTGTGCATTGTCAGGAATATTTCATGTTAATGCGTGTCGTGTGCATTGAATTTGTATGGAATATTTCATATTTGTGCGTTTCATGTACATTGTCAGGAATATTTCATGTTAATGCGTTTCGTGTGCATTGAATTTTTTCTGGAATATTTTATATTTGTGCTTTTCATGTACATTGTCAGGAATATTTCATATTTGTGCGTTTTGTGTGCATTTTCAGGAATATTTCATATTAGTGCGTTTCATGTACATTGTCAGGAATATTTCATATTTGTGCGTTTCATGTACATTGTCAGGAATATTTCATATTTGTGCGTTTCGTGTGCATTGAATTTGTCAGAAATATTGCATATTTGTGCGTTTTTGTGTGCATTGAATTTGTCTGGAATATTTCATATTTGTGCGTTTCATGTACATTGTCAGGAATATTTCATGTTAATGCGTTTCGTGTGCATTGAATTTTTCTGGAATATTTTATATTTGTGCTTTTCTTGTACATTGTCAGGAATATTTCATATTTGTGCATTTCATGTACATTGTCAGGAATATTTCATATTTGTGCGTTTCGTGTGCATTGAATTTGTCTGGAATATTTCATATTTGTGCGTTTTGTGTGCATTGAATTTGTCTGGAATATTTCATATTTGTGCGTTTTGTGTGCATTGAATTTGTCTGGAATATTTCATATCTGTGCGTTTCATGTACATTTTCAGGAATATTTCATATTTGTGCATTTCATGTACATTGTCAGGAATATTTCATATTTGTGCTTTTCATGTACATTGTCAGGAATATTTCATATTTGTGCGTTTCATGTACATTGTCAGGAATATTTCATATTTGTGCGTTTTCATGTACATTGTCAGGAATATTTCATATTTGTGCGTTTCGTGTGCATTGAATTTGTCAGGAATATTTCATATTTGTGCGTTTTGTGTGCATTGAATTTGTCTGGAATATTTCATATTTGTGCGTTTCATGTAAATTGTCAGGAATATTTCATATTTGTGCGTTTCATGTACATTGTCAGGAATATTTCATGTTAATGCGTTTCGTGTGCATTGAATTTGTCAGGAATATTTCATATTTGTGCGTTTTTGTGTGCATTTTCAGGAATATTTCATATTTGTGATTTTCATGTACATTGTCAGGAATATTTCATATTTGTGCGTTTCATGTACATTGTCAGGAATATTTCATGTTAATGTGTTTCGTGTGCATTGAATTCGTCAGGAATATTTCATATTTGTGCGTTTCGTGTGCATTGAATTTGTCAGGAATATTTCATATTTGTGCGTTTTGTGTGCATTGAATTTGTCTGGAATATTTCATATTTGTGCGTTTCATGTACATTGTCAGGAATATTTCATATTTGTGCGTTTCATGTACATTGTCAGGAATATTTCATGTTAATGCGTTTCGTGTGCATTGAATTCGTCAGGAATATTTCATATTTGTGCGTTTTTGTGTGCATTTTCAGGAATATTTCATATTTGTGATTTTCATGTACATTGTCAGGAATATTTCATATTTGTGCGTTTCATGTACATTGTCAGGAATATTTCATGTTAATGTGTTTCGTGTGCATTGAATTCGTCAGGAATATTTCATATTTGTGCGTTTCGTGTGCATTGAATTTGTCAGGAATATTTCATATTTGTGCGTTTTTGTGTACATTTTTAGGAATATTTCATATTTGTGCGTTTCATGTACATTGTCAGGAATACTTCATATTTGTGCGTTTCATGTACATTGTCAGGAATATTTCATATTTGTGCGTTTCATGTACATTGTCAGGAATATTTCATATTTGTGCTTTTCATGTACATTGTCAGGAATATTTGATGACGATTTAATAATGCACATTTTAGTAAGGTGTGTGTGATAATGCAGTTTCTTATTTAAGTGGAGTTCCGACGCCCAGAATAATTTTTTAAAGTCAGCAGCTACACATACTGCAGCTGCTGACTTTTAATATTAGGACACTTACCTGTCCTGGAATCCAGTGATGTCGGCAACCCCGGGTGCTGCCGCCGCCATTGCGGGTAAGGGATTCCAACAGTGTAGCCTTGCAGCTTCATGGCCAGCTCCTTACTGCGCTTTCTGTATTGGCCCAGTGGTGGGGGGAGGAGAAGGCCGGCCAAGGTGAAGCACATCGCCGCGACCGTGTCCGCCAGAAGTGGGGACAGGGTACCTGTCAATTTAAAACAGGTACCTGCTCCCCCTTGAAAGGTGTCAAATGTGGCACCGGAGGGGGGAATTAAATACGGTAAGCAGAAGTTACACTTTTGGGTGGAACTCCGCTTTAGTTATTTTAGTTGATTGCTAGTTGCTGGTTGGATTGGCAACTACATTTATCAATAAGACATTTAATAAAATAAATGGTATTCATTTATGGTAAGTGTTCCATAAGAACATCATGTATTTTTTTTTCCCCCCAGATAAAATTTTCTATTATAACTCAAAAAATGGACATCCGTTCATTTTATTCCGTGGTAAATGTTAAGGCCCAGAAGGCTGATATTTCAAAAGAGCAGTAAAAAGGAAAAAGTCAGCCTGGTCTGTCTTCTTTCATTGAGGAGTGTGAAGAGCTTCAGAAGGATGACATTGAATATGACACTGCTGAATTAATATCGGATAATGATGAACCTTCATTGCAGGTTGAAGACGTAAGCACCTCCTCACTAAGCAATATTCAACACAGTGCTTATGAAGAGCAATTCAGTGAAGCTGAACAGCCACAGAGTGCACAAACATCTGCTAGCATTGAAAAAACAAAGGTACAAGGACCACATGATATCAGCCAGTGTGCTAGTAAAGGGCCAAGACAGCCTGCATTAAAAAAATACCTGCACAAACAAATGGGAGGACGCTTCCGGTCATTCCGCCCACAGTGGTTTGGATCGTTTGAATGGTTGGAATATTCTGTGTCCCAGGATGCTGCATACTGTTTCCCGTGCCGTTTTTTTTCAACACCAAAATATCTCCATGGGCATGCTAAAAAAGTACCGTTTATCAACATAGGGTACAAAAACTGGAAAAATGCACTCGAAACTGGTAAAGGAATACTACAGCATGAGAAGTCTGCTTCACACAAGGATTGCCATGTCAGATGGGAGGATTTCAAAAAGAGTGTAAGCCAGGATACATCAATCATGAAAGATCTAACTAAAGCTCATACACGAGAGGTCAATGAAAATAGACATTACTTAAAGACAATTGCCCAAGTTTTGTTGCTAACAGCCAAGACTAAAATTGCCCAGCGAGAGCATCGGTACAGCTCAGATTATGTCAACCATGGAAATGTGCGTGAAATTCTCTATTTAATTGCAGAAAAAGACAGCGTTGTAAGAAACAAAATTACAGGACCAAGAAATGCAAGATATCTACATCCATCTATACAAAATGAACTTTTGTCAATCATGGCTGCTCTTGTTAGAGAAGACATCGCACAGAGCATTAAAGGAAGTCCCTTTTCCATCATTGCAGATGAAACAAAGGATCTGAGTAAATCAGAACAACTGTCTGTCGTAGTCCGATTTTTTCACGATAAGATGATCCATGAACGGTTCTTACAATTCTACCGCGCAGATAGCCTTGATGCTGAATCTCTAACAGGATACATATTCCAGGTCCTAGTATTTCTAGGCATTGATAAAAATGATTGTGTTGGACAAGGCTATGATGGAGCCTCTGTAATGAGTGGCCGGCTTAATGGCGTGCAAGCAAGCATTAAAAAGGAGGTGCCTTGTGCACTTTACATTCATTGCATGAGTCACTGCCTCAACCTGGTCATCGTGGACACTGTGAAGAATGTACAGGCAGCAAATACATTTTTTGTAAAACTCGAAAAGCTATATGTGTTTTGCAGTACATCTGTTGTTCACTCTGTGTTTGCTAATGTGCAACAAGAAATGTCAAGCAAACCAGCTATCCAGCTTAAAGTGACACAAGGTGGACATGCCAACATGCAGCCTGCAATGCTGTTCTTAAAACGCTTGGCCCTCTGTTGGAAACTCTCAATATTTTGGCAGAAGGGAACCATACTGAGAGAGCAGTTGAGGCAAAATCCATTCACCGGTTCATTGATTTTGGCTTCATTCTGGCACTTGTGTTTTTGAGAACATACTAAAAAGGACCCAGACGCTCTCTAACATGTTACAAGCCAAAGATATTGACTTGGCATCAGCTGTCCTTCTTGTGCAAACAATTTTACAAGAGCTTGAAGAAGTGCGCAATCCAGAGAGGAGACCTGAAGCTAATTCTGGAACAATAGAAAGTGTCTGGGCAGAAGCAATCCAACTGAGCATCAAGTGTGGAATATCAGAACCAAATAATGTCTCTACCGAACCGTCTTCCAAGAAGCGAGATCGCCGGCCTCCTCTCAACTTAAGAAATAGCGTCATTTTGGAAACTGTAGGGCATCGACAACAACTGCTCAAAAAAGATGATTTCATTCAAATGTTCATGTATGTTGTTCTTGACAGAATAATTTCAGAGATAAAATCTCGATTTTCAAAAGATTCTCTGGAAATCATGGAAGGCGTACAGTCTCTGAATCCTCGATCAGATTCATTTCTTAATTTTGAAAAATTGCTACCAATGGCCAAATTCTACTCCTGCAACACAGAAAACTTGGAGATTGAGCTGAAACAGGCAATGCTAACCCTACAGAGAAAAAAATCTTCAGATGCCATTAAGGTGGACACAATTTTTGAGTTCACTAACCTTCTGGAGCCTTACTCTATTCCATTTCTTGAACTTTATCGGCTATGTAAAATAGCTTGTGTTTTGCCAGTCAGTAGTGCCTCATGTGAAAGAAGCTTTTCTGCACTAAAGTTAATAAAATCATTCCTACGCACAACAATGACTGAGGAAAGGCTTTCAGATCTTGCCACATTGTCAATTGAGGCCAGACTTGCATCCCAAATAAATATGGAACTTGTAGTTAGCAGGTTTGCATCAATCCATAATAATTCACGTTTAAGCCTATATTAGCGTGAAAGCCAAAATTTAAGTTCAATTTTTTTTTATGCTGTGCACTTTAAAAGCAACAGGCCTCGTACACATGACCGATTTTCTCGCCGTAAACAGTCAAGAAAAGTGCCGCGAGAGTTTTTTTGTCTAGAAAAACGTTCGTGTGTATGGTTTTACGACGAGAAACTTAACGAGAATCTCGACAAGAAAATAGAGAACCTGCTCTCTATTTTCTCGTCAGGAGTCCAGATTTCCTCGTCGTGTTTCTCGTCGGCCTGTTTTGTGACGAGAAAATGGTTCGTGTGTATGCTTTTACGACTCTTCCAAAAGCGCGCATGCTCACAAGCAACTATGAGACGGGAGCGCATCTTCTGGTAAAACAAGCCTTCGTAAAGGAGATAGCACATTCGTCACGCTAAAACGAACTGAAAGCACGAAGACTGAAAAGTGCGAATCGTCTCTTCCCAAACTTTTACTTCACACACGGTAACACGAGATCAGCAAAAGCAGCCCAAGGGGTGGCGCCAAGAAAAAAGATCTTCCCCTTTATAGTGCCGTCGTACGTGCTGGACGTGAGCGCAGAGAACCACGAGGAAATTGGGAAATGACAGTGTGTACGCATAGAAAGCTTGACGAGAAAATCGACAAGCTTAACAAGAATCTCGTCGAAAAAAACGACGTGTTTTTTACGACGAGAAAATCGGTCGTGTGTACGAGGCCTAACACTGCATATTTGTTGTGACGTTGCACTTTATTTTACGTGCACTTGTTTCCTTATTTAAGAATTGCTATTTGAAAGTTAGATATTTAGAGTTAAAGGGACACTATAGGGTCAGGAATACCAACAGGTTAATTTCATTCTCCTCTGTCTGTCCTATGAGGCTACAGGACCGCTGACCCTCTGTCTGGACAGTGCTGATCACATGCACCCTCCCAAGAAAAAAAAAAAACCTCTCTAGCAATACACACCAAACTGAGCATGTACAGCTTGCACCAAGACTGTACTATCAGGAGAGGACTGTGGAAGAAGGGGAGGATCAGAGAAGACAGAGAAGACAGGATCAAACAGCCTTTTTACACAATGCAGAGGTTTAGCCCCTTAGGTTTCAAAGTGAGTATAACAAGCATGCTTTACTGCATATACAGACTGATTTTACTGTTGTGGGTTTAGGGACAATTAAAGCTCAAGTTGTTCTGGTGACTATAGTGTCCCTTTAACAAAAATAGTTACAATTATTGTTGTTCATTTATATAACTATAGCTTGAATATGTTTTGGTACATACCTGGAAAAATTATTATTATTGCCTATGCTTCAAAATAGGTATTGCAGTTCATTTTGCAATGTTTACCATTATGCGGTTTAATAGTGTTTTTTGTAGGGGATTTTAAATTATTATGTACACTTCAACTATAGACTTAAATTAGCATGATGAAGGGCCAACCCTTCTTAATAGTTTTTCATGGAAGTAGGGCTAAATCAGCTTTTCTTACAGGACAAGCTAGCTCATTATAGTTGGCCCTTCATAATGCAAATTTTTGTCTATGGCTATGGGTCACGTTAAAGGGACTCTCCAGCTTCCTTCTCGGAAGTATGCCTAGGCACTTTTTTGCACATTGATAAAAGTCCGCAGTTGGACTGAAATGTTGACGCTCAAGTGTATTGTATGTTGCACAAATAAAACAAAGGTGAATTTGTAACAAGACCTCTGGAGTGCATTCTATTCTTGATATGTATGTGTGTATGTGTGTATGTGTATATGTGTATATATATATTGTGACAGAGCATCCCAGAGAGAGCCTGGGAAAGTCCTATTCGGGGTTTATACATCTCCCAGGCTCCTCTCATATACATTCAGGGATCTCTGAGCCAGGATCCACTTCAGGTGTTGGTTCTCTCCACCAGGTTAATTAAAAGCTCACCTGAGCAGACAGCCTTTGCTCAGCCTGGGAAACACAGACAGCATTGGTCTGTGAGAGCAAGAAGGTTTGTAAAACTTGTTACTCTGTTGGATGTGGAAGCTGACAAGCGCTAGGCTTGTCCAGCCTGGTAGTGAGGGCCTATAAATACTGTGTAGTTAGAGCCGAGACACGGCTAGGCTTTTGTTTAGCTATTTTTTCTTCTGTTTGTTTTCAGCACACTGTACAGCACTTGTCATTGACTTTGTATATAGCACCAATAAACCACACTGTGTTTTCACTGATCCAATGGACTTGGTATCTGTGCCTGCTCATCCCAGGGAGCTTTTGTACCTACTACCTGTCCCCCAGGTTACAATATATATATATATATATATATATATATATATATATATATATATATATACACACATACACACACACACACACACACACACGCGTTTAATGGTTGGCCCCCCTACATTTGTCCTTGTCCCCCCATGTGCCCTCCCTAAACATGAAAGCTAGAGACGCCACTGCTTACAGGTTCCAGGACTGATAAATTGCTCTGTATTCCACTATTACCAATATGGCTAAATTGTACTGAGAGAATGAGTTAAAAGGGGAAAAGCCCTGAGAAATAGCAGGGACTGAAGAAGACGCATGAGCTAAAGGAACAGAGTGGACAGTTTAAACAAGGTACAGGATACAATTATATACTAAAGAGCCACTCAGTTGGACAAGGCATTAAATTGTGCAAACTCACCAGCTGCTGGAAGCTGCCCTGCCTCCTGCTGAGCCATCCTTTCAGCAGCAGACTTGATTCAGGGACCTTTGGGGTATGCACAGCCAAGGACATGACATGCTGGGCATCTCCATACCGTAATGAGTGACAACAGGAGGTAAAGGGCTGAGCATAGCAGCAGATACTGATAGCTGAGGAGATTGACAAGAAACAGCAGGAACTGTTATGGATGATATGTTTCTTTAAATGCAACTCTATGGTGCATCTCTGTTGTACTTCTGTTGTACTTCTTCCTGTGTTGTGTTTCCTGTTTCCTGCTGGGTCTTTCAGTAAACATGGCTTATGTACAGTAATAGTTTGTGCTGTCTCTCTACATATATCACGTCAAACATGGTGTCAGAAGATTTGGATTCATACTCTTTCTACACATTTGATGCTGAGAGCCTGCCAGCCTTCATGTGAGTGTTCTTGGAACTGATTGTGCCTCCTGACAATTGCAGTCCTGTCCTGGATGCTGAGCGTTTGCAGCAAGGAAAACCGCATCATGGCAGCTAACAGCATTCCACTGCCTGAGGCAATGAGGGTGAGTGGAGATGTCGGCAGTAACTCAGACAATTTCAGGGCTGAGTTTCAGGACTATTCCCTAGCCACAGGGTTAAATGAGAAGCCTGCAACAGTGCAAGCAGCCACACTGAGGAGGGTAATGGGCAGTGAATGCCTCCATGTTTACAAGCATAATCTGAACCTCACAGAGGAGCAAAAGAGTGACACCAAAACCATTCTGGATGCATTAGAAGCTTTCTTCAGACCCTCTAAAAATGTAATCTATGAAAGATATATATTTGGCTGCCATAAGCAAGAAGACTGTGAATCAATAGACAGGTTTGTCACACGGCTAAGAGAAAAAGCTGCAAGCTGTGAGTATGGCTCTCTGAGAGATGAACTTATTCGTGATAAAATAGTTTTGGGTATAACCAGTGAAAGCACACGCCGCCACCTATTGAGGAAACATGATTTAGATCTACAAACAGCAATTGAGATATGTCGCACTGCAGAACTTACTGACAAACATATGAAAGCTATCGAGCAGGATAAACTGATTGACAATATTAATGCAGCCTCTAAACAACAGCAAAGCTTCAAAAACCACCAGCATAAGTTTCAGCACAAGAGTCACCTACACAACTCACCTGGGAGGAAGCCTGCATCATGCAAGTATTGCGGCAATGTGCATGTACGAGAGAAAGAAAAGTGTCCTGCATATGGGAAAATCTGTACTGCATGTGGTAAACCAAATCACTTTGCAAGAGTGTGTGTCTCTCCAGCAAAATGGAAGCAAGGAAGCTGCACACAATTGAGCAAATGTCAGATCCGGAGGATGCACACCTGCTTAGCACTGATATGGTTTACTCCTCAGAATGCATTGGTGCTGTAAACACAAAGGGCAAAAAATGGTTTGTAAACCTCAGATTAAACAATATAATCCAACCCTGCCAGCTGGACTCGGGTGCAACGTGTAATGTCATGAGCATAAAGGACAAAATTAAACTGGCACCCAGAGCACCCCTTCAGCCTAGTAGCACCAAACTAAAGTTGTATTCAGGGGAACTAATGGAATCATTGGGGCTATTCCAAACAGAATGCAGCATACGTGATTGTATACACAAATTGAACTTTGAGATTGTTGATGCCGATCAAAAACCGCTATTATTATCAGGTTCAACATGTGAGCGCCTTGGACTGATGCCGTTCACCATTCCTGCTGAGCTACATAATGTTGATAATCAGCCTGAAAAATCTCTGACTAGGCCACTGACAAAACAGCAAATTATTCACACCTACAGTGATGTGTTTGAGGGCCCGATAGTCTCTGTTCCAGGAGAGGTTCGTTTTGAACTTGATCCTACCATTCAACCTGTACAATGTGCCCCACGCAATGTGCCTATCGCCATTAAGCCACAGGTTAAAGCTCAACTAGATAAATATGAAGCTGAAGGACATCTAACTTCAGTAACAGAGCCTACAGATTTGATCAGTAACATGGTTGTTATCAGAAAGCCTGAGAAGATCAGAATATGCATTGATCCCAAGTTTCTGAATATGGCCCTGAAACGGTCACACTACTTAATGTCAACACTCAATGATATTTTGCACAAACGACCTAAAGCACGTGTCTTCACACTTGTGGATGCTAGAGATGCCTTTTTACAGTGCAAACTGGATGAAAAGAGTAGCTACATGACCACGTTCTGGACTCCTTGGGGCAGAAAGAGATGGCTCAAACTACCATTTGGAGTCTCTGTAGCACTGGAGGTATACCAGCGAAAGCAGCATGAACTATTAGGTGGTGTTGACGGAATTGAGCCAATAGCTGATGACATTCTTATAGTTGGCTGCGGTAATACAGATGAGGAGGCTGAGCAAGACCATGATAAGTTAATAGCGCTACTGGATCGTTGTAGGCAGGTGATGCTGAGGCTTAGTGTGAAGAAATTGCAGTTCAAGGTGGAAGAAGTCCGTTTCCATGGACATATCCTGTCTTCACAAGGCTTAAAAGCTGACCCGGATAAGATTAAAGCCATTGTGGACATGCCACAACCTGCTGATGCCAAAGCGGTTCAGAGATTTATTGGCTTTGTTACATACCTAGCAAAATTCCTGCCACACTTATCTGAGGTGTGTGAGCCACTAAGGCAACTTCTGGACAAAGATGCAGTTTGGCACTGGCTTCCCAAGCATGACTGGGCAGTAGAGGATATAAAACACTTGGTCACCTCTGCCCCAGTGTTGAAATACTATGATGTCACAAAGCCTGTTACGATACAAAGTGACTCCAGTAAAAATGGTCTAGGCTGTTGCCTTTTGCAGAAAGGTCAGCCAGTTGCATATGCGTCCAGAGCTCTTTCATCAGCTGAGCAAAATTATGCTCAAATTGAGAAGGAATGTAAGCATTGTATTTGCTTGCCAGCGTTTCCATCATTATCTTTATGGACGGGATTCAATTACAGCTGAAACTGATCACAAACCTTTGATAGCCATATTCAAAAAGCCCCTTTTGTGTGCTCCCAAGCGTTTGCAGAGCATGATGCTTACATTGCAGCATTACAACCTCAATGTTGTCTACAAGCCAGGATGTGAAATGTATATCAGCGACATACCTCCCAACTTGTTAAAGTCTCCCCTGCAATCGAAAGTTGTTGTGCGGGGGGGGGGGGGGGTGGTGCCGCGGGACATTGGATCGCACATCGCTGGGGGGGGTTGCCTACCTCGCGTAGTTCCTTCACTTCCTGCTGTGCCTGCTCTGCGGGAAAAATACAGCTCTCGCGGGAAGGAGGGGCCTATGCGGGAGAAACCCGCGGAATCCGTGCCTGTTGGGAGGTATGCAGCGATACCCTGAGCAGAGCTACGTCAGATAATGTGGCACCTGGAGGTGAGCATGAACATCGTACAATTTTCCTGCTGGAACAGGAACAAAATTTCTTTGTCGATATCCATCAAGCAGACTATCTTAATGTCACAGATCAGCGATTACATCAACTCATACAGCACAATGACAGTGACGCAACTTTACAAGCTTTTGAAGTCTATTGTTTTGAGTGGGTGGCCAGATGAAAAAGATGCAGTACCTGGAATTGTAAGGGAATACTGGTCCTTTAGAGATGAGATCAGCATACAAAAATGGTATCTTGTACAAAGGTCCAAGGGTCATCGTGCCAAAGTCACTGAGAGCAGAGATGTTCTTATGCATACACTCCAGCCATATTGGTGGTGAAGCATGCTACAGACAAGCTCGTGATACTCTTTACTGGCCCAACATGCATGGTGAAATCAAAGACTTTGTCAGTAATTGTCCCACCTGCAATGAATATGCCCATTTGCAACAGAAAGAAACCATGATGTCACATGAGATACCTACACGTCAGTGGCAGATTATCAGTATGGACTTATTCAACTACGCAGGCAAGGAATACCTGCTATTAGTCGATCATTATTCAGACTTCTGGGAAATAGACCTTCTTCCTGACTTATCCACTGAAGCTACAATTAAGAGGTGCAAGGCTCAGTTTGCACGTCATGGCCAGCCAGATACAGTGATCACCGACAATGCCCCTCAGTTTGCAAGCCTACAATTGTTGTGGAAATTTTTATTAATGTATGTTGTCAGATGTCCCCCAGTGTCTGTTTGCTGTAATGGGCTCATGTGAGTGTATTCGCACATACAGACGTTGGTGGAAGACCATTGGCGCAAACACCGTCCCACGGACACAGCAGATTTGCTTGCTCCTTTTAGGGATGTTCATTTATGCCTCAGCAAGGCACTGGCCACGTCTTGTCGACTGCATTAAATGACTCCGAGCGAACAGATCTGCGTTTATGGGAACTGTAGCATAACTATACGGAAATTGTGATTATCTGATCCATGTTTTAGTATGGTTGGCGTCATTGGTAGCGGTGAGTTGGTTTGCACACGGCCTTGTACAAAGCCATGCTTTCTACTGTTCCTTTGTCTCACAGAAAGCATGACCCCTATACACAGCCGTTTGCACACATCACTACTAGCAATTTATTTGAATTTAAACATGTCTGTGATTGGTTCTTTTGAAAGAATACAAAATGTCTGGCTGTTTTATGAAGCCACAACCTTCTTTTGTTACTCATGTTGACACTATAAATAAAGGGAGCTGGCTATCCTAGGCAGGATTCTGCTAAGCTCAATGTAATACCAGCATTTGTGTCTGTGTTACTGAGAGATACACCAGCGCGCTGACCCCGGCATTATACAAGAGGGCTATATTTGTGCTTTTAAGCGCAAGGAAATTATTTGCCAGAGGAGAAGCTTAATATTTCCAGGACAGTTTTTGGCGGGCCAGCAAGGAGTTCATTCAGATCTCCCTAATTCAGCGGACCTCGAGTGGGAAGAGACATCCAGAACCAGACCAGCAAAAGGCCGGCCTATGGTAAGAAAACCATACTTCAAGTTTTTTGAACATTTTTGCTGTTCTGTGATCAGGATCTTGATTCTCTGACCGCTGGATGGGGTAAGATCTGCTAGACTAAAGAACCTTATGTTTTTTTGTCGCTTTCTGTATAATGGCGGGATTTTAATTGTAGGTTATATTTTTGTAAATTGTAAGTGGGTCTATTAATTGGGGGGGGGTACCTATATCTGAATCCTCTATAGGCCCCATTTAATACAAACCTAAAGTGAATGCTGTATGTGTATGACTGAACAGGCCAACACCGTGTTTTGCCGCTGCATATGTAATTGGCCACATGGCCAAGGGGGGGAGGTGCAGCCACAATTGCTCATGGTCCTGTATATCGATTGACTCCAACTTTCAGAGCTAAATAGTGTTTGATATTTGGGACCAGGAATATATGATTGATGCGTGTTGTTCTAAGTTTTATGTAACTTTGGCAATTTTGGATAAATTGTTTAGTTAAATATGCCTATATTTTAGTACACCTATGAACCCTAATTAATATAGCCTGAAGTGTTTGTCTAGGGATTAGTGTCTCAATTGTGTAGTCAGTTTTCTAGTAAAGAAATCTCGGTTTGCGTTGATTTTGGCGGGATCAACGTTTTCTTTTTTCTTCATTTGTTTAATATTGACTATTTTGCGGTAGTTCAGTTTTTAGCCACCATTTTACCCTGGACCAATTTTCTATTGTTGCAACTGCCATTTTTGTTTCTGCAGATTTTTGGTTCCCTGTGAAATCACTTTGCTTTTGGCCGTATTTTAGCATTTTGTGAAATTAAGTTATCTTTTTACAGGAATTTAAATTTTTGTCCAGTTTTTGTGCGATATTTTAGTCTTGAGTGAAATAATAGTCTGTCTTCTTGTACTGAATTCCATTACCAGAAGAATAATTTTGTTTTTTTTAATTTAATTCAGTTGTTTTGTGAAGGTCTATACTATTATTCAGTTTCGGGTAGAGAGTAAAACGGGGGGCATCACCATTATTGTTGTAACATCTAGATACAGATAGAAGCCATAATATTGTTTTGAATAGTGGAGGATTTCATTGTGCTTTGTAGTTCGCCTGACAAACACGTTTACAGGGCTGCCGATAATCGGTTGAAGAGCATGTAAATTGTGAGGAGTAGATTCTAGCATACCGGGAGGCCATGTAAAATAATCGGAATACGCCGGGTGCCAGTACTGTAAAAATAGTCACTAAGCAGTACTGCTCCGAAAACTAGTGCAAGGGTGTCCTGGACGCGGGACACTTCATAAGCGATTCGAATCGTCATGGGTAATGTGCCGTCCATGCTTGGGAGGAAAAAATTGGGCTCCACACCAGTCAGACAGCTGCACAGTACATGAAGTCTGGGTTTGGGGCTCGGGCCGTGAGACCCCTTAAAGATTGGCATAGATGGTCAGAGGGTACAAAATGGTGTATTCCTTTGAAGGTACCTTTGAAACCTGGAGGTGGGAGAAACTTATCACTGAGTTTAAAACCAGACTCCAGGTTACAAAGACTTTAGAAATAGCTGAGTTGTGGCTTCAGAAGTCTATAATGGTGAACCGGCAGGGTATACAGAAGGCGGTTTCAGTCCGGAAGAACCGCATTATGTATACCTGGCCAGAGGAGATTGATGAAACTAGTGATCCAATAAGGGAAACGGAGGAAGCCCTCGCTGGGCTAACCCTGTTAAGACAAGCAGGATCAGCTGGATCTGTAACTACTGTTGTCTCTCCTGCTGTCACTGACTCTTCTCTCTGTCTCTCTCCCTCTCCAATTTCTCCCCCCTGTAGCTCAAACTCTCTCCCTGTCTCTCTCCCTCAACTATCTTCTATAACCACTGAAGCCTCCGCTCTCCAGCCCAAAGCAAACTATGATCTGTTTTCCACTACAGATTTAAACATGTTGTGTGAATCTAGAAGAATCCCTATTAGGGACAGGAAAAGGGGAGACTGTATAAAAGCTCTGAGGGAGTACGATTTAGCCGTTCCTACTCTTTATCCTTCTCTGGGAAATTATTTATCAGAACCCCCTGTAGGTGAAACCGTATATGTTAGTTCGCTAATAAAACCACCCCCCCAATATACACCCGCTCTCCACCCTGGGACTTATCCAGTCCGGGTACAACAATTTGAGGGTGCCCCCAATTCACAGGGAGAAAGGACCCCAGGGGAGAGGGTAGTATGGCATGTGCCTTTTACCTCCTCAGAGATCAGGAGCATTCTAACAGAACTACCAGACTATAGGACGAATCCGCGGGGGTTCGCAAGAATGTTTGGTCAGAACCAATTTAGTTATGGAATGAGCGGTACGGACTGTGCCAGAATTCTAAGGGCTAAAATAGGAGATGAAATGGCTGAGGCTGTAATATCTCGTTGTAGCATCACCACACATGAGCAGATGACTTCTGGGGGTAAAGAGTTTTGTAAAGCCCTTCTAGGAAAGCTTCCAGAACTGTATGGTGCAACCTCTACCACGGATGTAATGAAATTAAGCCAAAATCCTGGAGAGGAATGCGTTTGTTTCTGGCGTCGCCTGAAACAAGCCGCAATAGATGCAGATCTTGAGGTTGGTCCTGATGCACCACCTGAAGGACAAAGGCTTACCGCCATTCATCTCATGTTAAGCGCTAAATTTTTAGAGGGAATCCATACAAAAATTCGGGATCGGTTATTATTAGCCAGACCCTAATTTAATGAAATGTCTATGCCTGCCATCCTATCCACTCTCTCTGCTATAGAAAGGGATGTGGATCGGAAAAAGCAGGACAAGACATCTAAGGTTTTTGTCTCCCAAGCACTCGCAAAGCAAACGGACAAAAAGGCTAGAGATACGACAGAGCAGAAGAGACCTATCATTTGATATAACTGTGGAAAGGAAGGCCATTTAAAAAAAAATTGTAAATCTGCAAGACCTCGGGGTAAGTGGCAGTTTATCCCAGAGGATCAAACACCTCAAGTTGTAGCGATAACAGGAAACAACTATGACTCAACATAGGTCGTTGGCAAACCGGTATCTGCCCATATCAACCTGTATGTAAAAGAACTTAAATTTCCTCTACCATACATGACAGAGCCTGGTTGTTTTCTGGGGTTGGATGTGCTGGTGGAGGTCGATCCCAAACTTTGGGCGATTGACAAGTATGACGTGGGTCTTCTGCCAGTTCCACCAACCACAGTAAACATCAGACCAGGGAGCGTCTTACCCCAATTACCACAATACCCTTTGAGCGTAGCTCAGATGGATAGTCTTAAAATCCAAATAGACCGGTACCTGCTGATAAAAGTTCTCACGCCAACCAAATCCCCTTGTAACACCCCTTTGTTTCCAGTGGCTAAAAAGTCTGTCAAAGGTGAGGAAGCAATTTCCGTTTAGTACATGATTTAAGGGCTATCAATAAAATCATTATCAGCAATGCCCCTTTGGTACCCAACCCACACACCTTGTTGGCCTCTATACCACCTAACGCAATTTTCTTCAGTGTCATTGATCTAACTAATGCATTTTTTTTCGGTACCACTGGACCCCCAGTGCCAGTACCTTTTTGCTTTTTCATTCCAGGGCCGACAACTGACTTGGACACGTCTTGTTCAGGGGTCTGTGACTAGTCCCTCGGAGTACAGTTGCAAACTTAAAATAGTGTTGGATCAATGGACCCCAACGAATCCAGAGGTGGTGCTGATCCAGTAGGTTGATGACTTGCTCCTTTGTTGCCCTGCAAGGGATGTCTGTTATCAGCATACTGTCTCACTGCTAAACCATCTGGCGTCCACGGGGAATAAAGCTAGCAAGAAGAAGTTGCAGTTTTGCAAGGAGAAGGTCACCTTTTTAGGACATTGTATATCTCAGGGTACTCGACACCTGACAACCCACAGAATTCAGACACTGAAAGACTTCCCGAAACCCCGAAACGCACGACAAACGAGAGCCATTCTCGGTCTTATCAACTACTGTAGAGACTGGGTCCCTAACATCTCATCCACATTAGGACCCCTTTACGAAATCCCATCCCAAACTCCCTTTCAACTGACTGATGATAACTGGTCGACCTTACAGGACTTGATTGAAGAACTCTCCAAAGCACGTGCTTTAGGTTTGCCCAACTATGACCTCCCCTTCTACCTTTTCTGCTATGAAAGCAAAGGCCACGCCACTGGAGTACTGACCCAACTACATGGGTCCAGGTACCGACCCATCATGTATCTATCGACTGCCCTAGATCCAGTTATTCGAGGCTCACCAGGTTGTGTACGAGCCGTAGCCGCCTGCGCTGTATTGTTACAGAAGGTAGGTTCTTGGACTCCCCACTAACCCTCTATACTCCCCATTCAGTGCAAGAGATCCTAAATCAAGTTCAGACAAAACACCTCTCTGCTGCCAGATTGACCAAGTATGAAGTGGCTCTCCTAACCCCTACTAACCTAACTTTGAGACGATGCACCATTTTGAACCCAGCATCTCTTCTTCCTACTGAGAAGGAAGAGAAGGGGGGAGATAATGATGTTAAAAACGACAACACTCAAACTTTACAGACTATGGCCTCGTACACACGACCGAGTTTCTCGGCAAGAACCAGCAAGAAACTTGCTGGCAGAGATGTCTTGCCGAGAAATTCGTTCGTGTGTATGGTTTCTAGTCGAGAAAACCGACAAGTAACCTCGACGAGAAAATAGAGAACCTGCTCTCTATTTTCTCGTCGAGATTCTCGTCGGCATGTTTCTCGACGAGAAAAGTGAGTGTGTGTATACTTACCTGTCCTCCCGGAAGCCCGCGCATGTTCGAAATGAATTCGACGCATGCCCGGTAGCTTCCTAGGCATACGTAGGGTATACCAAGATGGCGGCGACGGCATCGAATGTGACGAGCGCATGCTCGTCGTAGTCGATGACGTCACCGCGTACGCTCCATTCAAAGAACCGCGGGTTCTTTGAATCGAGCGTGTGTACACTCGGCCGGGACAATTTTCTTGTCCAATAATCTCGTCGAAAAAAACGACATGTTTTTTTCGACGAGAATCTCGGCCGTGTGTACGAGGCCTAACACTACTAATCTCTCTACCTCTAACCAACTTTTCAATTTAGAAGGACAACATGTTGATGATCACCACGACTGTGTTTCTTTGATGGAACTTGAATCAGCAACCATTAGTCCAGTGAAGGAGGCCCCCATCCCAAACGCTAAGAACCTTTTTGTCGATGTTCCAGGTATTACACCCCAGATGGTAAGCCACACACAGGTTATGCAGTGACTACAGTCGGTGAAATTGTGGAAAAGGGTTCATTGAGTTCCAGCATGTCTGCACAAGAAGCCAAGCTGTGGGCACCGGCCAGAGCTTGTGAGACCCAAGAGGGTCAAAGGATCAATATCTATACAGATTTTGGTCTGTGTAGATATGTTTTCAGATTGGCCAGAGGCATGGCCGGTTCAGAAAGCCAACGCCACCACCACAGCCAAGAAGATCCTGTCCAAAATGGTGTGGCTGGGGCCTACCTGAAACGATCGAGTCAGATCGAGGCTCCCACTTCACTGGTCAGATATTTGCAGAAGTATGCAAAGCCCTCCATATCAATCAGGGATTACACACTCCTTATCACCTCCAAAGTAGTGGTAAGGTTGAAAGGTTGAATGGAATCCTTAAAAACAAAGTCTCTAACATAATAGCCGATACTGGAAAACCTTGGCCTGAATGTCTCCCCATAGCTCTCCACTCCATCAGAAATGCACCTAGACAACCTCATGGGTTATCTCCATATGAGGTTTTGTCCGGATGTCAACCAAAAACAGGGCTGTACTTTCCCCAGCAGCTGTCGTCTTTACATTCTCAGCTGATGGGGTATGTGCATTCACTGCAACGAAAGCTCCAAAAAAAATCCACCACAGGGTCCATGAGTCCCTTCCAGACCCTGACTCAATAACCAGTTTACATTCTATCCAACCAGGTGACTGGGTCGTCGTAAAGAAACACCAGAGGACGGGACTAGAGTCGAGATACCTCTGACCATTCCAGGTTCAGCTGACCACGCCAACCTCACTAAAGCTTGAAGGACGGGACAACTGGATCCACGCCAGCCACTGCAAGAAGCTGCTCAACTACATCAAAGAATGAGGAGTATCTTCTTTATTTATAGTTTTAGTTTAGTGTATTTTAGCAAGGGTAATGATGAAAAGCATCCCAACTTGTTGTTTAAAATGCACCTCCAGCTGGCAAAAATGGCAAACAGGACCAACTGCTGGGTATGCTCCAAACCCCCACCAAGCCTTGATGCCCCGGCAATGGCAGCAGTACATGCTATATACGATGTCCGTATTGGTATGAGGAAATTCAAAAAACTAGTAAAGACCCCAAACAGACACTTGTCAATAGAACTTAACGATACATTCCTAGAGGGTAAAATTAGTTACAGTTTTAACATTAGCTCTGGCTTTTGCCCCTCCCTCACAAAACCAGTATGGGTATTGGGACAACTAGGTAGCCCACAAGTGTGTTTCAACTTTAGTTTCGGTAGAGGGGATAACTTTGTTGGGTCCACCACCTGTAAAGAAGGTATAACAGTTAATCTAACCAACGAAACCCCCGTCTTCTTTAATAACACTAATAGACCAGATTACATCTGTTGGAAGGAAGGGTGTGACGTTCAGACCGAGGGAGCAATCCCCCAGTCTATCCTGTTACTACTCAATGCACGTAACCATCAGAGTGATTCCCCCTGTGCGACTCTGACTGGCCCCTACTACTTCTTATGCGGTACTTTAGCCTATAAGGTAATTCCCCCTAATGCAAGAGGTTCATGCGTACTGGTTAAACTAGTCCCAGCATCTTACATCGCGGATGATCGAGAGGATCTGATGGCACGAGAGAAGGTAAGAATGGCAGGAAAAGCTAGAAGGGAATTGTTCACCAACTCTGACCAGGCCTGGGCATGGTTTCCTGCTTGGATGGGTTGGGGGATTGAACTTATGAAATGATTGAATAATTTCTCATCCATTGTGGATGGGATATTCAATGAAACCGTAGAGGCTGTAAGGGAAATCTCACAGGAACAACGGCAGATCAGGACCCTTCTTTTACAGGAAAAGATGGGCCTTGATTATCTGTTAGCATCCAAGGTGGGTTTCTGTGAATTCATAGGTGAAGATTGTTGTACCTGGATTGAGGATACCAATGACAAAGTTCAGGCCCATATGGATAAGGCTAGATCCCTGCAAGGCAAAGCCAGAGCTATAGCTAGTGAGGGTTGGAATCCTTTTAAGGGTTTGGGAAACTTTGGGGATTTTTTATTTTCCATTGGATCGTGGTTAAAGGAAGTAGGGATATATATACTCATGTCATTTTTGTTTCTATTCCTTCTATATGTCGTGATGAGGTGCTCCTGTTGCCTGATTGGACGCGTGACCAGAGCCCGAGAAGATGACCACATCCTCCTCGATGAGATGAGACGCCCCGAAGCCCGACCCACGTACCAGATGCAGAGGATCCCAGACGGATCGGCGATTACTACAGCTCACCATGTCGTGTCCTCCTTATAAGTCATATCTCCTGAAGAACAGAGTCTACATGTCAAGCTGTGTTTTTCTTTTTTATGGACTGTAAGGACTGATTAGTTTCCAGGTGTAAGAAGGAGGTCAAGTTTCATCGAGGGACACATGGGTGCATATGACAAAAAAGGAAGGACTGTTGTGGAAATTTTTATTAATGTATGTTGTCAGATGTCCCCCAGTGTCTGTTTGCTGTAATGCGCTCATGTGAGTGTATTCGCACATACAGACGTTGGTGGAAGACCATTGGCGCAAACACCGTCCCACGGACACAGCAGATTTGCTTGCTCCTTTTAGGGATGTTCATTTATGCCTCAGCAAGGCACTGGCCACGTCTTGTCGACTGCATTAAATGACTCAGAGCGAACAGATCTGCGTTTATGGGAACTGTAGCATAACTATACGGAAATTGTAATTATCTGATCCATGTTTTAGTATGGTTGGCGTCATTGGTAGCGGTGAGTTGGTTTGCACGTGGCTTTGTACAAAGCCATGCTTTCTACTGTTCCTTTGTCTCCCAGAAAGCATGACCCCTGTACACAGCCGTTTGCACACATCACTACTAGCAATATATTTGAATTTAAACATGTCTGTGATTGGTTCTTTTGAAAGAATACAAAATGTCTGATTGGCTGTTTTATGAAGCCACAACCTTCTTTTGTTACTCATGTTGACACTATAAATTAAGGGAGCTGGCTATCCTAGGCAGGATTCTGCTAAGCTCAATGTAATACCAGCATTTGTGTCTGTGTTACTGAGAGATACACCAGCGCGCTGACCCCGGCATTAAACAAGAGAGCTATATTTGTGCTTTTAAGCGCAAGGAAATTATTTGCCAGAGGAGAAGCTTAATATTTCCAGGACACAATTCAGAAAATTTGCCACTGAATGGGAGTTTGAGCATGTTACTTCCTCACCACGTCATCCACAGGCTAATGGCAAAGCTGAATCAGCTGTAAAGATTGCTAAAAATTTATGCAAGAAAGCACAAAGTGATGGTAAAGACCCATGGATGGCCATTTTACATTGGAGAAACACTCCGACTGAAGGCATGGATAGTAGCCCGGCACAAAGACTGATGTCAAGGAGATTAAAGACCTCCTTACCAGTATCAAATAGGCTGCTTGAACCCTCTGTTATACAAGGTGTTACAGAAAAGATAAGGATTAAGAGGCAAGTGTCAAAGGCACGATATGACACATCGGCCAGAGATTTGCCAGAATTGAATATTGGAGAACGAATCCGTATAAAACCATTACCTGGAGATCGAACAGGCCGTTGGAGAATAGATACTTGTCTGCAAAAGGTTGCACCACGCTCCTATCTTGTGGACGTTGAAGGAACTCTCTATCGCCGCAATCGAGTGGATTTGAGAGTGGCAGAGCAGCCTGATTCTCAGTATCCCATTGATAGATCAGACTTACCCAGTATCTCAAGGGCATACTCACCCATTGACAGTGAGCCATGTACAGAGGGAATGCCTCATACCAATGGCTATGACAATTCTGGGCAAGCAAGTATACCCGACAGCTGTCAAGTGCAGAGCATGCCAGTACGTGATGAGAGGAGCCCAGTAACTTCAGAAAGGGCTAAAGGAATCCTTGCACAAGGGTCAGTCTTCACCCGTAGTGGTAGATGTTCAAAACCACCTATGAGACTTAACCTGTAGAATGTGTTATTGCTTTGTCTCTTTTGAATTTCACAATGTTCATTTATTAACACTAAAAGGGGGAGATGTTATGGATGATATGTTTCTTTAAATGCAATTCTATGGTGCATCTCTGTTGTACTTCTGTTGTACTTCTTCCTGTGTTGTGTTTCCTGTTTCCTGCTGGGTCTTTCAGTAAGCATGGCTTATGTACAGTAATGGTTTGTGCTGTCTCTCTACATATATCACGACAAACAGGAACCATAGGGGATAGCGTTCTTACTAAAGAGGAGAGAGAATCCACTAGCACATTCAAAGTATGTATCTGAGCACACTCACCCCGTGCTGGAGTTTGGGCAGCCTCTTGCTGAATGGCTTCTCCCAGCAGTAAACCTGAAGCTGGCACCTGTCTGCGAGGCAGTGCCTGTGTCTCTTCCATGAAACTGCAGCTGTCCTGAACTTGTCTATCTTGTTCCTGTCTTCTGGCTGCCTGAGGGGAGAGCGAGCACCCCCTCCCCCCACTCACCGTGGGCTGCACAGCCATGCTCCTCCTGCCTCCTCTTCTCCCCGGCGACCTGGAACAGGTCCTCTTCTTTTTGGAGGAGCGGCGCTCAAAGACAGTTCCGCCCATGTTATCTTCAGCGGCTTCCTCTCGCCGCCTCTGCTTCGCCTCTTGCTCCACCTCAGCTGCTGCGCTCCGTTCAGGAGACTGGCTCCTCCGAGTCCTCACATGCTGCAAGCATACCTCTGCCACTCTCTCACCGCCACCTGTCTGCTCTCTCTGAGTCCCGGCCACACTGCCTTCAGCTTCCCTTTCCTGACCTTCATTCACATTTACACCCAGTGACAGGCAGCCATTCTTCACCCCCCTCACTGTCAGCTTTCTCAAGAAGTTGCTTAAATAAAGATTCCATACCTGCAGCGTGATATACAGTGGGGGGAGGATTTCTTCCACTGGTGCTCCAAGCAGGAAAAGGGGAAATCCCAGCTCAGCTGATTCCTTATAAAGGCTTCCTAGCTTCCAGCATCTTCTGTGGCATCCCATTGGCTGGTTGCTGAACTCAGATTTAAAGCGGCAGTACACTTATTTCAAATATGCTTATTTACAAACTGCATGCTCCTTATTAACCCTATCTACCCCTTATCACCTGTGGTGGCCACAATCCCAAGTAAGTGGGCTCATACTGTGCTCCCTTTTCCATTCGAGCCTATGGCTCTAATCAGGTTCTTCAAAAAAAAACCTGGCTGCTTTAATTCATATGCCCGGTGACCCGAAAGGGGCCGAACACATGACCAGGGGGCGGCAGCGGCAGCCGTGGATAGATTCATGCTATGCATGAATCTATCCACTGCATATAGAGGGTGGAGAGGACGGAGCGAAGCCTCCGCCGCGCTCCTTGCCCCCCTCTGCCACCTTTTCCGCTCTGACCGTCTTCCTGTTATCGCCGCTCCAGCGCTGTGATTAGCCGGAGCGGCGATGACGTCACACTCATGCGTGCGGGGCCGTCATTCTCCATTGAGAAAACCGGCAGTCTCCATTGAGAGAACCGACAACGCTCAGTGCGCATGCGCCATAGACATCGATGCAGGCTTTTCTGCAAATATCTCCTTAACCGTGTAGGTTAAGGAGATATTTCTTGCACCTACAGCTAAGCCTTAATCTAGGCTTACCTGTAGGTGCAAGTTGTGTGGTTGGGTTTAAAACCACTTTAAGGCTATGGCAAGTAAAAGAAGGAATGCTATCTTGTGGATAAACAAAAGCTCTGCATTCTTAATAACAATGCTTAGAGTTACACCTGCTATACAGCGTGGATTAATGAATTCCCTCGTAGGCAGTGGCGGCCCATCCATAAGGGGCACAGGGGCTCCGCTCCCCTAATCCATGCGCCCGGCCCCTAATCTATATGCAGGCTACCGGATGCATGGATTCCAATAGATTTTTTTTTGTTTGTTTTTTAGAAGCTTAGATCCAGAGGGTCTAATTGGCTTCTAATTGGCACTGCGCTCTGAGCCCCCCCAGTTGTGTGACAATAACAAATTATTATTCGCTATTGTAGCGCTACCCCCAGTTAAGAGAGCCGCTGGTTTGTTTTCGGGCCCTGTCTGCAGTACCACCAACCCCCGGCAATCTTACTCGACCCCCGCTGGCACAGTTAGTCTAGGGCTATACTTATACTACATTCAATTGTATTGCATGAATTTATCTCTAAGCAGTAAGACAACACACTAAGGCGAGAGATTGATTAGAACGGTTTTACTCTTATAGTAAATAGCATAGGTATAACATCACACATGCAACTGGTATCAATTCAGCACACTATAATTGCACTGCGCGGTACTACACCACGCGTAGCTATTATGTTGTGCGCTCCCTATGGCGCACTAAACAATATACTATCTCCCCACCCGAGTCAGGCCTGACATGGAGTAAATCTCAGTCACTTCCTATAAGGATTTCTTCGCATGCCAGCTTTCGGTGGTGCACTTGATGAAATTCTAATTTGTAATCCACAACAGGCAGTAACTTGGAATAACTATACTGGGGGGACACTTCAACTCTGTCCTGCTACTGGTCCCCCCGTGGAACAGCAGATAAACGAACTGTGGGCCTATGCAGTTCTATAGGCCTGGACACGACACAGTCTATTGGTCTGGGCAGGTGCACGCTCACCACTCCGCACGCGATCCCAGTCCGGGACTTCCACCTGCTGTGTATCCGCACACAGCGTCTGCAAAGATCGGGTCCCCGATCCAACTGATGTCCTCACTCGACAAGACAGGATCCACCCAGGCTCCGCAGTGGGGTGGAAGGCTCTTCGGAAGTCACGCAAGGCCCCAGGCTTCGGGCCTTGCACCGCAGCAGATCCGCACAGGAAGACTGGTTGCTTGCAGCGCGGTGTCCAAAGAGGCCGAGCTCCGCCTCCCCTCATCCTTAAATAGCCCCTCCCATGAGTCTCTGCAGTGGAAACTTTCACCCTGAGGCCGGATGGGGTTCTGGGTAACGTAGTTCCGGGGCCTTAAAGGAGACCCTGCTACACACTCCCCCCACTTAAACTCTTTGGTCCCCAAAGATAACATAACCTTAAATTACAGAACGTACAACATCAATCAAAGTTTCATATGATGTCGGCAGAGGAAATTCCCACCAAAACCAAGTTAGCAAACTCCCCTGTCCACAGGACACACTATCATCAGTATCCTGTCTAACTGTGCCAGAGAGTGAGTTGGGGTTGCCTCCCACCAAATGAACAGTGGGAGAGTCAGGGTTCTCCATACTCCTTCTGGCAGTGACCACAGTGTCTTCAGCACTCCTCCCCATTTGTGGGTAGGTTAATCTCCTGGGAGGTTTTATGGCTCTTCGCTTCCTCTGTGTTCCTTTCTGTTGGAACAGGTTCTTCTTCTGTAACTGACTTAGAATTTACTTCTGGTTCAGGAGCACTGGACTCCGGAGCAGGGAGGTACAGGGACTCCCTTGGATCTTCTTCAGGTGTAAAGTCACAAGCACTTTCCCAAGCATCTGACCAAGGACTGGACGGGATGAACTCCGTAGCGTCTGCATTCAGTGTTTGATCTTTGGTATCTTCGTCAGGTGGAAGATCAATAGCTGAAGTTGCCGGGGCCTGGGAAGGCCAAAGCCAACCAAGTTCTTCTCCCTCATCTTCACTTATCTCCGAGTCTTCTGTATCCTCGGTTCGAGGGGTCTGAGACCGAGTGTTTGGTCTAGGAGTGTCCATAATGGACGTTGGTTCAGGGGAATCCATCATAGGGGGTATCCGAACCGCCTCAGCCAGTGGGAGTAGGTGGTTCCGATACCAGGTCTTCAAAGGCCCCAACTTCCCTTCCGGTTTAAGTCTGTAAACGGGTAGGCCCGGTAGTCTTTTGCAAACAACATAAGGTTCAGGTCTCCATCTGTCTGCAAGCTTGTGTTTTCCATGGATTCCCAAGTTCCGCAGCAACACTCTGTCGCCTGGTTGTAGATCTTGGATCCTAACCTTTAGATCAAAATTTCTCTTGTTGCGTGCTCCCCTTTGCTCCGAGGCTGCCTGGGCCTGTTCATAGGCCACTTTCAAATTACGTCTGAGTCTATCGACATATCCCTTGTGGGAAGCAGCAGAACAATGGTCTATGGAAGTGCCAAAGGCCAGATCCACTGGCAGTCTTGCTTCTTTCCCGAACATGAGTCTATAGGGTGAGTATCCTGTAGCGTCGCTGATAGTGCTATTGTATGCATGCACAAGGGCCGCTATGTGGTTACTCCAATGTTGCTTCTTTTCACCGCTTAAAGTTCCCAGCATGTTGAGCAGGGTTCGGTTGAACCTCTCCGGCTGAGCATCACCTTGTGGATGATAGGGGGTAGTCCTTGTCTTCTTAATCCCCAAGGTATCCAGGAGCTTTCGTATCAGTCGACTTTCAAACTCCCTTCCTTGGTCTGAATGGAGCCGTTGTGGTAGCCCGTAGTGTATGAAGTATTTCTCCATAAGTACCTTAGCCACAGTGGAGGCCTTCTGGTCTTTGGTTGGGAAGGCCTGGGCATACCGGGTGAAATGGTCGGTTACTACCAGAACATTTCCTAGTCCACTCAGGTCGGGTTTGAGGTAGAGAAAATCAATGCATACCAGATCAAGCGGGCTCTGACTTTGTAGATGGCCCATTGGGGCAGCTTGATGGGGCAAAGTCTTTCTCTGAATGCATCGTGCACATGAGTGGCAGTATTCTTCAACTTCAGCCCTCATGCAGGGCCAATAGAAACGGTCCCTAATGAGTTGGAAAGTCCTTTCCGCCCCTAGGTGGCCATGGTTGTCATGCAGGGAAACCAGGACTGTCTCTCTGTACTTCTCCGGCAAGAACAGCTGCCATTTGTCTTCTAGGTCATCAGAGGGGCCCCTTCGGTAGACCACTCCCTGATGCACCTGTAACTTGTCCCACTCTTTCTTCAACAGGCGAGCTTCCTTTGAAGGGTGGCGTGAGAGCCTATTCGGGTCCTGATTCGCCAGGGCCTCTAGGACCAACCTCCCCATAGGGTCCTCCAACTGGTCGGATCTCAGCTCCTTCTTAGACAGTCTTGGTAAGTTATCTTCCTTCAGTTGGGTTACTCCACAGTATTGCTTGGGAATTCCTACTATGGTAACCCCTATCTCTTCTGCTCTTGAGCCGCCACTGGCTTGAAGTTCAGCCCCTTGACAGAGGGCCGCACCCCGTCGGGTGCGACTTGGGCCCAGTCTTCTGTACTGCAAATGGGGACGTGAGATCTTCTAGACAAAGCGTCTGCATCTCGGTTTCCAGCCCCAGGTCTGTACTTTAGGCCGAAATCGAAGGCGGACAGCGCCGCCAGCCACCTATGTCCTGTGGCATCCAACTTTGCTGTGGTGAAGAGATAGGTGAGGGGGTTGTTGTCTGTTTTCACTGTGAACTCTGCCCCATATAGATAGTCTCTGAATTTGTCAACTACCGCCCACTTAAGGGTCAGGAACTCCAACTTATGGGTGTGGTAATTCTTTTCGGAGGGAGTCAGACTTCTGCTCACATACGCAACAGGCCTCAGTTGCTCTTCATGCTCCTGGTACAGCACTCCTCCCAAACCATCATGACTGGCATCTACATGAAGTTCATAAGGCTTCTTAGGGTCTGCGTAGGCCAGGACAGGGGCAGTAGTTAA
This sequence comes from Rana muscosa, assembly GCA_029206835.1. Classification (NCBI taxonomy): domain Eukaryota; kingdom Metazoa; phylum Chordata; class Amphibia; order Anura; family Ranidae; genus Rana; species Rana muscosa. Next base: position 147,165,850 of record CM055128.1, read on the forward strand.
CGTCTTCTTCAACATCTGAAAGGCATTCTCACACTTCTCATTCCACTGGTCCTTGACTGACTCCCCTGGCTTTCTGGGGCCTGTGTCATCCTCTTCCCCCTCCGTCTTTAGCAGCTCATTCAGAGGCCTGGCTATCCGAGCAAACCCCTCCACAAACCTCCTGTAATAGGAACAGAACCCCAGGAAGGATCTGAGCTCTGTCACAGTGGTGGGCCTGGGCCAGGAGGTACCTGCTTCCAATTTTTCGGGGTCTGTGGCTACCCCATCTTCAGACACTATATGCCCCAGATAGTTGACTGATGACTGATAGAATTGGCACTTTTCAGGTGAGAGCTTGAGTCCTTCCTCATTCAGTCTCTTCAAGACTTTCTCCAGTCTCTCCTCATGCTCTTCCAAGGTTCTTCCGAAGACAATGATGTCATCCAAGTAAACAAGGACTTCAATGAGGTTCATGTCTCCCACAGTCTTCTCCATGAGATGTTGGAAGGTGGCTGGAGCTCCAGACAGACCTTGAGGCATCCGGTTATATTCAAAGAACCCCACTGGGGTTATGAAAGCCGTCTTCTCTTTGTCTTCTGGGTGCATAGGGATCTGATAGTACCCGCTCTTGAGGTCCATAACACTGAACCACTTGGCTCCAGACAAGCTCTGTAGGGCATCCTCTATCCTTGGAGTGGTATACTGGTCCGGTATGGTTCTCCTGTTGAGGGTCCTATAGTCTATGCACAGCCTCAGTGATCCATTCTTCTTCCGGACCACCACTATAGGGGAGGCATAGGGACTTCTAGATTCTTGGATCACCCCTGTTCGCTTGAGCTCGGCGAGCTGTTCCCTCAAGTCTTCGAGGTCTGCCAACGGAACCCGCCTAACCCTTTCCCTGAAGGGTTTGTCTTCTTGGAGGCGGATCCGATGGGTGGCACTCCTAGCACACCCCACATCGAACTCGTCCTGGGAAAAGATCCTTTCCCACCTGACCAACTGGGCCTTGGCTCTCTCCTTCCAAGCCCTGGGCAGATTTGGATTCTCCATGGAAATTTTCTCCCATACAGTACTTTCTCCATCTGTCTTCCCCACATCTGGCGAAGCAACTGGGGTAGCTGGGCTCACTCGGCCCAGTAACAGCCTAGCTGGGATTTCCATGGGACCATCGGTGGTATTTCTGACGCTCACAGGCACTTTACAATGAGCCTTCTTCAGGGCCCTCACTGGAACCACTTCTGGGACTACTTCTAGGGCCGAATGTTCTTCCCTTGGGTCGGGTTCCAACATGACAAAAGGGCCAGGCTGCTCCCAAGTGAGTTTCACTGTGGCTTTCAAGCAGGTTACTTCACCGGGCTGTAGCACTATTCCCCTTCTTCCCAGCCTCCAGACCTTCCCTACCCCCTCTTCCGGGTTCGTCCCTATTATCAGGGAACTCTTGCTAGCTCCAGGTGGTTGGGGGCACACCACAGCTAAGGTATCAAACACTTCAGCCTTCCCGGCTATGGACGGGTCAAAAGTCAGTTTTATGGGCAGATAGCCATCATAAGGGAAACTCTCTGTCCCAATCCCCCATATCTCCAACTCTTCAATCTTCTGGATGGGTAGGTGACTTAAATGCTTGTCATAAAAGTCCCGGTACAACAGGGTCACTTGCGCCCCAGTATCCAATATGGCTCTTGTGTAGACTCCCTCCACTTGGACTGGTACTATCGGGGAGGGACCCACCAGCTTCTCTGGATATCGCTTCGTAGGGGTCTCTTTCCCTTGATCTTTGCATTGTCCCCTTTGACTTTCTTTCCTCTTTGGACTTAAGTCTCTCTTGGGCCTGGTATGCATTGATCTCCCTCCTTTTGGTGGGTGTAACTACACGCTGAGGGACACTACTCTTTCTTTGGGGTGCGTTCCTTCTGAGGAACTTTGCGTTTCTTCTGAGGGGTCTTCTTCACCCTTTTCATGTGCTTCTCATTCAGTTTGGAGCTCACTGGAGATGATGGGCACCCGGTTGACTCCTTCACCGGGGCCCGCTGAAGTTTTCCGCCGGCTTGCGGTTATTCATCTTTTTTTTCTTTGGGCTGGCACACACTTTGGCGAAATGGCCAGCTCCTCCACAATTGAAACAAATCACATCCCCCCAATCTTCCAGGGATGCGGGCGCTAAGGAGTTGGGAAACAGCTACCTTCTTGGACTTTCCCTCTCTGGCTCCCTTGACTTCTTTTCCATCAGGGAGGTCAGCATCCCCAACACTTGGGACATCTGCGACTTCAAGGTATCCACCTCTGCGTCTCTTTCCAGAGTCATGGCCGTCCTGACAATTACGGGAGGAGGATTCACCGTCTCAACTGGTTGGCTCCTCTTCTTTTCCTCCAGCATAGCTTCTTCTTCTCTGACTACTCGGATCAAGTCAGGGTACTCCAGGCTCTTCCCGTCCTGTCTTGTGCGTAGCGCCAGTGCGATGGGGTCCAGGGGCTGAGATCCTCTCATCACCTGTTAAACACAGGCCTCATCCACCTTCCGCAGATCAATCCCCTTCTTAAGGATCATCTTGTGCAGTATCTTATCCAGGCGCTTCATGAACTCTGACAGCTTCTCTCCTGTCTTCTGGTAGCAATGCTCCAGCTGATAAGTGAGTTCAGTGATTTTCTCTGTTCCACCAAACACATTCTGCAGAATGTCCAGATAGTCCTGCGCATTACAGTCTGTCTTACTCATCTTGAGATTGCGTATGGCCTCCAGAGCAGGCCCCTTCAAGCTCTCAGCAATTCTCTGCTTCTTTCTGTGGTCTGGGACTTCCCATTCTTCTAGGGCCTGAGTGGCACCGTCTAACCACTCCTCGAACCCCTCTTCACCTGGGGGTACAGGTTTCCTCCCTGAGAATATTCTAAGCTTTCTGTATCCTGACATCTGGTAATCTGTAGGATCTTTCTTGCACTGGGCTACAAGTTCCCCCAGGACCGCGCACAACTCTGCGCCAAGAATGGTGGATGGCGACCCGGGACTTTCCCTTTTTAAGTGTCTTGCTTCTTTTGGGGTGGGTGATGGAGACAGTTTCGGTGTCTGAGACCGTTCTCCTGGCTCAACTGGCAGCGCGTGTATTAGGCTATAAGTCTGGGCCTCCATAGCTTCTACACTTGGATTCTTGAAATGTTCTGGGACTCCATCCTTCCACTCCACCAATGCCTGGGTCAGCGAGGAATTCGTCCTGACATCCATCACCCATGCTTTCTGATATGGTGACCGTGACATCACCAGCTGCCTCATCGCTTCTTCTTGCCAGATCCCTGGGAGTTCTATGACTACTACCCCGGCTGGATCTATTTTGACTGTTTTACACCACTGTCCTACTTCTAGTGGGTCCATGCTGGTACTTTTGGCGCGTTACTTGCTGCAACAGGATCCCGGACTCGAGAGCTCCCATGTGTAGCGCTACCCCCAGTTAAGAGAGCCGCTGGTTTGTTTTCGGGCCCTGTCTGCAGTACCGCCAACCCCTGGCAATCTTACTCGACCCCCGCTGGCACAGTTAGTCTAGGGCTATACTTATACCACATTCAATTGTATTGCATGAATTTATCTCTAAGCAGTAAGACAACACACTAAGGCGAGAAATTGATTATAACGGTTTTACTGTTATAGTAAATAGCATAGGTATAACATCACACATGCAACTGGTATCAATTCAGCACACTATAATTGCACTGCGCGGTACTACACCACGCGTAGCTATTATGTTGTGCGCGCCCTATGGCGCACTAAACAATATACTATCTCCCCACCCGAGTCAGGCCTGACATGGAGTAAATCTCAGTCACTTCCTATAAGGATTTCTTCGCATGCCAGCTTTCGGTGGTGCACTTGATGAAATTCTAATTTGTAATCCACAACAGGCAGTAACTTGGAATAACTATACTGGGGGGACACTTCAACTCTGTCTTGCTACCGGTCCCCCCGTGGAACAGCAGATAAACGAACTGTGGGCCTATGCAGTTCTATAGGCCTGGACACGACACAGTCTATTGGTCTGGGCAGGTGCCCGCTCACCACTCCGGACGCGATCCCAGTCCGGGACTTCCACCTGCTGTGTATCCGCACATAGCGTCTGCAACGATCGGGTCCCCGATCCAACTGATGTCCTCACTCGACAAGACAGGATCCACCCAGGCTCCGCAGTGGGGTGGAAGGCTCTTCGGAAGTCACGCAAGGCCCCAGGCTTCGGGCCTTGCACCGCAGCAGATCCGCACAGGAAGACTGGTTGCTTGCAGCGCGGTGTCCAAAGAGCCGAGCTCCGCCTCCCCTCTTCCTTAAATAGCCCCTCCCATGAGTCTCTGCGGTGGAAACTTTCACCCTGAGGCCGGATGGGGTTCTGGGTAACGTAGTTCCGGGGCCTTAAAGGAGACCCCGCTACACTATTGTCTGGAGAAGCGATCGTATTGGCCACTGTGAAGGGTGAGACGCAAAGGAGGAGGAGACGCATGAAGGTGCCAAAGCTTGGGGTAAGTGCGGGGCCAAACGACTGACCGGGGGTGGCGGCGGGATGTCTTGTTTGACTCCCCCCCCCAAGATATACAGTACCAGCCGTCACTGCTCTTATGCCACGTACACACGACCGTTTTTAATGTCATTGAAAAAAATTATGTTTTTCTCGACGTGATTCTTCTCAAGCCTACACACTATCGTGAAAAAAAATGCTCGAGCAAAGTGCGGTGACGTACGAAACGTACGACGGCACTATAAAGGGGAAGTTCCATTCGGATGGTGCCACCCTTTGGGCTGCTTTTGCTGATCCTCGTGTTAGTAAAGTTTGGTGAGAGACGATTCGCGCTTTTCAGCCTCGTGCTCTTCAGTCCGTTACAGCGTGACGAATGTGCTATCTCCATTCTGAACACTAGTTTTATCAGAACGAGCGCTCCCGTCTCCTAACTTGCTTCTGAGCATGCGCATTTTTTTCACGTCGTTAAAGCCTACACACGGCCGTTTTTCACGACGAGAAAAACGACGATGTGAAAAACGACGAGAAAAAATAGAGCATGTTCCAAATTTCTAATGCCCATTTTTCACATCGCAAAAAATGCTCTGGAGCCTACACATGTCGTTTTTAATGACCAAATTAAAAAAATGCATTTTTCTCATCATGAAAAACGGTCGTATGTACGCGGCTTTAGGCTATTATATTCTGACAGCCTGTGGTGGAAGCTCTCAGAATATCTAAACAGGCGCCACATCTGATTGAATGCAGGTGCTGCTAGGCTGAACATTTTCTATAAGGCCCCTTTCACACTGTTCTGCTGCAGTTAAGCCCAGGTTCACACTGGGCTGCGGGAGTGAAGCTGTGCGAGTTCAGCTGAACTCGCACGATTTCACTCTCGCTGGCAGTCCCGATTTCAGCCGTGATTACAAAGACATCTGCGCAGGTTTCTGCACAGATGTCAAAGTAAATCGCGCCCGAAATTGCAAAAAGTAGTACAGAAACTACTTTTTGAAATCGGTGCAGCGCCGCCGATTAGGATGGTGCCATTGCCGGCAATTTGCGGCAAATATCGCCGTTTTGACATGCGATTTGACATGCCAAATCGCATGTCAAAACGCACCAGTGTGAACCAGGGCTTAAAGCATGTTTTGTTATTTTGAAATTCAGAGAATCCTGGCACAGCGTTCACTTGCAGTTCTACATTGCGATTAGCTGCGTTTATGTGCGTTTACGTGCGGCTGCGTTTAGCCGCGTTGGAACATTCTTGCCATTTCTGTTCCATTGCTTTCTGTTGTTTTTCTTTCCTTGTTGCCGCTGCTATCTGCAGGTGAAATAGTACATTGCGATTAGCTGCAGATAGCTGCAATTAATCGTTACTGGACGCAGTCAATTTTATTTTTTCTATCCGCACCAAACCCAATGTATTGAAACCATTGCTAAACGCAGTGTGTGAATGGGGACATAGGAAAGCATTGTGTGAGTTTAGCTGCGCTAGATAACTTGATCTATCCACAGCTAAAAGCTGAATTCTATCCGCCTGTGTGAAAGGGGCTTATGGCTCCTTTGACATAAGTCATTTGAGCAATCAACCTCTGTCATACGGAGCAGGGCTACTCACAGAGTGAATTTTGGATGGTTCACCAGGAACCAGGAAGTTTGGTCAGTGTATAGCCAGCTTTACACACATTACAAAAGATCTGTAAGTTTCTAGCTCTATTGGGACTTTTTAGACAATTGTCATATACAACAGTCATAAACTTAAATATCTAATGGGGGAGTTATGGTGAGGCATACTGTATGTACAATATTGATTTCTTTGGAAACAGGCAGGAATCTTATTAGATTTCCTCCCTCTCCTATGTTGTTTATGATACATTTCCTGGTGCTGGCTGGCTAACTACCATGGGTAAATAGTGACTATAGTAATCCCTTTATGTAACTGTAGCACTACCCCCAGTTAAGAGGACTGCTTGTATTATTTTGGGCCTGTACCTTACTGCTGTCAACCCCCAAGAAACTGTCTCTGACCCTCCACTGGCACAGCGGTTAAGCAAATGAGATTGTGGAACCTACTAACAATGAATACCACAACACCACAATAAAGTATACATTCACCGTTCAGAACTAGAGTACCTGTGTTGACCGTCTCTCTCTCTGGAACAGTTAATACTGCACACAACGTAGAAAAAATTGGGGGAAATCGCGCTAACCCGTGACCAATCACTATGACAGTAATGGAGTGAATGAAAATTAACCAATGAAAAATACAAATCTGTTAAAACTAATGAGTGAAATCAAAAGTATTCAAAGAATAAACTATAAATATATGGTGTACTGTGATCTACATCAAATATAAAAATATAAATAATAGTCCATCAAAAAAAATCCTTGAATGAAATCCAAATAAATAACACCAGTGCTTCATGTGAAAATCATATAAAGTGTTGTGTCCACATTCATCTGTGACGTTCCACCACCAAATAGCAGGATTTCTCCTTACCAGCTGTGCACGACCCCCCGTGACAGAGGGTCAATATATGCAGAAATCAAGTAGTTTCTCCCACGAATCACCGCAGCACACAGCACATAAGATTCCTAAAGCACCGACCTCCGATTCTCATCAATAGGCACATATGTATGAAAAGAATGGAACACACTCCACATAGTGCATTAAACCTTTAAAAATGTATTCCATAAAAATAAGTTGCACTTACACTTATGCAGTTTAAAATCGCCTGTTTACGTCTGGTGTGCCGATCGTAGCACATTCAACAGACACCCGTCCTTGTCGGAAGTGTTAGAGGTGATGTCAGCGCGCCGCTCCGCCCTACGTCCGTTTCGTAAAAAACGTACTTCTTCCAGGGACACGGGCGGCGTACTGCATCACCTCCATTTATACTATAAAGCAACCAAGCCTCGTTCTGGATCCAAACCATCCACCGGACATGCGCAGCCGCTCTAAGCGTCACTACAATGTGAACGCTGGCCGCATACATTACCCTGATTCGCTGGATTGTTAAGGGACACACAGCTCAGCCAATGAACCCCACCTTAACCCACAGAGCATCCCCAGCGCCACTGTGGCTCGGACCCCATAGTGTATTGTATGTGCTAACCAAAGCACACACATACTCATAAGGAGACTTGGCATAAAATATAAATTTTGACCACAATTGATCAGATCTAGCCCAATAATCAATATAAACTGGACCGGAAATCGGATCAATAAAGGAATAGGGGCCACTCCGCAACCGCGGCTGGAGTGACACCTAGTGGGCACTTTTCAAAACATTCCATAGACAGAGACCAACACACTGAAGGTGTCAGTCCATGTCCAGGAGAGATACAAAATCATGTCTTACCAACAGGATCTGACTGTTACGCCAAAGTTACAAAAAATTAAAAATGTGACTAGCTGACATGCAGAAAGAACACAAGGATACACATCAAAAACGCTTAATGTAAAATAACACTTATCCACAATGATCAAGCGACCCAAGCCCAAAGATTGGACCGGAAGTCCGGTCATTGTGGATATGGGTGCCACTCTTCGGCCGCAGCCAGAGTGACCCCTAGTGGACAATATGCAGATGGTTCTCCAAATGCATGGGCAAAGCACTAAAAAGTGCCCGTCCAGGTCCGGGAAGAATGCAAAAAATGTATACTCCCAAAAGCAACCAATTGTCTCCTACATATTAAATTTTAAATATCTAAAATTAAAATAAAACTGAGTCCAAAAATAAATTTATCAAATGTTCAATGGGAATGTGAACCACTGATTCCAGGGACATATGTTCCATTAATATAGAACTCTCTAGGTCTCAATCTCGGCATCCCTGCTGGGAAGGGAGAGAAAAAAAGGGAGATGTCGACTTTAACTATGACATCAAAGTGGACCGCATGGGAACATATAGACAACCCCTTTGGACAGAAGATCGTGATATGAAATATTATAGTATAGGGACTGACCCATAGTGCTAATGAACCCAATTACCAAAATTAATTAAAGCTCAATAATGCTATAACTAAAAATTGTGAACAGTGATAACACTACCTAATAGTCCGTGGAAGTGTAAAGAACACAAAACGAGGCCTAATTAGTGCACTGCAGCACCAAGTGATAGATCACATAAAAATTACATGACTCTACATAATTGTAACAAAACCATATTCAAAAAAAATATTATTGTGCAATAACAAAATTATAAAATATACAATTATTGTAATAACTTATATGTGATAGTGCATAAACTAATAACCGTTGTATATACATTCAAGAGTTGTTAATAAATGCGTTGACATCTGTGTCGACGTTTAACCCAAAAGGGACATAAGACTTTAATCTATGTATCCAAGACATTTCTTGTTTGGAAATCTCCCTCACAAGTGAGCTCCCCCTCCAATGGGGTTTATATTTATCTATCCCCATATAGAGAGTATTAGACGGATCCCTCTGGTGTACTTCATCGTAATGTCTAGAGACTGAATGCTTGGGAAACCCTGCCTTAATGTTGCTGATGTGCTCATTCAATCTTACTTTTAGAGCCCTTTTAGTCCTCCCCACGTATTGCAACCCACATGGGCATTGAATGAGGTAGACCACTCCCTCTGTGGCACAGGTGATAAATGGTTCCACTTCGAACACCCTAGACGTACTAGTGGACGTAAAGTTACAGATCTTTCTGTCTTTGCACCTGTTCATGGAGCAAACTCTACAGGTCTTACAATGGTAATACCCCGTGAGGTTTTGAAAAAAGACCCTGTTGGCTTTTGGAGGATCAGAAATGCTGGGAGCGATCCTATTGCCAAGCGAAGAAACCCCCTTAACCACTTAACGACCGCTCACTGTATATATACGTTGGCACAATGGCACCGACAGGCACAATCACGTAGAGTGTACGTGATTGCCTTTGTACAGTTGGGGGGTCCAATCGGACCCCCCTTCTGTACAGTGAGCGGTCGGAATTCGTTGGGGAGCGATCCGACATGAGGGGACGGCCGTTCGATTTCGGCCACCCCCCCGCGATCGCTCCTGGCGAATGGAAATGCCCCCTCTGTCTGTGGAATGTACACACAGACAGAGGAAGCAGGAGAAAGTGATGTCATCTCCTGTGCGGCGCTCACATATACCGAGTGCCGTACAAGAGAAGACACACAGGTTAGTGCACAAACACTACACTGACACCAGGACACATAGGCACATAAATCGCCCCCCCCCAGGCCCCCCCAGATCACCCCCCAGCCCCCAGTCACAGTGTCACTGATTGCAGTGACCATTTATTTACTGATCACTGCAATCAGTGACATTTGTGACTGTAAAAGTGTCACTACATTTAGTTTTAGGTCCAGTGTAGCCCCCTAACCCCCCCTAATAAAGGTTTAACCCCTTGATCACCCCCCAGATAACCCTTTCACCCCCTAGCACCGCCGTCGCTAAGCGATCATTTTTCTGATCGCTGTCTTAGCGTCGGTGATGCAGATCGGTACCCAGTAATTTTTTTTAGGTTCGCCGCAGGTTTTTATAGCGTCGGGTACCCCCATAAATTATCTAATAAAGGTTTAACCCCCTTGATCGCCCCCCAGGTAACCCTTTCACCCCTATCACCACTGTCGCTAAGCGATCATTTTTCTGATCAATGTCTTAGCGTCGGTGATGCAGATCGGTAGCCAGTATTTTTTTTTTAGGTTCGCCGCAGGTTTTTATAGCGTCGGGTACCCCCATAAATTATCTAATAAAGGTTTAACCCCCTTGATCGCCCCCAGGTAACCCTTTCACCCCCTATCACCACTGTCGCTAAGCGATCATTTTTCTGATTGCTGTCTTAGCGTCGGTGATGCAGATCGGTAGCCAGTAATTTTTTTTAGGTTCGCCGCAGGTTTTTATAGCGTCAGGTACCCCCATAAATTATCTAATAAAGGTTTAACCCCCTTGATCGCCCCCCAGGTAACCCTTTCACCCCCTATCACCATTGTCGCTAAGCGATCATTTTTCTGATCGCTGTCTTAGCGTCGGTGATGCAGATCGGTAGCCAGTAATTTTTTTTAGGTTCGCCGCAGGTTTTTATAGCTTCAGGTACCCCCATAAATGATCTAATAAAGGTTTAACCCCCTTGATCGCCCCCCAGGTAACCCTTTCACCCCCTATCACCACTGTCGCTAAGCGATCATTTTTCTGATCGCTGTCTTAGCGTCGGTGATGCAGATCGGTAGCCAGTAATTTTTTTTAGGTTCGCCGCAGGTTTTTATAGCGTCAGGTACCCCCATATATTATCTAATAAAGGTTTTAACCCCCTAATTGCCCCTAGTTAACCCTTTCACCAGTGATCATCATATAAGTGTTACGGGTGACGCTGGTTAGTTAGTTTGCTTTTTATAGTGTCAGGGCACCCGCCGTATATAACCCAATAAAGGTTTAACCCCCTGATCGCCCGGCGGGTGATATCAATTAGGTTTTAGCATCAGAGAAGGTCTGCGTCACACCCCAGGCAGCGTCAGGTTAGTGCCAGTAACGCTAACACCCACGCGTGAAGCATACACCTCCCTTAGTGGTATAGTATCTGAACAGATCAATATCTGATCTGATCAGATCTATACTAGCGTCCCCAGCAGTTTAGGGTTCCCAAAAACGCAGTGTTAACGGGATCAGCCCAGATACCTGCTTGCACCTGCGTTTTGCCCCTCCGTCCAGCCCAGGCCACCCAAGTGCAGTATCGATCGATCACTGTCACTTACAAAACACAACACACATAACTGCAGCGTTCGCAGAGACAGGCCTGATCCCTGCGACTCCAGTGCTGTAGGAGGTGATTTCACCACCACAGTTAAAAAAAAGAAGCAAATATGCCGAAGCATTGGGGCAGCAGGGGCGGAGGAGTGATTTTGCTCCTAATGCCGCGTACATACGGTCGAAATTCCGACGGAGGCTTGCCCGTGGAAAAGTCCGACCATGTGTGTGCGGCATAACTTTTTTGCGGGAGGATGCCCCCATGCTTCGGTATATATAAATGGTGCATGTATGCCCATCATTAGAAGTGGGTGGATGAAGGGCGGTATTCTAATGGTGGGCATACCCACCGATCAATCTCTTTTTTCGTTCAGCCACCTGAATACATGTCCAATACATGTCCAACAAGGACCAGCAACGTACTGGTATGTTGCTGGACTTTGAATGGTTATACCAGATTGATGCCTGCGGGTTTAGGTATCATCTTGGTATCATTCTTTTCAGCCAGCGGCCGGCTTTCCTGTAAAAGCAATCCTAGGGGCTAATTAGCCTCTGGACTGCTTTTACAAGCAGTGAGAGGGAATGTCCCCCCCCGGATATAAAAAGCGCCATTGGGAAATTGGGAAAGCATTTTATCACACCGATCTTGGTGTGGTCAGATGCTTTGAGGGCAGAGGAAAGATCTAGGGTCTAGACCCCAGTTTTTTCAAAAAAAGAGTACCTGTCGCTATCTATTGCTATCATAGGGGATATTTACATTCCCTGAGATAACAATAAAAATGAAAAAAAAAAAAATATGGAAGGAACAATTTAAAAATAAAATAAAAAAGCAAAATTAATAATAAAAAAAAAAAAGGCACCCCTGTCCTGCCCTGCTCTTGCCTAATGGCGAACGCAAGCGTCGGTCTGGCGTCATATGTAAACAGCAATTGCACCATGCATGTGAGGTATCACTGCGAAGGTCAGATCGAGGGCAGTAATTTTAGCAGTAGACCTCCTCTGTAAATCTAACGGGGTAACCTGTAAAGGCTTTTAAAAATGTATGTAGTTTGTCGCCAATGCGCGTTTGTGTGAAATTTTAAAGCATGTTGTGTTTGGTATCTATGTACTCGGCCTAAGATCATCTTTTTTATTTCATCAAACATTTGGGCAATATAGTGTGTTTTAGTGCATTAAAATTTAAAAAAGTGTATTTTTTCCCCAAAAAATGTGTTTGAAAAATCGCTGCGCAAATACTGTGTAGAAAAAAAAAATTCAACACCCACCATTTTATTCTGTAGGGCCTTTACTTTAAAAATATATATAATGTTTGGGGGTTCAACATAATTTTCCTGCAAAAAAAATATGTTTTCATGTAAACAAAAAGTGTCAAAAAGGGCTTTGTCTTCAAGTGGTTAGAAGAGTGGATGTAAGCTTCCTAATGTTGTGTATAAAATGCCAGAACAGTTCAAAACCCCCCCAAATGACCCCATTTTGGAAAGTAGACACCCCAAGCTATATACTGAGAGGCATGTCGAGTCCATGGAATATTTTATATGTTGACACAAGTTGCGGAAAAAAGACAATTTTTTTTTTTTTTTTTTTTTGCACAAAGTTGTCACTAAATGATATATTGCTCAAACATGCCATGGGCATATGTGGAATTACACCCCAAAATACATTCTGTTGCTTCTCCTGAGTACGGGGATACCACATGTGTGAGACTTTTTGGGAGCCTAGCCTAAGGTGACCAGATTTTTAAAATGAAATCCGGGGACATTTTTTTTTTATTATTGGAAAATGGTAAAACTATTTTATAAGCATATTTCCCTCCAATGATATATGCAGTGTATGTGGTATGTGTTTATGGAATGATTGTATGATATATATGTTATTTCTCACATTTCCTCCATGAGATAAATAAAACATGCTTCTTAGAATTTTTGGGGATAGGACTACTAAATGCTAAGAAAATAAGAAACTTGGAGTGAGGGATGGGGCGGCAAAATTCAAATCTAATCCAGGAAGGGGTGGCTCCAGACAATTTTTTTGGGGGTGCTATGGTGGTGCTTGAGGTAAAAGTGAGGGTGCTAATGCAGCGAGCTACCGCACACCTGTGGATGTGGCCAAAAAGTTGGTGTGCCCAGCAACTGGGCATGGCCTGAAAGCAGAGGTTTCTTCATGGCGTACAATAGTGATCAGTATGTCCTGGTCTCTGTATACCAATACACAACTCTACACTTCCTTTATACGATTCTACAAATGGACTTATAAGTGCAATGGTAAAACCTATAAATGAATATCCAGTGCAAATCAACCAATGTATTGCAATATAGTAGTGATGGTGTCACCCCCGCTGCAAAAATATTTAAAGAAATTGCAGCGCTTCAATGTGCAATAATGGTGAAACCCCCTACATACAATAATAATAACAGAGATGCAAATCAACCCGTGTAGTAGGACATAGTAGTGATGGTGTCACCCTCTCTGCAAAAGGTAGGACTTATTGCAGAGCTGCAATGTGCAAAATCATAATAAAATGTACAATTGATGTACATATTTTATATTTTATTAGGATTATATATAGGGGGTTTCACCACTATTTGCACATTGCAGCTCTGCAATATTTTCTACCATTTGCAGAGGGGGTGACACCATCACTACTATATTGCAATACACTGATTGATTTGCACTGGATATTCATTTATAGGTTTTACCATTGCACTTATAAGTCCATTTGTACAATTTTAAAGATAAAGTGTAGAGCAGTGCTGCATTTTTTGCTTTTTATTGATTTGTGCTAGATGAGGGAACCAGCTAACAAGATTCTCTTATTGCTTTTGAGATTTTTTTTGGTTGTATGTTAGTTATTTTACTTGATTTGTTATTTCCTCTGTATACTGGTAACCACTGGCCCAGCATATTGGTGGTCAGTGTGCCCCCTGTATTCTGGTGGTCAGTGTTCCCCCCTCTGTATGCTGGTGGTCAGTGTTCCCCCCCTCTGTATGCTGGTGGTCAGTGTTCCCCCCCTCTGTATGCTGGTGGTCGGTGTTCCCCCCCTCTGTATGCTGGTGGTCGGTGTTCCCCCCCTCTGTATGCTGGTGGTCGGTGTTCCCCCCCTCTGTATGCTGGTGGTCGGTGTTCCCCCCCTCTGTATGCTGGTGGTCGGTGTTCCCCCCCTCTAAATGCTGGTGGTCGGTGTTCCCCCCCTCTGTATGCTGGTGGTCGGTGTTCCCCCCCTCTGTATGCTGGTGGTCGGTGTTCCCCCCCATCTGTATGCTGGTGGTCAGTGTCCCCCCCCTCTGTATGCTGGTGGTCAGTGTCCCCCCCCTCTGTATGCTGGTGGTCAGTGTCCCCCCCCTCTGTATGCTGGTGGTCAGTGTCCCCCCCCTCTGTATGCTGGTGGTCAGTGTTCCCCCCTCTGTATGCTGGTGGTCAGTGTTCCCCCCTCTGTATGCTGGTGGTCAGTGTGCCCCTCTGTATGCTGGTGGTCAGTGTGCCCCTCTGTATGCTGGTGGTCAGTGTGCCCCTCTGTATGCTGGTGGTCAGTGTTTCCCCTCTGTATGCTGGTGGTCAGTGTTTCCCCTCTGTATGCTGGTGGTCAGTGTTCCCCCCCTCTGTATGCTGGTGGTCAGTGTTGCCCCCCCTCTGTATGCTGGTGGTCAGTGTTGCCCCCCTCTGTATGCTGGTGGTCAGTGTTGCCCCCCCTCTGTATGCTGGTGGTCAGTGTTGCCCCCCCTCTGTATGCTGGTGGTCAGTGTTGCCCCCCCTCTGTATGCTGGTAGTCAGTGTGCCCCCTGTATACTGGTGCTACGTGCAGGAGGATTCTATGTGCAGGGCTCAGGAGCATGCTATGCGCAGAGTGCAGGGCTCAGGAGCATGCTATGCGCAAAGTGCAGGGCTCAGGAGCATGCTATGCGCAGAGTGCAGGGCTCAGGAGCATGCTATGCGCAGAGTGCAGGGCTCAGGAGCATGCTATGCGCAGAGTGCAGGGCTCAGGAGCATGCTAGGCACAGAGTGTAAGGTTCAGGAGCATGCTAGGCACAGAGTGTAAGGTTCATGAATGCATTACACAGAGTGCAAGGTTCAGGAATTAGTTAAACTGCAAAGATCCCAATTAATTAAACATAGCACACTTATCTTCTAAAATATTGATTACCAGCATACAGGAGCCGAGGCAAGAATGGCAGCATCAGATGGATCCCCCCACCGTCCGAATCGTTGCGATGCCGCATTTGCGGCGCTGCACCGATTCCTAAAAGTAGTTTCTTTACTTTTGCCGACTTCGGGGTGCAATTTCCATAGACATCTGTACCGCAACTAGGGTTGCCACCTCATCCCTTTAAACCCGAACACATATGAATTACACAGGTTCTGTGGCTGATTAAGGTGGTAATTAATCTCACTTGGTGCCTTATCTGCATTAAAGTGGTTGTAAACCCACTTTTTCAACTTGCACCTACAGGTTAGCTTAGAATAAGGCTTACCTGTAGGTGCAAGAAATATCTCCTAAACCTACACGGTTTAGGAGATATTTACTAAAATGTCAAGCGCCGCTATCTACGGCGCATGCGCGCCGTAGACAATGGCGCATTTATGGGGTTAATCCCATTCACATACTCGGCTACTTCCCAGCAATCGAGTGGGACGCCTCCCGCGCGCATGCGCAGAGTGACGTCTCCGCCGCTCCGGAGCGGCGCTGTGATTGGCTGGTGCGGCGATACCCGGAAGTAACATTCCGGCTATCGCCGCAGTGATGTCTGCGGCTGGACAGAGGGACGAGGACGGCTTCGGGGGCCCCGATCTAAGGTAAGTGGAACATAATGAGCTATTATGCTAGTCATAGTAGCTCATTATGCCTTTCTCTTGCAGGTGGGCCAAAAAAATAAAAATAAAAAAGTGGGTTTACAACCACTTTAAATTAGCCTCAGAACCTGTGTAATTTATATGTGTTCGGGTTTAAAGGGATGAGGTGGCAACCCTAACCGCAACCCACACAGATGTCTCTGAAATCGCCTCTGAAGTCGGGACTGACCTATGGTAATGAAATTGTGCGAGTTCAGCTGAACTCGCACGATTTAATTCCTCCTGTCAGTGTGAACCTGGGCTCAATATTCATTAATTTTTTTTTTTTAAATTCTGAAAAAATAAACAAATAAAAAATTGAAATATAGTGAAATGATTAAGGCTGGGTTCACACTGGTGTGATGTGAGAAACCCTGCGAATCCTGTGCGGGTTCCCGCATCGCACCTGACTCAGACGGTTCACACTGACATCTGTGAATCGCTGCGGGTGTCAATAGAAAGCCAATGACACCCCCAGATCGGTTCTCAGATCGCAGTGTGAACTGTAAAATGGTGCAGGAATCGGATCGCATGGATATTCACATCCAGAAGTGTTCCCACCCATAGTGCGGACCAAAAGGAGTCCTGCACCATTCTGGTGTAAATGCGATGCGATTTTAGCCATACAGTTTGTATGGCTGAATTTGCATCGCACAGACATCGCATGTGATGTGCACAGCAATGCGGTGCGGATCACATGCAATGTCTGTGATCGCACAAGTGTGAACCCAGCCAGAAGGTATTATAGGTGAGGAAATAGGACTGACCTGGAGTTATGGATACAATTGGACTATTGCTCAGATTCCATTAAGAATCCTGACAGATCTAAGCTATGGGGAAAGAAAATGACAGATTAACCAGATCAGTCAGTAAAGGGTTACATAGTGGTGTCTGAGCAGTGTAATACATGGATTTGTAGAGGGGAATGGAGTGTGTAAGGGGTGATGATAGTGTAGAGGGGGAGTAGAAGTTACATTAGATAGGGGGATGGGAGATTTGTATCAGAATTGAGGAAGAATGACACTAGAAGAGAGGAGTGAGAAGCCATGCTGGAGAAAGATAGGCTGGGTCAGGGGGAGAGCAGAAAAGAATACACAGGCTGGGGCAATGAGTTGGAGGAATGAGATCCAGTGTGAGACAGAGAAGGAGAGTACAGGAGAGACTGCATGGAGACTGAGCTGGGCACAATCAGTGGGACAAAGAAGGAAGAATGTAAGCAGGACAAGTATCTAGAAGGGGGAGGAGTAACAAACTTACTGAGGTAACTAGAAGATCATGCAGGGAAGGAGAGCTGACATCACAGCACTGAGTGCAGGGAGAGAATACCAGGAGGCTGGGGATCGGCTGCTATTGTAGCAGAAAGGCAGAAGGAGAGAGACGCTTGTCAGCTGCAGTGCTGGGCCCCTTCACTTCCTGTTCTTCTCGCTCACTATGCTCTGGGTTGTCCAACAAAGGGGACAGAGCTCGGGATATTGGCCCCGCCCATCCCGACATCAGACCTTCAATCTGACAGATCCACTCACTCTCCCTGCAGCCATACGCCCCCGGCTTACCCCCCAATCACTGGATCGCTGGATCCATGGTCATTGGTCACACTGCTGCATGTCCTGCTAGCTAGCTAGATAATGTCAGCAATGGGTTTGGGTGCCATCAATGAATCCGGGGACAAATCCGGGGACACTCAGGCTCAGGGGACAGTATCCTCAATCCGGGGACTGTCCCCGGAAATCGGGGACGTCTGGTCACCCTAGCCTAGCCGTGTACGGGACCCCAAAAACCAATCACCGCCTTCAGGCTTTCTAAGGGTGTAAATTTTTGATTTCACTTCTCACTGCCTATCACAGTTTCGGAGGCCATGGAATGCCCAGATGGCACAAAACCCCCCCAAATGACCCCATTTTGGAAAGTAGACACCCCAAGCTATTTGCTGAGAGGTATTGTGAGTATTTTGCAGATCTCGCTTTTTGTCACAAAGTTTTGAAAATTGAAAAAAAAAAAGAAAAAAAAAATTCTTTCTTCATTTTCAAAAACAAATGAGAGCTGTAAAATACTCACCATGCCTCTCAGCAAACAGCTTGGGGTGTCTACTTTCCAAAATGGGGTCATTTGGGGGGGTTTTGTGCTATTTTGGCATTTTATGGCTTTCGAAACTGTGATAGGTAGTGAGGAGTCAAATCAAAAATTTGTGCCTAGAAATCCTGAAGGCGGTGATTGGTTTTCGGGGTCCCGTACGCGGCTAGGCTCCTAAAAAGTCCCACACATGTGGTATCCCCGTACTCAGGAGAAGCAGCAAAATGTATTTTGGGGTGCAATTCCACATATAACCATGGCATGTGTGAGCAATATATCATTTAGTGACAACTTTTTGTAATTTTTTTTTTTTTTTGTCATTATTCAATCACTTGGGACAAAAAAAAAAAATATTCAATGGGCTCAACATGCCTCTCAGCAATTTCCTTGGGGTGTCTACTTTCCAAAATGGGGTCATTTGGGGGGGTTTTGTACTGCCCTGCCATTTTAGCACCTCAAGAAATGAGATAGGCAGTCATAAATTAAAAGCTGTGTAAATTCCAGAAAATGTACCCTAGTTTGTAGATGCTATAACTTTTGCACAAACCAATAAATATACGCTTATTGACATTTTTTTTACTAAAGACATGTGGCTGAATACATTTTGGCCTAAATGTATGACTAAAATAGAGTTTATTCGATTTTTCTTATAACAAAAAGTAGAAAATATCATTTTTTTTCAAAATTTTCAGTCTTTTTCCGTTTATATCGCAAAAAATAAAAATCGCAGAGGCAATCAAATACCATTAAAAGAAAGCTCTATTTGTGGGAAGAAGACGACGCAAATTTCGTTTGGGTACAACATTGCATGTCCGCACAATTTACAGTTAAAGCAGCGCAGTGCAAAATTCTGAAAACACCTCTGGTCCTTTAGCTACAAAATGGTCCGGGGCTTAAGTGGTTAAAGCGTTTTTAACCCACACTGCACAGTGCTTGTGCTTTGTAATTTGGCACCCTGTAACACCTGTAATACCTGGCTGATCCTGCCAGTTTCTCCCCTCCCCTCTGCAAACAGACCACGATAATCATGGCTGCTGAGCCCCTGACATTGTGGTCTATTTGCGAGTCTCCGTCAGCCACAGCCTGCTATTCTGTGTCTGTCTTCTCTGCCCCCCTCCCCTCTCTGTGTGTCACCTAGTGACTGTGCCGCCCCATCCCCCCTCCCGCTGCAGGAATTTACAATATATCTTCATACTATCTGTAGTGTCTCCTCATACTGTGCCCCACTGTCTCTGTGTATTTAAAAAAAATCCTCCTTCACCGTATCTCACGGCTGCTCCCGGCAGTCACGTGACTGGCTGTGTCTCCTCTCTCCTTCTCGTGTCCCGCTGACGTCAGTGGGGAAACCTAAGCCCCGCCCCCTGCTTCTGCAAGACGGGCAGAGAGAAGACACAGCCGGTGACATGAGAGCCGGGAGCCGCTGTAAAATACGGTGTAGCGCCCCCCCAATATTTGGGGGAGCTATGTGGAAATTTAAGGGCTGTCTGAGCCAGTAGTTGGGCTCAGACCAATTATGTTCAATTAATTTTCTGCCCTGGGTGTGATACTGCCCGGCAGTTTTGTTCTCCTTTGCCTGCAGGTGGCACTGTCACCGCCGGCACGGGCTGGACTACGGGGGTATCACAGCACCTTGGGTGTCCTCTCTCGGCAGCCGTGCAGTCGCGTGGTCTTCCCGCTGTGCATGCTGGGAGAGGGTACAAAAGGGGCAGACGACATTTCGCAGGGCGCGATTCCAGAGGGACCCCAAGGCGTTCAGGGGGGATCTCTGGTCCAGTGAGTCTGCCTCATGGCCCACATGGCACGAGGTGCGCTAGAGTGCTTAGGCCTTGGGCACCTTCAGCCCGAGGCCCTGTTGCTGCATTGTAGGCCCAGCTCCGCTGACTAGGGCCTACGCTTCAGAGAAGGATCCCAGGCTGCCTGTTTGAAGGGGGCCCATCTTTAGGAAAGGAGTTCCAGGGGAAGAACAGTCCCGGCGGAGACTAGCGATGGTTCTGCTGTCTCGGGCAGAGGCCTGGAGACCTGACTAGAGGGGAATCCATCATCTCTGACATCCATGCTCGATCCCGGCTGCTAGGACCGCTCTCATAGAGAGCAATACCCACTGAGGCTTGAGTGGCGACGAGTGTATATACTGGTGTAGCGGGGTCTCCTTTAAGGCCACACGGACTACGTTACCCAGAACCCCGTTTGGCACTCAAGGTGCAATTGTCAACCGCAGAGACTCATGGGTGGGGTATAAAAGGGAAGGCCGAGGCTAAGCTCGGCCTCTTTGGACACCGCGCTGCTAGCAAGAGGACTCCCTGTGCGGATCTGCTACAAGTGCAAGGCCCAAAGCCTGGGCCTTGCGCACTTCCAAAGAGCCTTCCACCCCACTGCGGAGCCTGTGTGGCACCTGATCTCTATTCGCTTTACGGACATCAGTTGGACCGGAGACCTGGCTGTCGCAGACCCTGTGTGCGGAGACACAGCGGTGGAAGTCACGGACTAGGACTGAGTCCGGAGTGGTGAGAGAGCACCTGCTTACAATTATAGCTGAGTACTTTGTTTAGGCCTATTGACTGCCTAGGCCCATCGTGCTAAACTTGCTATCCTGACCGGAGACTAGTTCCAGAACTGAGTTATATAGTCCCGGGGAGTTGTTTCCATTACCATAAACCGTTATTTGGATTTACAAATTGTTGTTCCAGTATGTGCACCACCGATCAGCTTGCATGCGAAGATTCCTCAAATTAAGACTGAGCTTTAACTAAGTCAGGCCTGACTGGAGGGTAGAACTTTACTGAGCGCCATATTGCTTACGGGGAGAATAGCTGCACGCGGTATATGATCTATTTCTATACAGTAGTTGACTAGTGTCATTATTACTGCAGGGCTCTGCATGTATGTGATGTATTGTATTGATCGTTAACTTTTATACTCAAAGTAAATCTGATATAGTTAATCATTCCGGTATTAGTGTCATTTACTATATTTTACAACCGTTTGCATTACTGTGGGATTGCTCTTAGACTGGTATCGCGGGTGCACAGCGGACATCGCGGCGGCCGGGCACGTGCATCGGCTCCTCGGTGACGAGGGACGCGCACGCCACCCTATGCTGGCGGGAAGCTGAGGACGTCATTTGAGGCCCACCCAGGATGGGAGATCCCACCTGCGGACATCATATGACTATGGGCCGGTACTGAAGTGGTTAATAACATCAACCTACATAGGTTTTAAGAGTGTTAGAATCTCGAGAAAACTCACAATACACACCAAACTGAGCATGTGCAGAGTGCCTCCAAGGCTCTGTACTATCCGGAGATGGATTGGTGACAGTAAAAGAAGGGGAGGATCAGAGAAGACAGGATCAAACAGCCTTTTTACACAATGCAGAGGATTAACCCCTTAGATTCCACAGTGAGTATAACAAGCATACTTTACTTCATATACAGTCAGGTCCATAAATATTGGGACATCGACACAATTCTAATCTTTTTGGCTCTATACACCACCACAATGGATTTGAAATGAAACGAGCAAGATGTGCTTTAACTGCAGACTTTCAGCGTTACTTTGAGGTATTTACATCCAAATCAGATGGACGGTGTAGGAATTACAACAGTTTGTATATGTGCCTCCCACTTTTTAAGGGACCAAAAGTAATGGGACAGATTAACCACTAGAGGCCCGCGCTATAGCCAAATGATGGCTACAGCGCGGACCTGAAAATCCGGGAGGCCGTCAATAGACGTCCTCCCCTTTCCTCGTTCCCCGCGCGTGCTCCCGAGCGCGCAGCGGGGAAATTCTGTGCTGACCGTGTCCCTTGGACACAGACAATCACAAATTGCTGGGAATGGCCAATCGCAGCGGCCATTTACAGCGCGATTGGCGTGGCCAATGAGAGATGATCTCAAATGTAAACATATGAGATCATCTCTCATTGCCGGCTCTCCCTCCTCACACAGAGACCGCGTGTGAGGAGGGAGAGCGATCTGTTACAGTGAGTGCCAATACAGTGCCCATACAGTGCCCATACAGTGCCCATGCAGGGACTATTAGGGATCTGTGCTCATCTGTGCCCACCTGTGCCAGTCTGTGCCGACCTGTGCCAGTCTGTGATCACCTGTGCCAATCTGTGCCCACCTGTGCCCACCTGTGACGTCAGTGATTTGTGCACATCTTTGCAATCAGTGCCCACCTGTGCCACCTCATCAGTGCCCACCAGTGCCACCTCATCAGTGCCCACCAGTGCCACCTCATTAGTGCCCACCTTTGCCACCACATCAGAGCCCACCTCTGCCAATTAGAGCCCATCTGTGCCGCCTCATCAGTGCACATTTGTGCAATCAGTCAGTGCACATCTGTGCCACCTCATCAGTGCCCATCTGTGCCACCTCATCAGTACCCATATGTGCCGCCTCATCAGTACCCATCTGTGCCGCCAATCAGTGCCTATCTGTGCCACCAATCAGTGCACATCTGTGCCACCAATCAGTGCACATCTGTTCCGCCTCATCAGTGCCCATCTGTTCCGCCTCATCAGTGCCCATCTGTTCCGCCTCATCAGTGTTCATCTGTGCCGCCTCATCAGTACCCATCTGTGCCGCCTCATCAGTACCCATCTGTGCCGCCAATCAGTGCCTATCTGTGCCACCAATCAGTGCACATCTGTGCCACCAATCAGTGCACATCTGTTCCGCCTCATCAGTGCCCATCTGTTCCGCCTCATCAGTGCCCATCTGTTCCGCCTCATCAGTGCCCATCTGTTCCGCCTCATCAGTGTTCATCTGTGCCGCCTCATCAGTACCCATCTGTGCCGCCTCATCAGTACCCATCTGTGCCGCCAATCAGTGCCTATCTGTGCCACCAATCAGTGCACATCTGTGCCACCAATCAGTGCACATCTGCTCCGCCTCATCAGTGCCCAACTGTTCCGCCTCATTAGTGCCCATCTGTGCCGCCTCATCAGTGCCCATCTATGCCACCTCATCAGTGCATATCTGTGCCATAAATGAGTGCCCATTTGTGCCGCCTCATTAGTGCACATCTGTGCAATCAATCAGTGCCCATCTGTGCAGCTTCATCAGTGCCCGTCTGTCGCCTCAGTGCCCATCTGTGCCACCTCATCAGTGCACATCTGTGTAATCAGTGCACATCTGTGCCGCCTCATCAGTGCACATCTGTGCCACCTCATTAATGCACATCTGTTCCACCTCATCAGTGCACATCTGTTCCACCTCATCAGTGCCCCTCTGTGCCACCTCATCAGTGCTCCTCTGTGCCACCTCATCAGTGCCCATCAGTGAGGGCTTAGAACACACCTGTGAAGTCGCATCACCACCAGCAACCATGTCCAAAAGATGCTTTTCTGCCGAGGAGGCATACCAAATACTTTCAACGCCCGACGAGAGCAACAGGGAGCTCTCTTTTTCAGATTCCCTTTCAAATTCCGATTCTGAGTCGGATGTCAATTATGAGCCAGTCCTCAGTAGTGGAACACTGAGTTACTCAGAGGAGGAAGATATTCGGCCCACCAAACAAAGGCGTTCTGGTGAGGAGGCAGTGGCATCCACCAGCACCGCAGTGCCATCCACCAGCACCGCAGTGCCATCCACCAGCACCACAGTACCTCGGGAAGAAAGGCCAAGGACCCATACCAGCCTTCCCTATTCCCTTCAGAACCCCTTGTGGCTTCCTCCTAATTCAGGAGAACCAACGTTCCCCCTTTCACTGCCCAGCCAGGAGTCCAGGTGGACACGGAGAATTTTTCCCCAATCAATTTTTTTGATCTCATTTTTACAGAGGACATGCTATCCACAATTGTGACCCAGTGCAACCTATATGCACAGCAATTTATTTTGAACAATCCAACATCATGTTATGCCCATCCCTACAAGTGTAGAGAGCTAACGGTGGAGGAGTTGAAGGTTTTTTTGGGCCTCACATTTTGTATAGGACTCAACAGAAAAAACACTTTGCATTCCTTTTGGTCAAAACGCCCCATCTACCACATGCCAATCTTCTCCAAGGTAATGCCCAGAACCAGGTACTTCATGATCATGAGATTCCTACATTTCAATGATAATACCCAGTGCCCTCCCCAAAATGACCCAAATTATGACAGGCTTTTCAAAATTCGGCCATTACTAAATTATTTTTCAACAGTATTCCCCCAGTTGTATACCCCGGACCAACACATATGTGTGGATGAGTCCCTTGTTAAATTTAGTGGCAGGCTTAAAATCAAACAATTTATTCCCAGCAAAAGGGCCCGCTATGGGGTGAAGGTATACAAATTATGCGACAGAGTCACAGGGTACACATATGCCTTCTTAGTGTATGAAGGGAAGGACAGCCAGCTGCATCCCCCTAATTGCCCAGACTACTTGGGATCAAGCGGGAAACTTGTTTGGGACCTCATATACCCCCTACTGGAAAAAAGCTACCACTCGTACGTAAACAACTTATACACATCTCTTCCCCTGTTCCACAACCTTCACCGGAAGAAGACGCCAGCATGTGGCACCGTGAGAAAGAACCGGAAGGGCTTTCCTCAAAGTCTTGTCAATAAGAAGTTGAGAAGAGGAGAATCGGCAAGTCTGAGAAACAAAGAGATTCTGGCAGTGAAGTGGAGGGACAAAAGGGATGTCTACATGTTGTCTTCCATCCACAATGATACCTTTGTGGAAATCCCCAGAAGGAATGGCCCCATCCAAAAGCCCACACGCATCCAGGAATACAATTTGTTCATGGGGGGAGTCGACTTCAATGACCAAATGCTCGAACCCTACCTTGCCACAAGATGGACATACCATTGGTATAAAAAAGTCGCACTTTATTTTTTTTAATTGGCCATATACAACTCCTATATCATTTACCGCAACTCCACCCAAAACCCCAAATGCTTCCTTGGCTACCAGGAGGACCTTTTTACTGCCCTTATATTCCCGAATGGTCCACCAGAAAACAATCTGATGTTCTTAGTCGACTCTCCGAACGCCACTTTCCCGATAAAATCCCTCTCACAGCAACAGGCCGACGAGGTAAAAAAAAATGTCCTTCCCAACCAGGCCTCTGTATAGGTGACTGTTTTTGCCGTTACCATACTTCACTAAATTATTAGTGAAGTATGGTAAACGTAATCCTCAGTTCCTGCCTTCACACCCCTTATGCCACTGCCTGCTCTGTAACTGACCCTGGCTTGTTGTTTGACCACGCTTCTGTCTGCCGATTATGTACAAACCTCTGCCTGATCTGGAACTGGCCCTGGACTGTTATTCGACCACGCTTCTGTCTACTGATTCTGTACATACTTCTGCCTGATCTGGAACTGACCCTGAACTGTTATTCGACCATGCTTCTGCCTAACAATTCTGTAATACCTCTGCCTGATCTGGAACTGACCTTGGACTGTTTGACCATGTTTTTTGCCTGCCTCATAGACTAATCTTGTACCCTGCTACTGGACTAGTGGGATTCAACACAGGGGTCTCACATATGTGAGGGGCTCCAGAATTGTTTCCTAGATTAGGGTCTGGAGACTCGGAGGCTTCAAAGAGATTTGGGTGGGGGAAGCCTCTACCCCTGTCCCCATTCTGTCCTGAACGAGGCCCTACTTCTGCCTGCTGCCTGTAGGACTTACTGCCATTATGTCTCTGCCTCTTCGCACTGACCACATCACATGTTCCTGAATACCACCAGGACCAATATTTTTGGCACTGCTGAAAATATCTCTGCCTGCACTGACCCTGGACTGTATATGGACAGTATCCCTGCCTACTGCCTGGACAATTGTGTATGCCGTTGCTGACCAAGTCCCTGCCTGCTGCCTGGACCAGTGCTATCCTGTGTACAACTGCGCTACTAAAACCACAGGTAATCTTTTGCTTACGCTTTGCTCAGCATAATGTATTTTGGGGTGTAATTCTTGGTATGTGCATGCTATGTGTCCCTGGAACACCTGATGGTGTTCCTTGCATGTTGGATCTCTGTATGTGGCCAGGCTGTGGTATCGCCATACTCAGGAGGAGTAGCAGAATGTATTTTGGGGTGTCATTTTTGCTATGTAAATGCTATGTGTTGGAGATATCTTATAAAACGGACAACTTTGTGTAAAAAAATTTCATTTTTTTCCACATTTTCCAAAAACTTCTGGAAAAAAATGAACCGTTTAAAGACTCATTATGCCTCATAGATTATACGTTGAGGTGTTAGCTTTCCGAAATGGGGTCATTTCGTGGGTGTTTCCATTGTCCTGGTGCTCCAGGGCCTTCAAAAGTGTAATAGGTGGTTGAGAAATGAGATGTGTAATTTATGCTCCTAGAACGCCTGAAGGTGCTACTTCAATGTAGGTCCTCTGTATGTGGCCAGGCTGTGTAAAAGTCTCACACATTTGGTATCGCCATACTCAGGAGGAGTAGAAGAATGTATTTTGGGGTGTCATTTTTGCTATGTACATGCTATGTGTTGGAAATATCTTATAAATGGACAACTTTGCGTAAAAAAAATGCATTTTCATAAAATGCCCCAGTTAATGCACATTCGTGCAAAACATGTCGGGTACATAGCCTGCTTCAAGCTTTACTACGCCCTATATGAACTTTTTTATCTGTGATCACTACCTTGCAAGCATCCTTCATGACGCCTGTATCATTTTTTATATTTCTGTGTTCGTTTTTATTTGAATAAATCATGTTTTTTTACCAACAAACCATCTGATTTATCTGGATGCCGTTCTTATCATTTTTTCCTATTGTCTATATCGGTGCCCGGTTTTCTGGAGTTCTGATGTACTAACGCTGGGGATCCCACAATCTGGCATGCATATCCTGTCTGGCGCAGACATAGGAGGTTGTCCTGCATAGGAGTTCCAATCTGCACGTGAGCCCAAGAGGAATATTCTGTTGCCTGTTTGACCCACCGCCGCCGGTGTGTGTGTCCACTACATGGGGTAATTTCTCACCCTCCCCCGGTGTCGGAGCCACATTCCTGGGTGTTGTGTTGTGTTGTGCTGAGCTCTTTCCACATCCATAGGAGTGTCAATGCTGATTTACACTGAACAAACCGTGATATTGCATCTATATGTTTTTATACAAAGTGGTTTTTCCAATGTCTTTTGGGATTCTACATTGCCCCATGGACTTTACACATCCATCCGTTGTATGCTCATGAATTGTTTTTTATGCATATACATTGTCACATAGGTGAATTGTTTCTTTATACATGCACTTTGTCACATATATGTGTATTTATCTGTGGTTATTTTATATACACATTTAATTTGTGTGTAGCGATACCTCCAACTAAGGAGGCCGCAGAATTAGATTTGGGCCCTGAGTGCAGCTCCGCCAACCCCCGGCAATAGGCTCTACCCCCTTCTGGCACAGTTAGTACTAACAATCAATGATATATCCTATGCAATATAATAACTAAGCAAGGACACAGTAATGAATTGTAATAGGTAACGTGTTTTACTTATTTTCTCAATATGAATAAAGGGGTAACAGTAATCACAGTTCAAGATAATCACTCCTAAGGGCAGCGTCCTGCCACTCTAACACACTATGTAGTAACACACGCTACAGGTGCGCCATACGGGCGACCGTTAACTAAGTGCCCTATGGCGCAGTAATCAAACACGCTAGAATCCCCACCAGGCCTGGTTCTAAAATTTAACTTAGTCCTTCTTTCTTCACCGGCAGGTCTGTAATGGTGGTGCACTTTAAACAGAGTATAACTTTGTAATCCAAGGGGTATAGAACTTGGATAAATAAAGCCGCAGGCTCAGTTCTGACAAGGCTCTTCAATAGGGGTATCAAAATAACTTGTAGGCCACGGCAG
Source organism: Rana muscosa (assembly GCA_029206835.1). Classification (NCBI taxonomy): domain Eukaryota; kingdom Metazoa; phylum Chordata; class Amphibia; order Anura; family Ranidae; genus Rana; species Rana muscosa. The sequence continues at coordinate 147,193,735 of CM055128.1, forward strand.
TCTATAGGCCTATATACAGTAACAGTATCTTAGCTGGGCTTATGCCCTCTCACCCGCCGGACTACGGATCCAGTCCGGGAAACCTCCACCGGCCGTGTCACACACACTCGATCTCTCCAACGATCGGGTCCCCGATCCAACAAGGCTGTAGCGCACAAAGTCAGATGCCACCCAGGCTCGCAGAGGGGGGTGGAAAACTCTTTGGAGCAGAGCAAGGCCTCAGGCCTTACACTCCGACACATCCGCACAGGAGGATCCGTCTGTGAAGTCTCGTGTCCCCAAAGAGGCCGAGCCCGGCCGAGCCTCCTCCTTTTATAACCCCTCCCATGAGTCTCTGCGGTGGAACATGTGAAGAATGGGGTTATGGATGATGTAGTCTCTTCCCATTATAGGGGAACACCCCGCTACACACTCCCCCCACTTAAACTCTTTGGTCCCCAAAGATAAATTTTAACAACAACTATATATAACACTGGACAATTCTGAAAACGATGTTGGGATAGGGGATTCCCACCATAACTGAGGGGTAGAATTCCCTTGCCCACAGGTCACATTATCATGAGTGGCCTGCCTAACTGTGCCAGAGAGTGAGCTGGGGTTGCCCTCCACCAAATGGACAGTGGAGGGATCCGGAATCTCAGCATTTCTCCTAGCAGTGACTACAGAGTCTTCCGAACTGTTCCCCATCTGAGGGTAGGTCAGCTTCTTAGGAGGTCGAATGACTCTTCGAGCCCTTTGCTCTCCTGGAATCTCTGGCTCTGGCGCCACAGGCTCCTCTTCCTCGGAGCAACTATCATGGGCATCTTCCCAGTAATCTGCTGAAGGACTAAAGGGGATGAACTCTGTAGCCTCTGGGTTCAGTGTTTCATCTGTGGTATCTTGGGTGACTGGAAGATCTATGATAGAAGTTCCTGGAGTTGGGGAAGACCACAGCCAATCAAGTTCTCCCTCCTCATCTCCACTAAGTTGGGAGGCTTCTCCATTTTCGGCTCGGGAGGTATGTGACCGAGTGTTCGGCCTAGGAGTATCCAAGATAGAGGCCGGTTCAGGGGAGTCTCCCACGGGAGGTATTCTAACTGCCTCCGCAAGTGGGAGCAGGTGGTTTCGATGCCATGTCTTCAGTGGGCCTACCTTTCCCTCTGGCTTCACATTGTAGACAGGTAGGCCAGGCAACTTCCTGCAGATGACATAGGGTTCAGATCTCCATCTGTCTGCAAGTTTGTGCTTTCCGGGGACTCCCAGATTGCGCAACAGTACTCGATCCTCGGGCTGTAGGTCTTGTACCCGGACCTTCAAGTCGAAATTTCTTTTATTCCGAGCTCCCCTTTGATCTGAGGCCGCTTGAGCTTGTTCATAGGCTACTTTCAGGCTGTGTCTGAGCCTGTCCACATATCCTTTGTGGGATGTGGCTGAGGAATGGTCCAGTGAGGTGCCAAAAGCCAGGTCCACCGGCAGTCTCGCTTCTCTCCCAAACATGAGTCGATATGGGGAGTAGCCTGTAGCATCACTGATGGTGCAGTTGTAAGCATGTACTATGGCTGCTATGTGTTGGCTCCAATGTTGCTTTTTCTCACTTTCCAGAGTCCCCAACATGTTGAGCAATGTTCGGTTGAATCTTTCCGGCTGAGCATCTCCCTGAGGATGGTAAGGTGTAGTTCGAGTCTTCTTAATTCCCAAAGAATCCAAGAGCTTCCGGATCAGCTTACTCTCGAAGTCCCTCCCTTGGTCTGAATGGAGTCTCTGTGGCAGCCCATAATGGACGAAGTACTTCTCCATAAGTACCTTGGCCACGGTGGAGGCCTTCTGGTCTTTGGTGGGGAAAGCCTGGGCATACCGGGTGAAATGGTCGGTTATCACCAGAACATTTCCTAGTCCACTCAGGTCGGGTTCGAGGCAGAGAAAGTCAATGCACACCAGGTCCATGGGCCCTTGGCTCTGTAGATGGCCCATTGGGGCAGCTTGATGGGGCAAAGTCTTCCTCTGGATGCATCGCGCACATGAGTGGCAGTACTCCTCTACCTCTGCCCTCATGCAGGGCCAATAGAACCGACTTCTGACAAGTTGAAAGGTCCTTTCAGCCCCTAGGTGGCCATGATTGTCATGCAGGGCAATCAGAACAGTCTCCCGATGTTTCTCTGGGAGGAACAGCTGCCACTTATCTTCTGAGTCATCAGAGGGGCCCCTTCGGTAGACCACTCCCTGATGTAACTGCAACCTATCCCACTCCTTCCTCAGCAGGCGAGCTTCTTTTGAAGGTTGACGCATGAGTCTGTTTGGATCCTGATTCTCCAAGGCCTCCAGGACCAATCTCCCCATGGGGTCTTCCAATTGGTCACACCTCAGTTCCTTCTTGGACAGTCTTGGTAGGTTGTCCTCTTCCAATTGAGCTACTCCACAGTAGTGTTTGGGGACTCCCACTGTGGTAACTCCTATTTCCTCTGCTCTGGAGCCTCCTCGGGCTTGGAATTCAGCTCCTTGACAAAGGGCCCGCACCCCGTCCGGTGCCACTTGGGTCCAATCTTCTATTTCAATGGTGGGGGAATGAGATCTCCTGGACAAAGCGTCTGCGTCTCGATTCCCCACTCCTGGTCTATACTTAAGGCTGAAGTTGAATCCAGACAGTGCGGCCAGCCACCTGTGTCCAGTGGCGTCCAGCTTGGCCGTGGTGAACAGGTAGGTAAGGGGGTTGTTGTCGGTCTTCACAGTGAACTCCGCTCCATACATGTAGTCTTTGAGCTTGTCTACTACCGCCCACTTGAGGGCCAGGAACTCCAGCTTGTGAGTGGGGTAGTTCTTCTCATAGGGGGTCAGGCTCCTACTCACATAGGCAACTGGCCGCAATTGCCCCTCGTGTTCTTGGTAAAGTACTCCTCCCAGACCGTCATGACTAGCATCCACGTGCAGTTCATAGGGTTTGGTTGGGTCTGCGTAGGCCAAGACTGGTGCAGTGGTCAGGCTCCTCTTCAATACCTGGAAAGCCTCTTCACACATCTGATTCCACTGATCTCTGATGGACTCTCCTGGCCTCCTGGGCCCCGAGCCATCCTCTTCTCCTTCAGTCTTGAGCAACTCATTCAATGGTCTAGCAATTCGGGCAAATCCCTCCACAAACCTCCTGTAGTAGGAGCAGAAGCCCAAGAAGGATCTGAGTTCTGTTACTGTGGTGGGCCGTGGCCAGGAGGTAACTGCCTCCAATTTCTCAGGGTCTGTGGCCACCCCTTCTTCAGACACTATGTGCCCCAGATAGTTCACAGAAGACTGGTAGAACCGACACTTCTCAGGCGAAAGCTTGAGTCCTTCCTCACTGAGTCTTCTCAACACTTTTTCCAGCCTCTCCTCATGTTCCTCCAAGGTTCTCCCAAAGACAATGACATCGTCCAGGTATACAAGGACTTCAATCAAGTTCATGTCTCCTACTGTCTTCTCCATGAGACGTTGGAAAGTAGCTGGGGCTCCAGACAGACCTTGGGGCATCCGGTCGAATTCAAAGAACCCCACTGGGGTTATGAAAGCTGTCTTCTCCTTGTCTGCTGGGTGCATCGGAATCTGATAGTACCCACTCTTGAGATCCATAACGCTGAACCATTTGGCTCCAGACAAGCTCTGTAGGGCATCCTCTATCCTCGGAGTGGTGTATTGGTCAGGTATGGTTCTCCTGTTGAGAGTCCTGTAGTCTATACAGAGCCTCAATGATCCATTCTTCTTTCGGACCACCACTATGGGAGAGGCATAGGGGCTTCTGGACTCCCGTATCACACCAGTCCTCGAGTTCTGCAAGTTGTTCCCTCAGATCCTCCAGATCTGCTAGCGGGACCCGCCTGACCCTCTCTCGGAAGGGCTTATCTTCCTGGAGGCGGATCCGATGGGTGGCACTCCTTGCACACCCCACATCAAACTCATCCTTAGAGAAGATCTTCTCCCATCTATTCAACTGGGCCTTGGCTCTCTCTTTCCAAGCCCTGGACAGATTCGGGTTTTCCATGGACAGCTTCTCCCAAACATCCCCTCCTCCACCTGTCCTCTTCACTTCTGACAGGGTAACAGGGGCCGCCGGGCTCACCTGGCCTAGCAGCATTCTGGCTGGGATTTCCATGGGGTCTTTGGTAGTATTCCTAACACTCACTGGAACTCTATAATGGGCCTTCTTCAGGACCTTCAGCGGAATCACTTCCGGTATCACCTCCAGGCCTGAGGACTCACCCCTTGGGTCTGACTCCAGCATGACAAAGGGACCAGGCTGCTCCCAAGTAAGCTTCACAGTGGCCCTGAGACAGGTTACTTCGCCGGGCTGCAACACTACCCCTTCTCTTCCAAGTCTCCACACCTTCCCTATCCCCTCTCCAGGGGTCTTCCGCTCTTGGACCAGCCGTTGGTAGGCTGTCTTCAGCATGGGATGGATCTTGGTAGCTGCTTGTCTTTCTTCTGTCACGAGAGGGGTCAGGAGTCTTCGGACCAGGTCCGTGTTCGTCCCTATTATAAGGGAATTCTTGTTGGCTCCAGGCGGCCTAGGGCACACAACTGCCAGGGTGTCAAACACTTCGGCCTTCCCAGCCACGGATGGGTCAAAGGTCATTTTGATGGGAAGGTAGTCATCGTAAGGGAAACTCTGGGTTCCAATTCCCCATATTTCCAGCTCTTCTATCTTCTGGATAGGCAGATGACTCAGGTGCCTGTCGTAGAAGTCCCGGTATAGTAGGGTCACTTGTGCCCCGGTATCCAGGAGGCCCCTGGTGTAGACTCCCTCCACTTGAATGGGCACTATAGGGGATGGGCCTACCAGCTTCTCTGGATATGGTCCAGCAGGAGCCGCCTTCTTCAGACCTTTTCCCTTTGGACTCTCTCTTGTCCTATTCCCTTTGGACTTGAACCTTTCTTGAGCCTGGTATGCACTGACTTCCCTCCTTTTAATGGGTGTAGGAACCCGCTGAGGGGTACTATTATTTTTCTTGGGTGGGCACCCCCTTTGGGGAGTGCTGTGCCTCTCCTGAGGGGTCTCCCCCCTTCCTCCTGGAGTATAGCTTTGTTGAGGGGTATTGCGTTTCCCCTTTGGTGTTCTATCTCTCTTTTTGTTTTTCTTCGCATTCAGCTTGGAGTTTACTGAAGATGATGGGCACCCGGTTGACTCCTTCACCGGGGCCCTCTGGAGTTTCCCGCCGGCTTGCGGTTGTCTGGTCTCTTCTTCTTCGGACTAGAACATGTGGCTGCAATGTGGCCAACTCCCCCACAGTTGAAGCAGACTATATCTCCCCATTCTTGTAAAGGTTCGGGTGCTGAGGCAATTGGGAACAATTCCTTCCTTGGACTTTCCTTCTTCTTGGGACACTCTGTGTCTTTTGCTATCAGAGAGGTCAATATCTCTAACACCTTGGACATCTGAGTTTTTAGGGTGTCTATCTCCGCCTCTCTTTCAGGGGTCATTACTGGATTGACCAGCACCTGTGCGGGTACAACACTTGTCTTATCCTTCTGCTGGTCCTGTTGCAGCGCCTCCTCATCTCTGATGATTTTTATTAAATCAGCATAAGTCAGCAACATTCCTCCTCCCAAGGTTTTCAGGTGCAGCCAGACTGGATCGGAGCGTAGCGCTCCCTTTAAGACTTGCTTCATTCTTGCCGCATCGGCATCTTGGGGCTTCATCCCTTTCTTTAACACAATCTTGCACAGCAGCCTGTTTAGCCTTCTGACATACTCGAAAAGTTTCTCCTCCGGTTTTTGGAAAGTGTGTTCAAACTGGTAGACCATCTCTGTCACCTTGTCTAATTGACCAAACTCTTCCTGCAGCATAGCTAAACAGTCCTGCGCCGTGCACCCTGCATTCCCAAACCGGAAACTTTTCACTGCTTCTGCTGCTGCACCTTTAAGGCTTTCTAACACTCGCTGCCTCTTCTGTGCTTCAGGCACCTCCCATGCCTCCACCGCCTGTAATGCCTGCTCAACCCAGGTATCAAAATCTTCTTCCCCTGCCGGGACAGGGAGCTTCCCTGAGAATATTTTTAGTCTCCGGTAGCTAGTTTCCACATGCACCGTACTTGTCTTCTGACATTTGGCTAGCAAATCCCCTATTGCATTTATCAGTTCTGGTGATATAGCAGTGGCCGGTGCAGGTGCCACCGGGGGTGTCGCCCTGTCTTCTCTTTCAGGTGGAGTTCGGGCTGCAGCCTGTGGCGATCCCGTAGGGGATGGTTCCCTTTCTACAGTTATTGCGTGCGCCAGCCTAAATGTTCTGTTGTCTGGCGTCCGCAGACACTTGTGCTTACAGGCCTCTGGCATCCCGTCCCAATATTCCACTAATGCGTATTGATATGAGATGTCTGGGTCTGTCTTTATGTCTATCACCCACGGTGTGTGATCTGGGGACACTGAACTCATTAGTTCCTCTACCGTCTCACTCGACCATTTCTCCCCAGGGAGGCTAATGGCTATCGACTGTTTTGGCTCTGTATTAGCGGCTTTGCATCACTCTTCTACCTCTCTTGGATCCATGGGGTCCATGCCGGCACTTCTGGCGTTCGCTTGCTGCATCAGGATCCCGGACGAGAACCCCCACGTGTAGCGATACCTCCAACTAAGGAGGCAGCAGAATTCGATTTGGGCCCTGAGTGCAGCTCCGCCAACCCCCGGCAATAGGCTCTACCCCCTTCTGGCACAGTTAGTACTAACAATCAATGATATATCCTATGCAATATAATAACTAAGCAAGGACACAGTAATGAATTGTAATAGGTAACGTGTTTTACTTATTTTCTCAATATGGATAAAGGGGTAACAGTAATCACAGTTCAAGATAATCACTCCTAAGGGCAGCGTCCTGCCACTCTAACACACTATGTAGTAACACACGCTACAGGTGCGCCATACGGGCGACCGTTAACTAAGTGCCCTATGGCGCAGTAATCAAACACGCTAGAATCCCCACCAGGCCTGGTTCTAATATTTAACTTAGTCCTTCTTTCTTCACCGGCAGGTCTGTAATGGTGGTGCACTTTAAACAGAGTATAACTTTGTAATCCAAGGGGTATAGAACTTGGTTAAATAAAGCCGCAGGCTCAGTTCTGACAAGGCTCTTCAATAGGGGTATCAAAATAACTTGTAGGCCACGGCAGTCTATAGGCCTATATACAGTAACAGTATCTTAGCTGGGCTTATGCCCTCTCACCCGCCGGACTACGGATCCAGTCCGGGAAACCTCCACCGGCCGTGTCACACACACTCGATCTCTCCAACGATCGGGTCCCCGATCCAACAAGGCTGTAGCGCACAAAGTCAGATGCCACCCAGGCTTGCAGAGGGGGGTGGAAAACTCTTTGGAGCAGAGCAAGGCCTCAGGCTTCAGGCCTTGCACTCCGACACATCCCTCGGAGGATCCGTCTGTGAAGTCTCGTGTCCCCAAAGAGGCCGAGCCCGGCCTCGCCTCCTCCTTTTATAACCCCTCCAATGAGTCTCTGCGGTGGAACATGTGAAGAATGGGGTTATGGGTGATGTAGTCTCTTCCCATTATAGGGGAACACCCCGCTACATGTGTTTGCGTTTTTTTTGGACTGGTGTTTGTACATCAAGTCCATCTTATTATCATTGCTTTCCACCGGCACGCACGGAGTGCGGTTTGGATGCACTTTTTTTCTTTTTGTTTCTTTATTGATACGTTTTTAGGGTATCTCAATTTCATATGTAGCGGCCTCCTCACTCCCCTCTTTCTCTTCAGCTCGTCTCTCTCTTGTCTAAGGGTATCTTTTAGAGGGGAAGGGAGCGGGGACACTACGCCAGGCCTTTGTCACAGGTGTCAGTGTGATACAAGCAAAGTTCTTTTACCTTCGGGTCAGTGCTGTGCACCTGGAGCCTCCACCGAGAGTTACCTTGAACAATGTCTGTCAGAAAATGAGCCCCACACCATTAAAGTTCAACACTCCTTTATTCTTCTCGAATGAACACAATCAGTTGAACTCCCTTGGTAGAAACAGAGCAGAAAAGGAGGTGTGGATGCGAATAGGCCCAGACACAATGTGTTCTCCACTTTCCTTCCTGAAAGTGGGTTGCAGTCTCCGAACGAGGGGGAATTTCCTTCCAAGCGGTCTCCGGTGAGAGACTCACCCGTCACTGGCAATCTGCTGCACCAGGTCTTCGAATGAGGAGCTCCCCCCGGTCCATTACGCCTTCCGGATTCGGGTACCCACTCCCGGGGTTCCCTAGGATCTCCTTCCCTCGCGGAACTCAGTGTTGGGCACTGAGCTCCGGACCTCCATCTGAGTACCTCACCCCAGGCTAAAGGTGCCTGGAATGGAACACGACCTCCGGCTGTCCTCTAGGCCTAGGCCCGCCTAGAGAACCAACACGAACCACCGTCCACAGGCTGAAGGCGCCCTGGACTCCGACCCCGTGACAAAGATGGCCGGCCCCTTTATACCCTCTCCCAGCAAGCACGGCGTGTTCCCTGCCCCACCATACCGCTGCCGAGGGAGGACAAAAAGGAAGCACGACTCACTGCAATGATTCAACCCCAGCGCCACCCGTTGGGCTGCAGGGAATTACACATCACTAATGTCTCTGTCAAGTTAAAATTTACACCCGGGAAAGTACATACCCGCTACACTCTCCCCCTGGTGGTTTGACACTGGTCCCCAGTGTCTGGAGTAAATCATGCCCTCAACGGCTGACATAATCCAATCCAGAAACCAACTAACAATTGTACAAAAATATAAAACTTTAGAAAAAACTATCCAAAGAAAACATTGTGTCTGAGCCCTGTAAAGAAAAGGGAATAAAGACAAAAGAGAAACAACAGCATTGACTCATAACTTTGAATCACATCTTCACAATTTTTCTTTTTTTTTTTTTACTGTCCTTTCCCCCCCCCCATCCTGACTAAGACCCACCCCATTCTTAGTGGACTTGATGGGATGCTCTCCTGCAGAGGGAAAAGAAAGGATTAACACATATAACCCTGACACCTGTATTCGTGTGATGGAAAAGAAACTTCTCCGGAAAGAAATCCCTTTTCTCCAAAGAGTGAGTGCATGAAAAGTGTTTTAACGTTGCGCAACACTGCCACCTGGTGACAGCACCGCGGTAACTGCACTCGTGGAACTTTCCTCTTCTCTTTGGCCCTATCTACTCAGAGTCTATGATCTCTTGCAGGAAAGTGAAGAACAACAGGAACAGTCCTTCATTCCTTTAGGGCACAAAAGCAACGGGCCCCAGAAAGTTCAGCAGCATGATAAGAACGGAGTCTCTTTTCTCCTACAGGTAAAATCGGGGATGCGGCAGAACAAGTGGCTTCAAGTGCTGATCCATGGTTTCCAGATGATACTCCACATCTTCTCCTTCTTTGCGCCGGATCAACACTTTGTCTGCATGGATGTGCCGTCCTAACATCCATTCTGCCTTGCAGTCCTTAAAACGTTGAGAGGCCTTTGGAGAGCATGCCAGGTACCTGCGGGCGTGGGGAACCTGAAGGTGGGTCCACACAAAGTCATTGTACCAGTGCTCCCGGCACACTTCCACCTCATACAGCAGTTGCTTCGACAAGTACGGATACTCCCATCCGTAGTCCGCAGCAACCTTCTCCTAGTCTCGCCAAAGGAGACATGGTAGCTCTGTCTCCTACGCCAGGCAAAACTATCGAGTCCGGGTGGCGAGGGACCTTGATCACATCTGATCTGGGCATTGGTGCCCGCAGTAACAGTCTCTTTTCCCCAGCCTTCGGTACAGATGGCACTGGGGATGTAGAAGCAGGCTGGAGATGGGACCTCTCTTCAGGCACTGGTGCCTCCACCCGGGGTGTACTTTCCCCTGTAGACATGGGTGGATCCCTGGTCCTCCGGAATGAAGCGAGAGGTACTTTGTCCCAGCCTTTCTCTGCAAACAGTTCATCTATTGCAACGTCTTCTCCCATGTCCGAGAGCGACTCTAGGTCAGAGGTGTCACACTCCTCCGCAGGCAGGTATCCTGTAGTGGAGACCGAGCTTTCACCTCCTCCCACACACCAAATCTCTCCGCCAGGCTTACCTCTGCCTTTACTTGAAACGGGGCGTCCGGAACTCTTGTCGACGGATCCATCCTGGCCGGGCATAAGCGGGCGAGACGGTCCACCACAACCGCTGGTCGGGGCTACCATGCCGGTCTTTCTCTTCGGTGGTGGACGCTGCGAGATCGTGGTGACCGAGTCAGCATCCTCGGATTTCTCTCATTGAGTTTTTACGACCTCCTCCGCGGTCGCTGCAGTGTGCGCAGGGATGGCTGTCACAGCAGTGATTCCTCCTCTCTGAGTGGTGTTGCCCGCAGCACGGCCGGGGTAGATGGTTCTCGGCTTCTCAACCGCCGGATCCACTTCGAACAGGAACTCCCCACAGGCCTCACATCGCCCGAATGGCTTCAGCTGGCACACCAGTCCCGAACAGCCGGGACAAATCACACCCAGGGCCTCAACGTCCATGCACGAATACAGGGCGAATCGACCCCTTGGCTTTAGCCGGATCCCCGTATCTGTTACCGGAGCAGCAGCAGTCAATGTCGTGGTGGAAGGGTGAACCGGAATCCACGATGTATTTCCGAACATGGCGACCTGTTGCTGATCCATTGCACACTGCAGAGTTTTTGCGCCAATGTCCCACGTGTAGTCCTTCACACGTATTGGACTCCTCCCCTTTGCTCCAGTTTGCGGGCTTTTCTTCTTTTCTGTTTCTGAGTCACGCCCACGAACTAAGCGATGGGGGTGTGCCTGGTGGCGCAGTGCAATAGAAGCCCCCACGTGTAGTATTTCACGCGGCTGAACTTCCCCCTCTTTCCACTCTTCTGCGCGGGCCTTTCCCTTCATTGGGTCATGTCCACGACTTCGAGCAGGGATGCACTTCGGCCAGTGAAGGCCTGCCTATTCGCGTAACTCTTCCAACAGACACGTTCAATTCTGTGGTGCACAAACACTATACCGGACCAGAGCCCCCACGTGTAGCGGCCTCCTCACTCCCCTCTTTCTCTTCAGCTCATCTCTCTCTTGTCTAGGGGTATCTTTTAGAGGGGAAGGGAGCGGGGACACTACGCCAGGCCTTTGTCACAGGTGTCAGTGTGATACAAGCAAAGTTCTTTTACCTTCGGGTCAGTACTGTGCACCTGGAGCCTCCACAGAGAGTTACCTTGAACAATGTCTGTCAGGAAATGAGCCCCACACCATTAAAGTTCAACACTTCTTCTCGAATTAACACAATCAGTTGAACTCCCTTGGTAGAAACAGAACAGAAAAGGAGGTGTGGATGCGAAAAGGCCAAGACACAATGTGTTCTCCACTTTCCTTCCTGAAAGTGGGTGTCACGTACCTGGTAGACGAGCCCAATGTGCAGGGAGCGGCTTCTCGTAGCCTCTGATTCACGAGGCCCTGGTAGAGGGAACAGGGGCTCACGAGGGCAGAGGGCACAAGTGCCTGACTGGTAAGCTGAGTAGGGGCCTTGAGCAGAAGCTGTAGTCCACGGCAGGGTGCAGTAGTGGAACACTCGTGGCAGAGCAGCAGAGCAGGTGAGGACAGACCGGGTCAAACACTGGCAGGCTGGTTCAGGTACAAAAGCGGGATCCAAAACGGGAGTCAGAGTCCAGGCCGGGTCAGTTCGTTGGGCAGGCAGAAATCAGGTTAGAGGGATAAGCAAAAGAGTCGTCAAGGCAAGCCGGGATCAGAAGGGCAGGCAGCAAACAGGATACACAGAGGGAGGCCGGATCAGGTAGGAAGTTCAGCAGCGGGGTATCAATCAGCAGGGGTCTCAGGAAACGCTGTAGACCAGACAGCACTGGGCAGCATGACAGGGGAGTTTAAATACCCGATTCTGGCGCCAAGCGCTGTCACCGTGCGTGCGTGCGCGCGCGCACCCGTTGCGCTATCGCGCACGCGCATGCGCCGAACAGTTCCTCCAAAAGCAGGCATTCTTTTGATGCTGCTGTTGCCGGGCAGATTATGTAAATGCCTTTCCTGACATTGCCCCCCTCCAACGGGCAGCCTCCGGATGCCCAACTGGGCCATCTTAACTGGGTGGGACCTTTTGAAGGCCAGAATTAGTCTCTCTGCGTGGATGTTAGTCTCTGGTTCCCAGGAATTTTCTTCTGGGCCATAGCCCTTCCATTTTACCAAGTACTGGGTTTGGTTGCGCCTCCTCCTGCAGTCTAGGATGGATTCGACCTCGAACTCCTCCTCCCCATTGATTAGTACTGGTTCTGGGGGGCCTATACCCCGATCGGAGAATGGATCTGGAACTGCAGGTTTGAGTAGGGCCACATGGAACACCGGGTGTATCCGGAAGGATTCCGGCAGTTTCAACTCATAAGCCACATTGTTAATCCGTCTTAAAACAGGGAAGGGGCCCACAAATTTGGGGCCCAATTTCTTGGAAGGGCATGCTAATTTCAAGTTCACCGTGGACAGCCAGACTTGGTCTCCGGGCACTAGGTTAAGCTCCCCCCTCCTCCTCCTGTCGAATATCTCTTTGTTATATTTCTGGGTCCTTGCCATTGTTTCTTGTAGTAGTTTGTTGTTATCGTTAAAGAAGGTCAGAGTCTCTTGGGCGGCTGGAACTGCACATTCCGGTATATTATTGGATAGGAACAAGGGGTGGAAACCGTAGTTTGCGAAAAAGGGGGACTGTTTGGTAGCTGAGTGGACAGAGTTGTTGTACGCAAACTCGGCAAGAGGTAGTAAGGGTACCCAATCGTCCTGAGAAAAGCCTGAGAAACAGCGTAGATATTGTTCGAGCGTCTGATTGGTTCGTTCAGTCTGCCCATTGGTCTGCGGGTGATAAGCCGAAGAAAGGCACAGATCAATTTTTAAGGATCCACAAAGTGCTCTCCAAAATCTGGACGTAAACTGCACTCCTCGATCGGATACGATGTTTGAAGGGATACCGTGCAGCCTTACTATTTCCTTGATGAACAGTTTTGCGGTTTCAGGAGCGGAAGGTGTGCCTCTCATAGGCAAAAAATGGGCCATTTTGGATAGTCTGTCTACTACCACAAAAATGGTAGTGCAGTCTTCGGATGGAGGTAACTCAACAATAAAATCCATGGAAATCATTCTCCAGGGTCTTTCTGGAATGGGTAGGGGTTTTAATAGTCCCCATGCTTTGGCCTTGCTGCCCTTGTTTCGGGTGCAAACGGCGCATGAATCCACGTAGTCTCTACAGTCCTTCAATAGGCGAGGCCACCAAAACATGCGCTGAAGAAGTTCAGATGTCTTGCGGATACCGAAATGGCCAGCCAGTTCATGGTCGTGGCAAGACTTAAGGACCCTGACTCGTGCTTGTTGAGGTACGAAAATCCTGTCCTGGAACCACAGCAGGTCATTTCTCCGCTGTAAGGTAACGTCCGGTAGGTGTAATTCACTTGTGTAAGCTCGTTTGATCTGAGATAGTACGTCTTCTTGTAATAAAAGAAAGTTTCCAGGCGTCAGGATGGTGTCCGGGAGTGACGAGGTTTGAGGTTCACTGAACATCCGGGAAAGTGCATCAGGTTTTGTGTTCTTTGACCCGGGCCTGTAAGTAATGTGAAATGAGAACCTGGTAAAAAAAAGTGCCCACCTAGCCTGACGTGGTCTCAGTCTCTTGGCGGTTTTCAAGTACTCCAGGTTCTTGTGGTCTGTGTAGACCAAAATGGGGTGTGCTGCCCCCTCCAGCAAGTAGCGCCATTCCTCCAGTTTTGCCTTAATTGCGAGTAATTCTCTGTCCCCGACATCGTAGTTTCTTTCTGCTTCGGACAACTTACGAGAAAAGAAAGCTACAGGGTGTAACAGGGCCTTGGGACCCTGCCTCTGGGAGAGTACTGCTCCCACGGCAATCTCTGAGGCGTCTACTTCTAGGGTATAGGGCAGGGCTGGGTCTGGGTGTCTTAGGACAGCGGCTGAGATGAACTGACCCTTGAGGGTAGAGAAGGCAGCCTGGGCCTCAGGGGTCCAGTTGAAGCGCGTGCCTTGTTTTGTCAGGCTGGTGATGGGGGCGATGATGGTGGAAAAACCCCGGATAAATTTGCGATAGAAATTCGCGAACCCCACAAACCGCTGGATCCCTTTCTTGTCCGTAGGGGCTGGCCAATCCAGGATGGCGGAGACCTTTTGTGGGTCCATCTTGATGCCTTCCACGGAGATAATCAGCCCTAAGAATTGGATGCTTTGCTGCTCGAAGACACATTTTTCAGGCTTCGCATACAGACCGTGTTGACGGAGTCGGGTTAGTACCTTCCCAACATGTTCCCGATGGATGGACAGAGAGGGAGAGAAAATTAGGATGTCGTCTAGATAGACGATAACGAACAGGTCAAGATAGTCTCTGAAGGCCTCATTCACAAAATGTTGAAATGTAGCTGGGGCGTTGCATAGACCGAAGGGCATCACACGGTATTCGAAATGCCCGAATCGGGTACGGAAGGCGGTCTTCCATTCATCCCCGCTTCGAATCCGGACTAGGTTGTAGGCCCCACGTAGGTCTAATTTGGTGAATATAGAAGCGGTTCCGAGTCTCTGGAAGAGTTCAGGCACCAGAGGAAGGGGGTAACGATTCTTGATCGTAATCTTGTTAAGCTCACGGTAGTCTACGCAAGGGCGTAGTGAGTGGTCCTTCTTCTCGACAAAGAATATCCCCGCTCCTGCCGGTGAGGTGGAAGGGCGGATGAACCCTTTTTTCAGATTATCATCAATGTAAGTTTTGAGAGTCCCCAGCTCCAATTCGGTCAGAGGGAAGATCCTCCCGAACGGTACCTCTGCCCCAGGGAGGAGTTCAATCGGGCAGTCGTAGGGCCTGTGTGGGGGTAATGTCTCTGCACCTTTCTTGCTGAATACATCCAGAAAGGTGTGGTATGCTTTGGGGACGGATTGGCGGGTCTCGGTATCAGCATCGAGACACAGTAGCGAAGAAGGCGTATCAGTGTTTTTCGATAGGCAATGCTGGCGGCAATAAGGAGAGCGGAAGCTGATCTTTCCAGTAGTCCAGTCAATCTTGGGGTTGTGAGCCCTCAGCCATGGCATACCCAGTATAATGGGAAACAAGGGGGACTCAATAATGTCCAGGCAAAGCCATTCCCGGTGGCTATTGGAGATGATTGTGTCCAGAGGGGCCGTCTCCTGGGTAACAGGCCCGGATTTGATGGCTGATCCGTCGGCCAGATGGATGGATAGGCCCTTAGCTCTGGGTTGTAGGGGGATTCGGAACTTGCTGGCGAAAGATGCATCCATAAAGCCACTACACGCTCCGGAGTCAATTAGGGCGGTAGCTTGGATATTCCCTCCTGGAAGCTGTAGGGAAATTGAAACAGCCAGATGAGTTGCGTTATCAAATGAAACAGGTGAGCAGGTAGAACAAACAGAGGAAGACTTACGGGACTTGGCGGGACAGGACCTCACGTAGTGTCCCGGTTCGCCACAGTACAGGCAGAGGTTGTTGTTCCGCCGGCGTTGACGCTCCTCGGGAGTAAGCGAGGGTCGAAGCAAACCAAGCTGCATGGGCTCTGGAACGTCGGTGGGCGTATGAGCGAACGCCGGAGGAGCGGAGTGAGGAAGGTTTGGGTTAAACACACGGGGAAGCATCCAGACAGGGCGAGAAGGGCCCGTGGTGCGTTCTGCCCTTCGTTCCCTTAGCCGTCTGTCGATTTGGGTAGCCTGCAGAATCAGAGCGTCAAGCGTTGCGGGGATGCCCACCCGGGCCAGTTCATCCTTAAGAGGTTCCGAGAGGCCTAGGCGGAACTGGTGACGCAGGGCAGCGTCATTCCAGTTAGTATCCGCGCTCCAACGCCGGAATTCAGACACGTAATCTTCCACGGCCCTGCGACCTTGTTGTAGGGAGCATAATGCGGCTTCTGCAGTGGCCGCCTGAAGGGGGTCCTCATAGAGGAGGTCCATTGCTTGAAGGAAGGAACTTAGCAGGTCCAGGCAGACGTCCTTGTGTTCCAAGAGACGATGGGCCCATGTCTGGGGTTCTCCTGAAAGTAGGGAAATGACAAAACCCACCTTGGTGGATTCAAGCGAGAATGTCCGGGGCTGTAACGCAAAGAACAGTTCGCAGGCGTTACGGAAGGCCCTGTATTTGCTGCGGTCCCCCGAGAATCTTTCCGGAGTGGGGACCCTAGGTTCTGGTGGCAGCATTACCACAGATGGCGCAGGAGAAGTTCCAGAGGCCGGGGTGGATAAGGTCCGGACTTGTTCCTCCAGACAGGTGTACCCCTCTTGCAAACTTCTGACGGCCGAGGTAAGTCCGTCCAGGTGGCGGCACAAGTCCTCCATTGGAGAGGCTCCCTGCGTGGGCTCGGACATGGCTGTCTGGTACTGTCACGTACCTGGTAGACGAGCCCAATGTGCAGGGAGCGGCTTCTCGTAGCCTCTGATTCACGAGGCCCTGGTAGAGGGAACAGGGGCTCGCGAGGGCAGAGGGCACAAGTGCCTGACTGGTAAGCTGAGTAGGGGCCTTGAGCAGAAGCTGTAGTCCACGGCAGGGTGCAGTAGTGGAACACTCGTGGCAGAGCAGCAGAGCAGGTGAGGACAGACCGGGTCAAACACTGGCAGGCTGGTTCAGGTACAAAAGCGGGATCCAAAACGGGAGTCAGAGTCCAGGCCGGGTCAGTTCGTTGGGCAGGCAGAAATCAGGTTAGAGGGATAAGCAAAAGAGTCGTCAAGGCAAGCCGGGATCAGAAGGGCAGGCAGCAAACAGGATACACAGAGGGAGGCCGGATCAGGTAGGAAGTTCAGCAGCGGGGTATCAATCAGCAGGGGTCTCAGGAAACGCTGTAGACCAGACAGCACTGGGCAGCATGACAGGGGAGTTTAAATACCCGATTCTGGCGCCAAGCGCCGTCACCGTGCGTGCGTGCGCGCTCCTGCGGGCGCGCGCACCCGTTGCGCTATCGCGCACGCGCATGCGCCGAACAGTTCCTCCAAAGGCAGGCATTCTTTTGATGCTGCTGTTGCCGGGCAGATTATGTAAATGCCTTTCCTGACAGTGGGTTGCAGTCTCCGAACGAGGGGGAATTTCCTTCCAAGCGGTCTCCGGTGAGAGACTCACCCGTCACTGGCAATCTGCTGCACCAGGTCTTCGAATGAGGAGCTCCCCCCGGTCCATTACGCCTTCCGGATTCGGGTACCCACTCCCGGGGTTCCCTAGGATCTCCTTCCCTCGCGGAACTCAGTGTTGGGCACTGAGCTCCGGACCTCCATCTGAGTACCTCACCCCAGGCTAAAGGTGCCTGGAATGGAACACGACCTCCGGCTGTCCTCTAGGCCTAGGCCCGCCTAGAGAACCAACACGAACCACCGTCCACAGGCTGAAGGTGCCCTGGACTCTGACCCCGTGACAAAGATGGCCGGCCCCTATATACCCTCTCCCAGCAAGCACGGCGGGTTCCCCGCCCCACCATACCGCTGCCGAGGGAGGACAAAAAGGAAGCACGACTCACAGCAATGATTCAACCCCAGCCCAGGGCGACAGCGCCACCCGCTGGGCTGCAGGGAATTACACATCACTAATGTCTCTGTCAAGTTCAAATTTACACCCGGGAAAGTACATACCCACTACACATAGCACTGCATCTATTTGTTTTTTAGTTTTCTGTTCACAATATGTCTGATTGTTGATGCTAGCAGCGGTTATTTTCACACACAGTAGCGCAACTTTTTTCCCTATACACTGCACATATCTTATAAATGGACAACTTTGCGTAAAAAAAGCGTTTTCATTTTTTTCCCACATATTCCAAAAACTTCTGGAAAAAAATTAACCGTTCAAAAGACTCATTATGCCTCATAGATTATACGTTGGGGTGTTAGCTTTCCAAAATGGGGTCATTTTGTGGGCGTTTCCATTGTCCTGGTTCTCCAGGGCCTTCAAAAGTGTAATGCCCCATACACACGATCGTTTTTCATGCCGTTAAAAATGCCATTTTTAAAAATGGGCATTAAAACCGATCGTGTGTATGCTCCAGAGCATTTTTAATGACGTGAAAAACGGGCATTAAAAATTTCGAACATGCTCTATTTTTTCACGTCGTTTTTCATGTCGTTTTTTTTAACGACGTGAAAAACGATGGTGTGTATGCTTTGACGAGGTGAAAAAAAACGCGCATGCTCAGAATCAAGTATGAGACGGGAGCGCACGTTCTGGTAAAACTAGCATTTGTAATGGAAATAGCACATTCGTCAAGCTGTAACGGACTGAAAAGCAGGAGGCTGAAAGGCACGAATCGTCGCTCAACAAACTTTACTAACATGAAGGGTGGCACCATCCGAATGGAACTTCCCCTTTATAGTGCCGTCGTATGTGTTGTACGTCACTGCGCTTTGCTTGAACATTTTTTTAAATGATCGTGTGTACGCAAGACAGGCTTGAGAGGAAACATGAAAAAAAACTATGAGAAAAACGTCGGTTTAAAAAATGGCATGAAAAACGATTGTGTGTACGCCGCATAATAGGTGGTTGAGAAATGAGATGTGTAATTTATGCTCCTAGAACGCCTGAAGATGCTACTTCAATGTAGGTCCTCTGTATGTGGCCAGGCTGTGTAGAAGTCTCACACATGTGGTATTGTTGTACTCAGGAGGAGTAACAGAATGTATTTTGGGGTGTCATTTTTGCTATCTAAATGCTATGTGTTGGAAATATCTTATAAACGGACAACTTTGTGTAAAAAAAATGCGTTTTAATTTTTTTTCCACATTTTCCAAAAACTTCTGGAAAAAAAATGAACCCTTCAAAAGACTTAATATGCCTCATAGGTTATACGTTGGGGTGTTAGCTTTTCAAAATGGGGTCATTTTGTGGGTGTTTCCATTGTCCTGGTGCTCCAGGGCCTTCAAAAGTGTACTCACCAAAAAGGGGTTATTTGGGGGGCATTTGTACTTTCCTGGCTTGTTAAGGTCTCAAGAAATGAGATAGGCCGCCAGTACATCAGATGTGATACATTTTTTATGATTTGCGCTATAGTTGTAGACTCTAAAACTTTCACACAGACCAAATCATTTCCACAAATTTGGGGTTATTTTTATCAAAGATATGTAGTGTAGCGCCACCCCCAGTTAAGAGAGCCGCTGGTTTGAATTTGAGTACAGCTCCACCAACCCCAACCCCAATCTTGTATAGTCCCCTGTGGCACAGTTAGTCTAGGGGGTGTTTTCCATCGCAGTCTACACCTAGTAACATACACACTTTAACCCCAGATTAAGTATAAGCTCTATGAGTAATGATAACACAGTGATGCAAGTGGCAAGGTATAACAGCTTTACTTTAGGTTAAAAGGGCATGGGTTAAAACATAACATGTAACTGGCTTGCAGAGCCCTGCAGCAATAGATGGAATATATATGTGGCAATAGCACAGCGCGGTAATCCACCACGTGCAGCTATTGCTATCTACGTGCCCTATGGCGCACTAAACAATATTCTATCTCCCCTCCCTAGTCAGGCCTGACATGGAATCAAACTCAGTCTTATGAATAAAGATTTATTCGCATGCAAACTTGAAATGGTGGTGCACGTTCAGGAACAGTATTGTAATCCACAAAGTAGGCAGTAAAAAGGAACACTATGCTGGAGACCCTTTAACTCTGTCCTGCAACCGGTCTCCAGCAGAAACAGCAAACAAATGAACGGTGGGCCAAGGCAGTCTATAGGCCTAAACACAATACAACCGTTTGGATTGAGCAGGTGCTCGCTCACCACTCCGGACGCGATCCCAGTCCGGGACTTCCACCTGCTGTGTCTCCACACACAGCGTCCGCAACGATCGGGTCCCCGATCCAACTGATGTCCGCAGCAAACTCTGTCAGGTGCCACCCAGGCTCTGCAGCGGGAGGGAAGGCTCTTTGGAAATTGCGCAAGGCCCCAGGCTTCAGGCCTTGCACTGCAGCAGATCCGCACAGGAAGAAGCTGTTGCTAGCAGCGCGGTGTCCAAAGATGCCGAGCTCTGCCTCGCCTCCTTCTTAAATAGTCCCTCCCATAAGTCTTTGCGGTGGCAACACTGCACCCTGGGTGCCAAACAGGACTCTGGGAGATGTAGTTCCAAGAGTCTTAAAGGAGACCCCGCTACACACTCCCCCCACTTGAATTCTTTGGTCTTTTAGCATACACTACGTACAATTCTAGTCAATGCTGTGTACGATGTCAGCAAAGGGAACTCCCACCAAAACTGAGGGGTTGAATTCCCTTGCCCACAGGTCACACTATCATGAGTGGCCTGCCTAACTGTGCCAGAGGATGAATTGGGGTTGCCCTCCACCAAATGAACAGTGGAGGGAACTGGATGCTCTGTACTCCTCCTTGCAGTGACCACTGCCTCCTCTGAGCTCTCCCCCATTTGTGAGTAAGTTAACTTCTTGGGGGGTCTTATGACTCTTTTAGCTCTTTGCTCTCTTGGGACTTCTGGCTGGAACACTGCAGACTCCTCTTCTGGAACAGGCTTGAGGGATTCCGCTGGCTCTGAAACACTTAGTTCAGGATCCTGGAGGTACATAGATTCCCTTGGGTCCTCCTCTGAGTATGTGTCACAGGCATCTTCCCAGCAATCTGACAAAGGGCTGGATGGAACGAATTAAGTAGCTTCCGCATTCAGTGTTCTGTCTATAGTATCTTTGGCAGGAGGAAGATCTATAGCAGAAGTTCCCGGAGAGGGGGAAGGCCATAGCCAATCAAGTTCCTGTCTCTCATCTTCACCTTGCTCAGAGGTCTCTACATCTTGATTTTGGGAGGACTGGGACCGAGTGTTTGGCCTCGGGGTATCCAGAATGGAGTCTGTGCTTGAGGAGTCCCTTGCAGGAGGTATCCGAACTGCTTCAGCAAGTGGGAGTAAGTGGTTTCGATGCCAAGTCTTCAATGGGCCCACCTTCCCTTCTGGCTTCAATTTATAGACAGGTAGGCCCGGCAGCTTCTTACAAATGACATAGGGTTCAGGTCTCCATCTGTCTGCAAGCTTGTGCTTCCCAGGGACTCCCAGGTTTCGTAGAAGAACTCGGTCTCCTGGTTGCAGGTCCTGGATTCGAACCTTCAGGTCGAAGTTCTTCTTGTTGCGGGCCCCCCTTTGGTCTGAAGCCGCTTGGGCTTGTTCATAGGCCACCTTCAAGCTGTGTCTGAGTCTGTCCACATATCCCTTGTGAGATGTGGCTGAGGAATGGTCTATGGAGGTACCAAAGGCCAGGTCTACTGGTAATCTTGCTTCTCTCCCGAACATGAGACGGTAAGGGGAGTAGCCTGTAGCATCACTTGTGGTACTATTGTAAAGCGTGGACTGTAGCCGCTATGTGCTTGCTCCAATGTTGTTTCTCCTCGCTACTCAGGGTCCCCAACATATTGAACAGAGTTTGGTTGAACCTCTCCGGTTGAGCATCCCCTTGTGGGTGGTAAGGAGAGGTTCGGGTCTTCTTGATCCCTAAGGAATCCCGGAGCTTCCGAATCAGCCGACTTTCAAAGTCTCTCCCTTGGTCTGAGTGAAGTCGCTGTGGTAGCCCATAATGGACGAAATACTTCTCCATAAGTACTTTGGCCACCGTGGAAGCCTTCTGGTCTTTGGTTGGGAAAGCCTGGGTATACCGGGTGAAATGATCAGTTACTACCAGAACATTTCCTAGTCCACTCAGGTCGGGTTCGAGGCAAAGAAAATCAATGCATACCAGATCAAGTGGGCTTTGGCTTTGCAGATGGCCCATTGGGGCAGCTTGATGAGGTAAAGTCTTTCTCTGGATGCATCGTGCACATGAATGGCAGTATTCTTCAACTTCGGCCCTCATGCAGGGCCAATAGAAACGGTTCCTAACCAGTTGGAAGGTCCTTTCCGCCCCTAGGTGTCCATGATTGTCATGCAGGGCAACCAAGACAGTCTCTCAGTGTTTCTCAGGGAGAAACAGTTGCCATTTGTCTTCCAGGTCATCAGAGGGGCCCCTTCGGTAGACCACTCCCTGATGCACCTGCAACCTGTCCCACTCTTTCCTCAACAGGCGAGCTTCCTTTGAAGCATGGCACAAGAGTCTATTTGGATCCTGATTCTCCAGGGCCTCCAGAACCAATCTCCCAATGGGGTCTTCCAATTGGTCACATCTCAACTCCTTCTTCGACAGTTTTGGCAGATTATCTTCTTCCAACTGGGTTACCCCACAGTATTGCTTGGGAACTCCTACCATGGTAACTCCTATCTCTTCTGCCCTTGAGCCCCCTCTGGCTTAAAGTTGAGCCCCTTGGCAAAGGGCCCTCACCCCGTCAGGTACCACTTGGGTCCAGTCTTCTGTATCACTGGTAGGGGCATGAGATCTTCTAGACAGGGCATCTGCGTCTCGATTCCCAGCGCCAGGCCTGTATTTCAGGCTGAAATTGAACCCAGACAGTGCAGCCAGCCATCTATGTCCTGTGGCATCCAGTTTTGTTGTGGTGAAGAGATAAGTAAGGGGGTTGTTGTCGGTTTTCACAGTGAATTCTGCCCCATACAGGTAGTCTTTAAGTTTGTCAACTACCGCCCACTTGAGGGCCAGGAACTCCAGGTTATGAGTGGGGTAGTTCTTTTCAGAGGGGGTCAGACTTCTGCTCACGTAGGCAATGGGTCGCAGTTGTCCTTCATGCTCCTGATAGAGCACTCCTCCCAGACCGTCATGACTGGCATCTACGTGGAGTTCATAAGGTCTCTTTGGGTCTGCATAGGCCAAGACAGGGGCGGTGGTTAGGCTTTTTTTTAACATCTGAAAGGCCTCTTCACACTTTTGGTTCCACTGGTCTTGGACTGACTCTCCCGGCTTCCTGGGACCCGAGTCATCCTCTTCTCCTTCCGTCTTGAGTAGCTCATTCAGGGGTCTGGCAATTCGGGCAAACCCCTCCACGAACCTTCTATAATAGGAACAGAACCCCAGGAAGGATCTGAGTTCTGTTACCGTGGTAGGCCGTGGCCAGGAAGTAACTGCCTCCAACTTCTCAGGGTCTGTGGCTACCCCTTCTTCAGACACTATGTGTCCCAGATAGTTAACAGAAGATTGGTAGAATCTACACTTCTCGGGCGAAAGCTTGAGTCCCTCCTCACTGAGTCTTCTCAAAACTTTCTCCAGCCTCTCCTCATGTTCTTCCAAGGTCCTCCCGAAGACAATGACATCGTCCAAGTCCACAAGGACCTCGATAAGGTTCATGTCTCCTACAGTCTTTTCCATGAGACGTTGGTAGGTGGCTGGGGCTCCGGACAGTCCCTGGGGCATTCGGTCGAATTCAAAGAACCCCACTGGGGTTATGAAGGCTGTCTTCTCCTTGTCTTCCGGATGCATAGGGATCTGATAGTATCCACTCTTGAGGTCCATCACGCTGAACCACTTGGCTCCAGACAAGCTCTGTAGGGCATCCTCTATCCTCGGAGTGGTGTACTGGTCAGGGATGGTTCTCCTGTTGAGGGTCCTGTAGTCTATACACAACCTCAACGATCCATTCTTTTTTCTGACTACTACTATCGGAGAGGCATAGGGACTTTTAGACTCCCGGGTCACACCGGTCCTCCTGAGTTCGCCAAGTTGTTCCCTCAGATCTTCCAGGTCTGCTAATGGGACTCGCCTGACTCTCTCCCTGAAGGGCTTGTCTTCCTGGAGGCGGATTTGATGGGTGGCACTCCTTGCACACCCCACATCAAACTCATCTTGAGAGAAGATCTTCTTCCACCTGGTCAACTGGGCCTTGGCTCTCTCTTTCCAAGCCCTGGGTAGGTTTGGGTTCTCCATGGAGAGTTTCTCCTTCACCCGTCTTCTCCGCATCCGACAGAGCAACTGGGGTAGCAGGGCTCACCTGGCCCAGCAACATCCTGGCTGGGATCTTCATGGGGCCATCCGTAGTATTCCTGACACTCACAGGGACCTTATAGTGGGCCTTCTTTAGAGCCCTCAGTGGGACCACTTCTGGGATTACTTCCAAACCCGAGTGTTCTTCCCTTGGATCTGGTTCCAACATGACAAAGGGTCCAGGTTGCTCCCAAGTAAGCTTCACAGTGGCTCTGAGACAGGTTACTTCGCCGGGCTACAACACCACTCCGTTCTTCTCAAGTCTCCAGACCTTCCCCACCCCCTCTTCCAGGGCCTTCTGCTCCAGGACCAACCGCTGGTAGGCTGTCTTCAAGATGGGGTGAATCTTGGTGGCGGCCGAGTCTTTCCTGCTTTCAAGAGGGATCAGAAGCCTCCGGACCAGGTCCGTGTTCGTTCCTATTATTAAGGAACTCTTGCTGGCTCCAGGTGGCCAAGGGCACACAACTGCCAGAGTATCAAACACTTCAACCTTCCCGGCCACAGATGGGTCGAAGGTCAGTTTTATGGGCAGGTAGCCATCATAAGGGAAGCTCTGGGTCCCGATTCCCCAGATTTCTAGTTCTTCTATCTTCTTGATGGGTAGGGGACTTAAGTGTTTGTCATAAAAGTCCCAATACAACAGGGTCACCTGTGCCCCTGTATCCAATATGGCTTTTGTGTAAACTCCCTCCACTTGAATGGGCACTATGGGGGATGGGCCCACCAGCTTCTCTGGATATCACTTCAAAGGGGTCTCTTTCCTTAGATATTTGCGGTTCCCTTTTGGACTTCCTTTTTTCCACTTCTCTTTGGACTTAAGCCTCTCCTGGGCCTGGTATGCATTGATCTCCCTCCTGTTAACGGGTGTAACTACCCACTGAGGGACATTACACTCTTTCCTTGGGGTACGTTCCCACTGAGGAACCTTGTGTTTTTTCTGAGGGGTCTTGTCCTCTCTTTTCTTGGGCTTCTCATTCAGTTTGGAGCTCACTGAAGATGATGGGCACCCAGTTGACTCCTTCACCGGGGCCCTCTGAAGTTTTCCCGCCGGCTTGCGGTTGCCTGCTTTCTTTTTCTTGGGACTGGAACATACAGCTGCAATATGGCCAATCCCTCCACAGTTAAAACAGATCACGTCCCCCCAGTCTTGTAGGAGAATGGGCACTGAAGCATCTGGGAACAACTCCTTCTTCGGTCCCTCTCTCTCAGGAACCCTTGAATCTTTTGTAATCAGGGAGGTCAGCATCTCTAACACCTGAGACATCTGCGATTTTAAAGCGTCTACTTCTGGGTCTCTTTCTTTTGTCATCACCGAGTTGACTATCACTGGTGCAGCAGAAGTATGTGCCTTGATCACTTGTTGATCCATCTGTAGTGACTCCTCGTCCCTAATAATTTTATTAGATCAGAGTAAGTCAGTGACATCCCCCCTCCTGAGGTTTTCAGGTGAAGCCAGACTGGATCCGAGCGTAATGCTCCCTTTAACACTTGCTTCATTCTTGCCGCATCTGTGTCTTGGGGCAACATCCCTTTCTTCAACACGATCTTACAAAGCATCTTGTTGAGTCTTCTTACATACTCTGAAAGCTTCTCATTCGGCTGTTGGAAAGTATGTTCGAATTCAGTGGCGGCTGGTGAAGTTTTAGGTTGGGGGGGCGCCAGACCCCGCCCTTCCTTTTTGACTACTCCCACTTGGTGGAAATGGGCGTGGTTTCAGTAAAATAGTGGGCGTAGCTCTAAGGTGGGAGGAAGAGAGAGAGAGAGAGATCTTCAACATATGCAGCCTCTGTTCCCCATCAAATGCAGCCTCTGTCCCCCATCAAATGCAGCCTGTGCAGCCTCTGTTCCCCATCAAATGCAGCCTGTCCCCCCATCAAATGCAGCCTGTGCAGCCTCTGTTCCCCATCAAATGCAGCCTGTACCCCATCAAATTCAGCCTGTGCAGCCTCTGTTCCCCATCAAATGCAGCCTGCCCCCCATCAAATGCAGCCTGTCCCCCATCAAATGTAGCCTGTCCCCCATCAAATGCAGCCTGTCCCCCATCAAATGCAGCCTGTCCCCCATCAAATGCAGCCTCTGTTCCCCATCTAATGCAGCCTCTGTTCCCCATCAAATGAAGCCTGTCCCCCATCAAATGCAGCCTGTGCAGCCTCTGTTCCCCATCAAATGCAGCCTTTGTTCCCCATCAAATGCAGCCTGTCCCCCATCAAATGCAGCCTCTGTTCCTTATCAAATGCAGCCTGTCCCCCATCAAATGCAGCCTGTCCCCCATCAAATGTAGCCTGTCCCCCATCAAATGTAGCCTGTTCCCCCATCAAATGCAGCCTGTGCAGCCTGTCCCCCATCAAATGTAGCCTGTTCCCCCATCAAATGCAGCCTGTCCCCCATCAAAGGCAGCCTGTCCCCCATCAAAGGCAGCCTCTGTTCCTTATCAAATGCAGCCTGTCCCCCATCAAATGCAGCCTGTCCCCCATCAAATGCAGCCTGTCCCCCATCAAATGCAGCCTCTGTTCCCCATCTAATGCAGCCTGTCCCTCATCAAATGAAGCCTGTCCCCCATCAAATGCAGCCTGTGCCGCCTCTGTTCCCCATCAAATGCAGCCTTTGTTCCCCATCAAATGCAGCCTGTCCCCCATCAAATGCAGCCTGTCCCCCATCAAATGCAGCCTCTGTTCCTTATCAAATGCAGCCTGTCCCCCATCAAATGTAGCCTGTTCCCCATCAAATGTAGCCTGTTCCCCATCAAATGTAGCCTGTTCCCCCATCAAATGCAGCCTGTGCAGCCTCTGTTCCCCATCAAATGCAGCCTGCCCCCCATCAAATGCAGCCTGTCCCCCATCAAATGTAGCCTGTTCCCCATCAAATGCAGCCTGTCCCCCATCAAATGCAGCCTGTCCCCCATCAAATGCAGCCTGTCCCCCATCAAATGTAGCCTGTTCCCCCATCAAATGCAGCCTGTCCCCCATCAAATGTAGCCTGTTCCCCCATCAAATGCAGCCTGTCCCCCATCAAATGCAGCCTGTTCCCCCATCAAATGCAGCCTCTGTTCCCCCATCAAATGCAGCCTGTGCAGCCTCTGTTCCCCATCCCCATCAAATGCAGCCTGTCCTCCATCAAATGTAGCCTGTCCCCCATCAAATGTAGCCTGTTCCCCCATCAAATGCAGCCTGTGCAGCCTCTGTTCCCCATCAAATGCAGCCTGCCCCCCATCAAATGCAGCCTGTCCCCCATCAAATGTAGCCTGTTCCCCCATCAAATGCAGCCTGTGCAGCCTCTGTTCCCCATCAAATGCAGCCTGTCCCCCATCAAATGTAGCCTGTTCCCCCATCAAATGCAGCCTGTCCCCCATCAAATGCAGCCTGTCCCCCATCAAATGCAGCCTGTCCCCCATCAAGTGCAGCCTCTGTTCCTTATCAAATGCAGCCTGTCCCCCATCAAATGCAGCCTCTGTTCCTTATCAAATGCAGCCTGTCCCCCATCAAATGCAGCCTCTGTTCCCCATCTAATGCAGCCTGTCCCCCATCAAATGCAGCCTGTCCCCCATCAAATGCAGCCTGTCCCCCATCAAAGGCAGCCTGTCCCCCATCAAATGCAGCCTGCCCCCCATCAAATGCAGCCTGTCCCGCATCAAATGTAGCCTGTTCCCCCATCAAAGGCAGCCTGTGCAGCCTCTGTCCCCCATCAAAGGCAGCCTGTCCCCCATCAAATGCAGCCTCCGTTCCCCATCAAATGAAAGCCGAAATGTTGAAAATGACATTCAGAATCACAATAAAGTTGATAAGGGGGGGGGGGGCGGCCGAGCGCCGAGACATGAATCACACTGTTGCATCAGGAACTACATTACATTTACATTACAGTTAATAAGCATGGGGGGGGAGGGGGTGCCGCCAAACGCAGAGAAATATTTCACACAGCGGGACTTAGCTTTTTGTGTGTTGTTCTCCCCTTGTGTCTTGGATGGGTCCGCTCTGTCCTCATACTTCCTGTTTTCTCTTCTCTCTCGGGTGCAATGAGAGAAGAGAAAACAGGAAGTGACATCATGATCTAACAGATGTCAATCAAACTGCCCGGCCGTAGTAATAGATACTACGAGCGCCGGGCAGTAGCTGTGGCGCTTCGGTACACGCCACAAGCTGGAACAAAAGCCCGCAAATGAAGCGCCGCGTCTGCAATCTCGTGATTGCATTGACGTGGCGCTTCCCATAATGCACGTGGCCGGCGCCACATAGTGCATTTAGCACAAGGACATTTTTTTGAAAAAAAAATGTCCTTAAAGGGGCAGTATTAAAAAAATATATTTTTTTTTTTTGTGACTACAGGAGGGGGGGGGGGGGGCGGCGCCCGGGCGCCCCCTATGGACGGGCCGCCACTGTTCGAATTGGTACACTAATTCTGTCACCTTCTCCAGCTGACCGAACTCCTCTTGTAACATGGCTAAACAGTCCTGGGCTGTGCAATCAGCATTGCCAAACCGGAAGCTTTTCACCGCTTCTGCTGCAGCGCCTTTCAAACTTTCTATCACACACTGTCTCTTCTGCGCTTCAGGCACCTCCCATGCCTCTACTTCTAATAGTGCCTGCTCAACCCAGGTATCGAAATCTTCTTCCCCTACAGGGACAGGAAGCTTCCCTGAGAATGTCTTTAGTCTGCGGTAGCTAGCCTCTACATGTACCGTACTTGTCCTCTGACACTTTGCTAGCAGATCCCCTAAGGCGTTTATTAATTCTGGTCCTATGGTAGTGACCGGTGCCGCCGGGGGCGTCACCCTTTCTTTTCTTTCAGGTGAGACACGGTGTGTCCCTTGTGGTGATCCTGTTGGGGATGGTTCCGTCTTGACGGTTATTGCGTGCGCCAACTTATAAGTTCTATTGTCTGGGGTGCGCACACATCTGCTCTTAAAGGTTTCCGGCATTCCGTCCCACCATTCTATCAGCGCATACTGATATGAGATGTTTGGGTCTGACTTCATGTCCATCACCCATGGTGTACAATCTGGGGACATTGACACCACCAGTTTCTCTACCGTCTCTGTTGACCATTCCTCCCCTGGGAGGCTGATGATCACCGACTAATCTGGTTCTGTCTTAGCTGCTTCGCACCACGCTTTAACTTCTAACGGGTCCATGCCGGTACTTTGGGCGCGTTCACCTGCTGTATCAGGATCCCGGACTCGAGAGCCCCCACGTGTAGCACCACCCCCAGTTCAGAGAGCCGCTGGTTTGAATTTTCGGGCCCTGAGTACAGCTCCACCAACCCCCGGCAATCTTGTATAGTCCCCTGTGGCACAGTTAGTCTAGGGGGTGTTTTCTATCGCAGTCTACACCTAGTAACATACACACTTTAACCCCAGATTAAGTATAAGCTCTATGAGTAATGATAACACAGTGATGCAAGTGGCAAGGTATAACAGCTTTACTTTAGGTTAAAGGGGCATGGGTTAAAACATAACATGTAACTGGCTTGTAGAGCACTGCAGCAATAGATGGAATATATATGTGGCAATAGCACAGCGCGGTAATCCACCACGTGCAGCTATTGCTATCTACGTGCCCTATGGCGCACTAAACAATATTCTATCTCCCCTCCCTAGTCAGGCCTGACATGGAATCAAACTCAGTCTTATGAATAAAGATTTCTTTGCATGCAAACTTGAAATGGTGGTGCACGTTCAGGAACAGTATTGTAATCCACAAAGTAGGCAGTCAAAAGGAACATTATGCTGGAGACCCTTTAACTCTGTCCTGTAACCGGTCTCCAGCAGAAACAGCAAACAAATGAACGGTGGGCCAAGGCAGTCTATAAGCCTAAACACAATACAACCGATTGGATTGAGCAGGTGCTCGCTCACCACTCCGGACGCGATCCCAGTCCGGGACTTCCACCTGCTGTGTCTCCACACACAGCATCCGCAACGATCGGGTCCCTGATCCAACTGATGTCGGCAGCAAACTCTGTCAGGTGCCACCCAGGCTCCGCAGCGGGATGGAAGGCTCTTTGGAAGTTGTGCAAGGCCCCAGGCTTCAGGCCTTGCACTGCAGCAGATCCGCACAGGAAGAAGCTGTTGCTAGCAGCGCGGTGTCCAAATAGGCCGAGCTCCGCCTCGCCTCCTTCTTAAATAGTCCCTCCCATAAGTCTCTGCGGTGGCAACACTGCACCCTGGGTGCCAAACAGGACTCTGGGAGATGTAGTTCCAAGAGTCTTAAAGGAGACCCCGCTACAGTAGCAGTATAAATTGTGGCCAAAATGTTTTTTTTTTTAATTTCGGTCTTTTTTCATTTATAGCGCAAAAAATTAAAAACCCAAAGGTGATCAAATACCACCAAAACAAAGCTCTGTTTGTATGAAAAAAAGAACAAAAAAACATTTGGGTACAGTGTTGCATGACTGAGTAATTATCATTCAAATTGTGACAGCACTGAAAGCTGAAAATTGGTCTGGGCAGGAGGGGGGTTTAAGTGCCCAGAAAGCAAGTGGTTAACAATCATAAATCAAACTTTCACTTTTTAATACTTGGTTGCAAATCCTTTGCAGTCAATTACAGCCTGGAGTCTGTGATGCATAGACATCACCAGACGCTGGGTTTCATCCCTTGTGATGCTCTGCCAGGCCTCTACTGCAACTGTCTTCAGTTCCTGCTTGTTCTTGGGGCATTTTCCCTTCAGTTTTGTCTTCAGCGTGTGAAATGCATGCTCAATTGGATTCAGGTCAGGTGATTGACTTGGCCATTGCATA
Source organism: Rana muscosa (assembly GCA_029206835.1). Classification (NCBI taxonomy): domain Eukaryota; kingdom Metazoa; phylum Chordata; class Amphibia; order Anura; family Ranidae; genus Rana; species Rana muscosa. The sequence goes on from CM055128.1 coordinate 147,224,194, forward strand.
ACATTCCACTTCTTTCCCTTAAAAAACTCTTTGGTTGCTTTCGCAGTATGCTTCGGGTCATTGTCCATCTGCTCTGTGAAGCACCGTCCAATGAGTTCTGAAGAATTTGGCTGAATATGAGCAGATAATATTGCCCGAAACACTTCAGAATTCATCCTGCTGCTTTTGTCAGCAGTCACATCATCAATAAATACAAGAGAACAAGTTCCATTGGCAGCCATACATGCCCACACCATGATACTACCACCACCATGCTTCACTGATGAGGTGGTATGCTTTGGATCATGAGCAGTTCCTTTCCTTCTCCATACTCTTCTCTTCCCATCACTCTGGTACAAGTTGATTTTGGTCTCATCTGTCTATAGGATGTTGTTACAGAACTGTGAAGGCTTTTTTAGATGTTGTTTGGCAAACTCTAATCTGGCCTTCCTGTTTTTGAGGCTCACCAAAGGTTTACATCTTGTGGTGAACCTTCTGTATTCACTCTGGTGAAGTCTTCTCTTGATTGTTGACTTTGACACACATAAACCTACCTCCTGGAGAGTGTTCTTGATCTGGCCAACTGTTGTGAAGGGTGTTTTCTTCACCAGGGAAAGAATTCTTCGGTCATCCACCACAGTTGTTTTCCGTGGTCTTCCGGGTCTTTTGCTGTTGCTGAGCTCACCGGTGCGTTCTTTCTTTTTAAGGATGTTCCAAACAGTTGATTTGGTCACACCTAATGTTTTTGCTATCTCTCTGATGGGTTTGTTTTGTTTTTTCAGCCTAATGATGGCTTGCTTCAATGAAAGTGACAGCTCTTTGGATCTCATATTGAGAGTTGACAGCAACAGATTCCAAATGCAAATAGTACACTTGAAATTAACTCTGGACCTTTTATCTGCTCCTTGTAAATGGGATAATGAGGGAATAACTAAAGTGAATTGTGCTAACTTATAACTGTCCAATCCTATATCCCTATGTTTGTCAAAACAACTGAGTGTGTCAATCATGTGAACTTAATACTCTAATGAGGTATCCACAATTGCTTGTGTGATGCCAATATCAAATTATACTTGGCATCAACAACACTGTATCGTGCTGCGATTTTTAAAGTGCAATGTGCAAAAAAATATGTGTGTGTTGTGCCAAAGAAAACTTATATTATACATCGTTGAGTCCATCACATAAATATATAAATAAAGGGAGATATGCAGCAAAATATACTACAATAACCAAAATAGTCAAGGAAAAAACGCAAAAAAAGTGCACAAAGAGTCCTATGTGAACAATTCCTCTTTTCACAGGTGACTGGCCAGCTCAGTAGATTGCTTTAAGAAAGGCCTGGATACTTTCCTAAATGTACATAATATAACTGAGTACTAACAGTTATAGGTAAAGTTGATCCAGGGTAAATCCGATTGCCTCTCGGGGGATCAGGAAGGAATTTTTTCCCCTGCTGTAGCAAATTGGATCATGCTCTGCTGGGGTTTTTTGCCTTCCTCTGGATCAACTGTGGGTATAGAATTGGGTATATGGGATTGTACGATATTTTTTATTTTTTTTTATGGTTTAACTGGATGGACTTTGTCTTTTTTCAACCTGACTAACTATGTAACTATGTAACATGCTGTGCTTCCACCTTCACCGTCTGTGTACCTAGACCACCAGCAAGTAGAATGGCCACTCACCAGTAGGGATGAGCTCGGTGTTCGAGTCGAACATACGTTCGACTCGAACATCGGCTGTTCGATCGTTCGGCAAACATCGAACGATTTGGGCCGTTCGTGCCAAATTCGAGTGATGCGAACGGCCCACAATACACTGCACCATCGCAGTGCAATCCCGGCACTGTGATTGGCCAAGCATGCACTGTGACCCAGCATACTTGGCCAATCACAGCGCCGGCAGCTAGGAGAGCCATAATTGGCCACAGGCAGGTTGCCTGTGGCCAATTATAGCTCAGGGGGTTTAGCACACGCCCCACACTATAAAAGGCTGCCAGCGCGGCGGCCTTGTGTAGTGTGTTCCGGCGCAGGGAAAGAGAAGGATAGGCAGGGACAGTGTGATATTCTTTGTGCTATTCTTGTGTGCAGGGAGAGAGAAGGATTGGCAGGGAGAGTGTCAGTGTCATATTCTTTGCTAAACCTTGTGTGCAGGGAGAGAGAAGGATAGGCAGGGGACAGTGTCAGTGTCATATTCTTTGCTAAACCTTGTGTGCAGGGAGAGAGAAGGATAGGCAGGGAGAGTGTCAGTGTCATATTCTTTGATAAACCTTGTGTGCAGGGAGAGAGAAGGATAGGCAGGGGACAGTGTCAGTGTCATTGTTGCTAAGCCTCCTGCACAGTATACACCTGAAGCTAGCCCGTATTGCTGTGTTTTCCTGGTGTGTTACACCAACAGGCATTTGCAGCACTTACAGCAGGCGTAGTGTGATTCCTGCAAAATATACTCCTGAAACTACGCCTTATTGCTGTGTTTTCCTAGTGTGTTACACCAACAGGCATTTGCAGCACTTACAGCAGGCGTAGTGTGATTACTGCAAAATATACTTCTGAAGCTACGCCTTATTGCTGTGTTTTCCTAGTGTGTTACACCAACAGGCATTTGCAGCACTTACAGCAGGCGTAGTGTGATTCCTGCAAAATATACTCCTGAAGCTACGCCTTATTGCTGTGTTTTCCTAGTGTGTTACACCAACAGGCATTTGCAGGACTTACAGCAGGCGTTGTGTGATTACTGCAAAATATACTTCTGAAGCTACGCCTTATTGCTGTGTTTTCCTAGTGTGTTACACCAACAGGCATTTGCAGCACTTACAGCAGGCGTAGTGTGATTACTGCAAAATATACACCTGAAGCTAGCCCGTATTACTGTGTTTTCCTGGTGTGTTACACCAACAGGCATTTGCAGCACTTACAGCAGGCGTAGTGTGATTCCTGCAAAATATACTCCTGAAGCTAGCCCGTATTGCTGTGTTTTCCTGGTGTGTTACACCAACAGGCATTTGCAGCACTTACAGCAGGTGTAGTGTGATTCCTGAAAAATATACTCCTGAAGCTAGCCCGTATTGCTGTGTTTTCCTGGTGTGTTACACCAATAGGCATTTGCAGCACTTACAGCAGGCGTAGTGTGATTACTGCAAAATATACACCTGAAACTAGCCCGTATTACTGTGTTTTCCTGGTGTGTTACACCAACAGGCATTTGCAGCACTTACAGCAGGCGTAGTGTGATTCCTGCAAAATATACTCCTGAAGCTAGCCCGTATTGCTGTGTTTTCCTGGTGTGTTACACCAACAGGCATTTGCAGCACTTACAGCAGGTGTAGTGTGATTCCTGCAAAATATACTCCTGAAGCTAGCCCGTATTGCTGTGTTTTCCTGGTGTGTTACACCAACAGGCATTTGCAGCACTTACAGCAGGCGTAGTGTGATTCCTGCAATATATACACCTGAAGCTAGCCCGTATTGCTGTGTTTTCCTAGTGTGTTACACCAACAGGCATTTGCAGCACTTACAGCAGGCGTAGTGTGATTCCTGCAAAATATACTCCTGAAGCTAGCCCGTATTGCTGTGTTTTCCTGGTGTGTTACACCAATAGGCATTTGCAGCACTTACAGCAGGCGTAGTGTGATTCCTGCAAAATATACTCCTGAAGCTAGCCCGTATTGCTGTGTTTTCCTGGTGTGTTACACCAACAGGCATTTGCAGCACTTACAGGAGGTGTAGTGTGATTCCTGCAAAATATACTCCTGAAGCTAGCCCGTATTGCTGTGTTTTCCTGGTGTGTTACACCAACAGGCATTTTCAGCACTTACAGCAGGCATAGTGTGATTCCTGCAAAATATACACCTGAAGCTAGCCCGTATTGCTGTGTTTTCCTGGTGTGTTACACCAACAGGCATTTGCAGCACTTACAGCGGGCATAGTGTGCTTCCTGCAAAATATACTCCTGGAGCTAGGCCTTATTGCTGGTTTTCCCATCTCCCTGCAGGCCATTAGAATGTCTGGAAGGCAAACAAGGAGAGGCAGACAGTCAGGAGCCAATAAAAGAGGGCAAGCAGGCTCTGTGTCTAGAGACAACAGTGCTGGTCGTGGACGCGGTGCATCGCCATCAGCACGTGGCCATGGGACACGCTTGTCCTTCTTTTCGGCAGCTGGACATGTTGAGCCGCATCATGCCGAAGACTTGGTAGAGTGGATGACCAAGCCCTCCTCATCCTCCTCATCCTCTCTCACCCAGGCTCAGGGTACTGGCAAAGCAGCTGCCAAAGCGTCCTCTTCCCTGGTATCAATGTCATCATCAGTCACTCCTTCCCTAGACCCACCATGTCCTCCTGAGGAGTCCCCCGAACTGTTTGAGCACAGTGTTGGGTATATGCTCCAGGAGGATGCCCAGCGTTTCGAAGGGTCTGATGATGATACCCAGCTAGAGGAAGGCAGTAGCGTGAGAGCAGAGAGAGGGGATGCTCAAGAAGGACACCAATCTGGCAGTCATGTTCCAGCAGCTGCAGCATACTGCCAGATTGGCTCCAGTGATGAGGAGGGAGGGGATGATGAGGTCACTGACTCCACGTGGGTGCCTAATAGGAGAGAGGAGGAGGAGGAGGATGAGTAGGAGGCACATCTCCAATGAAGCAGGATGCCCTCGGGGGGCCAGCGTAAGGGCAGCACACCGACGGAATCACACCGCAGAGCTCCGCCTGTGCAGGGCGCTGCCTCTGCCCGTTATTCCAAAAGTTCTTTGGTGTGGGCCTTTTTTGAGTCGAGTGCATCAGATCGCACCGCTGCTATTTGCAACATATGTCTCAAGCGTATATCGCGTGTCCAAAACATCAGCCGCTTGGGCACCACATGCTTGACCAGACATATGTTGACCTGCCATGCAGCTCGTTGGCAAGCCTACCTTAAAGACCCACACCAAAGAACAAAGCGGACCTCTCCTTGCACCGCATCAGCTGGGATCTCCAACCCCACTATACCTTCAGTCCTCTCTGAAACCTGCACTGAGAGGAATGAAGGTGTAGAATTAGGTGTGTCACAGCCAAGTACTTGCGGGCACTCTGCTAGCAGTACACCGACGTCCGATTCTAGCAGGCAAATTTCCCTGCCCCAGCTGCTGGACCGTCAAAAGAAGTTCACTGCCAGCCATCCACATGCCCAGTGGTTGAATGCTAGCTTGGCTGAATTGCTAGCGCTTCAACTGCTGCCTTTTCAGTTGGTAGACTCGGCCCCCTTCCGTGAGTTTGTGCAATGTGCGGTTCCTCAGTGGCAGGTTCCCAAACGCCACTTTTTCTCACGGAAGACGATTCCGGCTCTCTACCGGCATGTGAAAGGCAATGTCTTGGCCTCGCTGGACAGGGTGGTCAGCGGTAAGGTGCATATTACCGCTGACTCATGGTCCAGCAGGCATGGACAGGGACGTTACCTTTCTTTCACAGCCCATTGGGTCACTCTTTTGGCAGCTGGGAAGGATGCAGGACAAGGTGCAGTAGTGTTGGAGGTTGTTCCGCCGCCACGCCTCCAAAATGCTACTACTGGTTGTGACACACCTCTCTCCTCCACCCCCTCCTCTTCTTCTTCCTCCATGGCCTCTTCCTGTGCTTTGTCCTCAGAACCAGCGGTGCTCCGTAGGCGTTCAAGGGGCTACGCAAGTACGCAGGCAAAAAGATGCCATGCCGTGCTTGCGCTGGTGTGTTTGGTGGACAGGAGCCACACTAGGGCAGAGGTTCTGTCTGCTCTGCAGGGGCAGGCCGAGAGGAGGTTGACGCCACGCCAGCTTAAGCCAGGAATGGTGGTTTGCGACAATGGCACCAACCTCTTCTCGCCCTCCGACAGGGACAACTGACCCATGTGCCCTGTGTGGCTCACGTCCTTAACCTGGTGGTGCAGCGGTTCTTGGGCAGGTTCCCGGGCTTACAGGATGTCCTGAGGCAGGCCAGGAAAGTCTGTGTGCATTTCCGCAGATCTTATAATGCCAGTGCTCGCCTGGCTGAGCTGCAAAAGGAGTTGAACCTGCCCAAGAACCGCCTTATATGTGACATGCCCACCAGGTGGAACTCAACGTTGGCCATGCTGCAGCGGCTGCACACGCAGCAGAGGGCCATCAATGAGTACCTGTGCGACTATGGCACCAGGACAGGTTCAGGGGAGCTCGGTTTATTTTCACCACGCCAGTGGGGCATGATCAGGGATGCATGCACTGTCCTGGCACCATTTGAGGAGGCCACAAGGATGGTGAGCAGTGACAGTGCATGCATCAGTGACACTGTACCTCTTGTCCACCTGTTGGAACATACGCTGCGTGGAATAATGGACAGGGCACTTGAGGCAGAACAGAGGCATGAAGAGGAGGACTTCCTTGCCTCTCAAGGCCCCCTTTACCCAGACAGTGTTCCTTTTGTCCCACCGATCGCACAGGAAGAGGAGGAGGAGGAAGAGGAGGAGGAGGAGGAGGATTGTGTCAGCATGGAGGTGGAGCCTGGCACTCAGCATCATCAGCAGCAGTCTTTTAGGGATGATTTACAGTCCCAAGAAACCCGTGGACTTGTACGTGGCTGGGAGGAGGTGGCTGCGGATCATGTCGTTCTTAGTGACCCAGAGGACTCCGGACCGAATGCCTCAGCTAACCTACGCTGCATGGCCTCCCTGATCCTGCAAAGTCTGCGGAAGGATCCTCGTATTCTTCGGATCAAGGAGAGGGACCATTACTGGCTGGCCACTCTCCTTGATCCACGGTACAAGGGTAAGGTTGTGGACCTTATCTTACCATCGCAGAGGGAGCAGAGGATGAGACAACTCCAGGAGGCCTTGCAGAAAGGTCTGTTCAATGCGTTCCCAGAGACTGGGAGGTTACAAACTCCTGGTCCTGGACAACGAGTTGCTGAGGCTTCGGTCAGTCAAAGAAGGAGCGGTGGGGAAGGTGGCCATCTGACCGATGCGTTCGGACAATTCTTTAGTCCGCAACCCCAAGGTATTATCGGTTCCAGTAACCATCGCCAGCGTCTGATATACATGGTGCAGGAATACCTAGGGGTAGGGATGAGCTTCGTGTTCGAGTCGAACATACGTTCGACTCGAACATCGGCTGTTCGATCGTTCGACGAAGATCGAACGATTTGGGCCGTTCGCGCCAAATTCGAGTGACGCGAACGGCCCACAATGCACTACGCCATCGCAGTGTCATCCAGGCGCTGTGATTGGCCAAGCATGCACTGTGACCCCGCATGCTTGGCCAATCACAGCGCCGGCAGCGAGGAGAGCAATGATTGGCCACAGGCAGGATGCCTGTGGCCAATTATTGCTGAGGGTGTTTAGTACACGCCCCACACTATAAAAGGCCGCCAGCACGGCGGCCTAGTGTAGTGTGTTCCGGAGCAGGGAAAGAGCAGCATAGGCAGGGACAGTGACATTTATTTCTTTCTTGCTTAACCTGGATTCCTTTAGTTTAGGGAAAGAGAAGGATAGGTAGGGAGAGTGTCAGTGTGTTTTACTGTGCGAATCCTTGTTTCTAGGGACAAAGAAGGAAAGTGAGGGGAATTCTCCTTGTGCTATAGTGTGCTTTAAAAAAACATTTTTTCTAGGGACAGAAAACTCTAGGTAGGGAGAGTGTCAGTTTCTTTCACTGTGCGAGTCCTTGTTTCTAGGGACAAAGAAGGAAAGTGAGGGGAATTCTCCTTGTGCTATAGTGTGCTTTTAAAAAACATTTTTTCTAGGGACAGAAAACTCTAGGTAGGGAGAGTGTCAGTTTCTTTCACTGTGCGAGTCCTTGTTTCTAGGGACAGGGAAGGACAGTGAGTGAATTCTCCTTGTGCTATAGTGTGCTTTAAAAAAACATTTTTTCTAGGGACAGAAAACTCTAGGTAGGGAGAGTGTCAGTTTCTTTCACTGTGCGAGTCCTTGTTTCTAGGGACAAAGAAGGAAAGTGAGGGGAATTCTCCTTGTGCTATAGTGTGCTTTAAAAAAACATTTTTTCTAGGGACAGAAAACTCTAGGTAGGAAGAGTGTCAGTTTCTTTCACTGTGCGAGTCCTTGTTTCTAGGGACAGGGAAGGACAGTGAGTGAATTCTCCTTGTGCTATAGTGTGCTTTAAAAAAACATTTTTTCTAGGGACAGAAAACTCTAGGTAGGGAGAGTGTCAGTTTCTTTCACTGTGCGAGTCCTTGTTTCTAGGGACAGGGAAGGACAGTGAGTGAATTCTCCTTGTGCTATAGTGTGCTTTAAAAAACATTTTTTCTAGGGACAGAAAACTCTAGGTAGGGAGAGTGTCAGTTTCTTTCACTGTGCGAGTCCTTGTTTCTAGGGACAGGGAAGGACAGTGAGTGAATTCTCCTTGTGCTATAGTGTGCTTTAAAAAACATTTTTTCTAGGGACAGAAAACTCTAGGTAGGGAGAGTGTCAGTTTCTTTCACTGTGCGAGTCCTTGTTTCTAGGGACAGGGAAGGACAGTGAGTGAATTCTCCTTGTGCTATAGTGTGCTTTAAAAAAACATTTTTTCTAGGGATAGAAAACTCTAGGTAGGGAGAGTGTCAGTTTCTTTCACTGTGCGAGTCCTTGTTTCTAGGGACAGGGAAGGACAGTGAGTGAATTCTCCTTGTGCTATAGTGTGCTTTAAAAAAAACATTTTTTCTAGGGACAGAAAACTCTAGGTAGGGAGAGTGTCAGTTTCTTTCACTGTGCGAGTCCTTGTTTCTAGGGACAGGGAAGGACAGTGAGTGAATTCTCCTTGTGCTATAGTGTGCTTTAAAAAAACATTTTTTCTAGGGACAGAAAACTCTAGGTAGGGAGAGTGTCAGTTTCTTTCACTGTGCGAGTCCTTGTTTCTAGGGACAGGGAAGGACAGTGAGTGAATTCTCCTTGTGCTATAGTGTGCTTTAAAAAAACATTTTTTCTAGGGACAGAAAACTCTAGGTAGGGAGAGTGTCAGTTTCTTTCACTGTGCGAGTCCTTGTTTCTAGGGACAGGGAAGGACAGTGAGTGAATTCTCCTTGTGCTATAGTGTGCTTTAAAAAAACATTTTTTCTAGGGACAGAAAACTCTAGGTAGGGAGAGTGTCAGTTTCTTTCACTGTGCGAGTCCTTGTTTCTAGGGACAGGGAAGGACAGTGAGTGAATTCTCCTTGTGCTATAGTGTGCTTTAAAAAAACATTTTTTCTAGGGACAGAAAACTCTAGGTAGGGAGAGTGTCAGTTTCTTTCACTGTGCGAGTCCTTGTTTCTAGGGACAAAGAAGGAAAGTGAGGGGAATTCTCCTTGTGCTATAGTGTGCTTTTAAAAAACATTTTTTCTAGGGACAGAAAACTCTAGGTAGGGAGAGTGTCAGTTTCTTTCACTGTGCGAGTCCTTGTTTCTAGGGACAGGGAAGGACAGTGAGTGAATTCTCCTTGTGCTATAGTGTGCTTTAAAAAAACATTTTTTCTAGGGACAGAAAACTCTAGGTAGGGAGAGTGTCAGTTTCTTTCACTGTGCGAGTCCTTGTTTCTAGGGACAGGGAAGGACAGTGAGTGAATTCTCCTTGTGCTATAGTGTGCTTTAAAAAAACATTTTTTCTAGGGACAGAAAACTCTAGGTAGGGAGAGTGTCAGTTTCTTTCACTGTGCGAGTCCTTGTTTCTAGGGACAGGGAAGGACAGTGAGTGAATTCTCCTTGTGCTATAGTGTGCTTTAAAAAAACATTTTTTCTAGGGACAGAAAACTCTAGGTAGGGAGAGTGTCAGTTTCTTTCACTGTGCGAGTCCTTGTTTCTAGGGACAGGGAAGGACAGTGAGTGAATTCTCCTTGTGCTATAGTGTGCTTTAAAAAAACATTTTTTCTAGGGACAGAAAACTCTAGGTAGGGAGAGTGTCAGTTTCTTTCACTGTGCGAGTCCTTGTTTCTAGGGACAGGGAAGGACAGTGAGTGAATTCTCCTTGTGCTATAGTGTGCTTTAAAAAAACATTTTTTCTAGGGACAGAAAACTCTAGGTAGGGAGAGTGTCAGTTTCTTTCACTGTGCGAGTCCTTGTTTCTAGGGACAAAGAAGGAAAGTGAGGGGAATTCTCCTTGTGCTATAGTGTGCTTTTAAAAAACTTTTTTTCTAGGGACAGAAAACTCTAGGTAGGGAGAGTGTCAGTTTCTTTCACTGTGCGAGTCCTTGTTTCTAGGGACAAAGAAGGAAAGTGAGGGGAATTCTCCTTGTGCTATAGTGTGCTAAAGCATTCCTCATCAACCATCTTTGAAATCCTTGTTTTTTGGACAGTCAGGGAAATTGTCGTTGTGCTATTCTGTGCAAAAGCAATCATCCTCAACCATATTTAGAAATCCTTAAGTAAAGGGACAGAGAAGGACACCTGAAGGTAGCCCTTATTGCTTTTTTCCCATCTCCCTGCAGGCCATCTATTAGAATGTCTGGAAGGCAAACAAGGAGAGGCAGACAGTCAGGAGGCAATAAAAGAGGGCAAGCAGGCTGTCATGGAAACCCTGTCAGGAACAGACGCCCTGGACTTCCTGGTTCCTGCCCCCGCAGGTGACGCCCGAAGGGCTATTTAAACTCCTCACTTGCAGACAGTCCCTGCTGTCTGCTCTACAGCGTTTATCCCAAGTGACCTGATCTGCCTTGTTTACCTGTATCTGACCCGGCTTCCTGTGACCCTCCTGCTATCTGCCTGTACCTGACCATCGGCCTGTTTTCTGACTTCGGTATTGCCTGATCCTTTTGTGCCTCGCTGCCTGCCAGTTTACCCGACCCCGGCTTGTCTGACGATCCTGCCTGACCTTGGCTCTTGTTCACCTGCTGCTGCCTAGTGGTTCCAGTTTACCTGCTATGCCTCCTGGTCCGGGTCATCTGCTGAGTTCCTGGTTCCTGTCTGCTCATCTGTTGGTTCCTGTCTGCTCATCTGCTGGTTCCTGTCTGCTCATTTGCTGGTTCCTGTTCACCTGCTGCTGCCTAGTGGTTCCAGTTTACCTGCTGTGCCTCCCGGTCCGGGTCATCTGCTGAGTTCCTGGTTCCTGTCTGCTCATCTGCTGGTTCCTGTCTGCTCATCTGCTGGTTCCTGTCTGCTCATCTGCTGGTTCCTGTTCACCTGCTGCTGCCCAGTGGTTCCAGTCTACCTGCTGTGCCTCCCGGTCCGGGTCATCTGCTGAGTTCCTGGTTCCTGTCTACTCACCTTCTGCAGTTCCTGGTTCCTGTCTGCTCATCTGCTGGTTCCTGTCTGCTCATCTGCTGGCTCCTGTTCATCTGCTGCTGCCCAGTGGTTCCAGTCTACCTGCTGTGCCTCCCGGTCCGGGTCATCTTCTGAGTTCCTGGTTCCTGTCTACTCACCTGCTGTAGTTCCTGATTCCTGTCCACTCACCTGCTGTAGTTCCTGGTTCCTGCCTCCTCACCTGCTGGTTCCTGATCACCTGCGGTAGTTCTTGATCCTGCCAGGCACTCGTACCCCTTCCACCTCCGTGCTTCCTGTTATATCACCAGGGGCCGCCGGTGGGAGCCGTAAGGGAGGCCTCCCTCTGCTAACCGGGCTCGTCACCGTCAGGTACGTGACAGTAGCAGACAGCCATGTCTGAGCCCGAGCAGGGAGCCTCACCTATGGAGGAACTATGCCGACACCTGGCGGGACTGACCGAGGCCGTTAAGAGCCTCCAGCAAGGCTACACTCACCTGGAAGGACAAGTGCGGGCCCTCACCAACCCCGATGGAGCTCAAGGGGGTCCACGTGCCTCCACTTCTTCCGCCGGGGCAGGAGCTGCGCCCACGGTGGTCATGCTTCCCCCTGAACCCAGGGTCCCTACACCCGAAAGATTCTCCGGGGCCCGGAGCAAGTTCAGGGCTTTCCGGAACTCTTGTGAGTTGTACTTTGCCTTACAGCCCCGCACCTTTTCCTTAGAAGCTACCAAGGTGGGCTTTGTAATTTCGCTGCTTTCCGGAGACCCACAGAACTGGGCCCACCGCCTGCTAGAACGCAAAGATGCGTCCTTGGACAGCCTTACACTTTTTTTTGACGCCATTGCCCAATTGTACGAGGACCCTCAGCTCTCGGTCACTGCAGAGAACGCCCTGCGGACCCTTCAGCAGGGACGCAGAGCAGCGGAAGATTATGTAGCTGAATTCAGGCGCTGGAGCGCAGACACCAGCTGGAATGACGCTGCCCTCCGTCACCAGTTTCGCATAGGCCTTTCTGACCCATTGAAGGACGAACTGGCTAGGGTAGGAATACCAGAAAATTTGAACCTACTGATCGATCTGACAATTCAGATCGACTGACGCCTGAGGGAACGGAGGGTTGAGAGGGCCATGGGCTTCACCCGGCCGACCTGGATGCTTCCCCGGGTCCCCAGTCATCCGCACCCAGCTTCTGCAGCACCCTTGACCCCCTCGTACGATGCTCCTGAACCCATGCAGCTTGGGGTCCTCCGCCCTTCCCTTACTCCGGAGGAACGCCAACGCCGACGCGCGCACAACCTGTGCCTGTACTGCGGGGAGCCCGGTCACTTCGTTAGGAACTGTCCCCTGAAGTTCCGTAAGGGCTTGTCAGTATTCCCTGCTGTGATCAACCCTCAGACTAAATCCTCCTCTCACTTCGCTCTTTCTATCTCCCTGCAGCTCCCAGGAAGGACCCTGCAAGTCGTCGCAATTATTGACTCTGGGGCTTGTAGTTGCTTCATGGACTCAACTTTTGCCCGTACTCAACTTATTCCTCTACTTCCCAAGACCCATGGACTACGGGTTCACCTGGCTGATGGGTCCCTTATCAAGTCGGGGCCCGTGGTCGAAGAGACGGCTCCCCTACCTGTCACTGTCTTCTCCTCTACCGGGGTGCACCGAGAATATCTACGTCTGGATATTATCTCCTCTCCACTGTTCCCCATAATTCTCGGTATGCCCTGGCTACAAGCCCATAATCCTACCATTAACTGGGTCACGGGGGTGATCACGTTTCCTTCCTCCTACTGCCAACGGTCCTGTGGCTCACACAAACCCCCTGGGCCTGCCACCTTAATGTGTACCGACACTGAGGCCGGAATACGTCAGGCCATCCCTGACGCTTACCTGGACTTTCTCGATGTGTTTAGTAAACAGGGGGCAGAGACACTACCACCCCACCGAGCCTACGACTGCCCCATTGATCTACTTCCCGGAGCAGCTATTCCGTTCGGTAGGATTTTCCCTTTAACGGAGGTGGAACAGGGGGCCCTGAAGGACTACATCGATGAGAACCTTTTAAAGGGGTTCATTCGCCCCTCTACGTCGCCAGCAGGCGCAGGCATTTTCTTTGTAGAAAAGAAGGACCATACCCTCAGGCCATGTGTGGACTACCGTGAACTAAATAAGGTCACCATTAAAAATCGTTATCCTCTTCCTCTGGTACCAGAGTTGTTCCAAAGATTGGGAGCTGCCGTTATTTTCACTAAGCTTGACCTCCGGGGAGCCTATAACCTGGTCCGAATCAAGGAGGGCGATGAGTGGAAAACCGCCTTCCGCTCCCGGTTCGGACATTTCGAATATTTAGTGATGCCCTTCGGGCTGTGCAATGCCCCTGCCACCTTCCAGTATTTAATTAATGATGTTCTTCGGGACTTTTTAGATCTCTTTGTGATTGCTTATTTAGATGACATACTAATCTTCTCTTCCTCCCTTGACTCTCATCGCAGGCATGTCAGAAGTGTGTTAGACCGGCTTCGGCAGCATAAACTATATGCGAAGGCTGAGAAATGCGAGTTTGAGCGGGAGAGCATAGCATTTCTGGGATTAATCATCTCTGGCGAAGGCATCAGGATGGACCCACAGAAGATCACCGCAATCTTGGACTGGCCAGCGCCAGTGGATAAGAAGGGAATCCAACGGTTCGTTGGATTCGCCAACTTTTATCGTAAATTCATCCGGGGGTTCTCCGCCATCATTGCACCCATTACTCAGCTAACCAAGCAAGGTACCCGCTTCCACTGGTCCCCTGAGGCCCAAAAGGCCTTTGAGGATCTCAAAGGGCTCTTCACCTCTGCATCCATCTTAAAACACCCAGATTCCTCCCTACCATTTGTACTTGAGGTAGATGCTTCTGAGGTTGCAGTAGGGGCAATATTGTCACAGAGGCAAGGAACCAAGGCTTTGCTTCATCCGGTGGCTTTCTTTTCTCGCAAATTATCTGCGGCAGAAAAGAACTATGACGTGGGAGACCGGGAACTCTTGGCGATTAAGTCCGCCCTGGAAGAATGGAGGTACTTACTTGAAGGTGCTGCTCACCCGATCTTAGTATTCACCGACCATAAGAACTTAGAGTACCTGAAAACTGCAAAAAGACTAAAACCACGACAAGCCAAGTGGGCCCTGTTTTTTTCCCGGTTCTCCTTCCATGTGACATACCGCCCCGGTGCCAAGAACACTAAACCTGACGCCTTGTCCCGAATGTTTCATGGATCCAAAGAACTCTCCTCACCCGATACAATCCTCGCTCCTGGGAATTTTCTCCTACTTCAGGAGGACCTACTCTCCCGGATCAGACAAGCCACCACTAGACAGGAACCCTCTCCTGAACTGGATCTGCAAACCAAGGATGGATTACTCTGGCACCAAGACAGGATATTCATACCAGAAGAACTAAAGATAACTGTGCTAGAGCTCTGCCACGATCATGCCCTTGCTGGGCACTTTGGCGTGGCTAAGACCACTGAGTTGGTACAACGTACCTTCTGGTGGCCTCGACTACGCGAGGATTGCAGGAGGTTCATGGAGTCCTGTACTACATGTACCCGGAATAAAGGGTCCAGATCCAAAGCCTGGGGACTACTGAAGCCCTTACCCGTTCCAGAGAGACCTTGGAAAACGCTTTCTATCGACTTCATAGTTGAACTCCCCCCGGCTGAGAATCACACCACCATCTTTGTGATTGTGGACCGTCTGTCCAAGATGGCACATTTTGTTCCTATGAGAGGGACCCCCTCGGCCCCGGAAACTGCACAAATGTTCATTAAAGAAGTCGTCAGGCTCCACGGGGTACCTGCTAATATAGTCTCCGATCGGGGGGTACAATTTACCTCCCGGTTCTGGAGGTCCCTCTGCAAGACTCTGGGAATAGAGCTATCATTCTCTTCGGCTTACCACCCTCAAACCAACGGACAGACTGAGAGAACAAATCAGACCCTCGAGCAATATTTGCGTTGTTTCTCCTCCTTTGCTCAGAATGACTGGCTCTCCCTGCTTCCGCTAGCGGAGTTCTCCTACAATAACTCCATCCACTCCGCAACTAACCAGACCCCATTTTTTGCGAACTTCGGGTTTCACCCCACATTTCTGCCCAACTCTCTCCCTGAGTGCTCAGTGCCCGCAGTTCTGGAAAAAGTGAATTTCTTCTCCTCTAACAACCAGCTTCTACGCGAAGCCATGGCAAGAACTCAGGAGTATAACAAGACGGTCTACGACAGGAGGAGACGGGGTGAATTAGCGCTGGCACCGGGTGACCAAGTATGGCTTTCCACCATCAATCTAAGATTGGCTTGCCCGTCCAAGAAATTGGGCCCCAAGTTTCTAGGGCCTTTTCCTATCAAAAGGAAAATCAACGAGGTGGCCTACGAGCTGGAGCTCCCCGACTCCCTGAGGGTCCACCCTGTTTTTCATGTTTCTCTATTGAAACCGTCAGTCTCCAACCCATTCCCAGGTCGGACCCCGACTCGCCCTGATCCCGTCATCATAGACGGGGAACAGGAATTCGAGGTAGAAGCTATTTTAGACGCACGAAGAAGAAATAGCCAGAGTCAATTTTTAATAAAATGGAAGGGTTACGGACCAGAGGAGAACTCCTGGGAACCCGAAGAGAACATTCACGCCAAAGACCTGATACAAGCCTTCAGGAGGTCTCACCCCGAGAAGTTTGCTCCTAGGGGCATCCGGAGGCTGCCCCTTGGGGGGGGCAATGTCATGGAAACCCTGTCAGGAACAGACGCCCTGGACTTCCTGGTTCCTGCCCCCGCAGGTGACGCCCGAAGGGCTATTTAAACTCCTCACTTGCAGACAGTCCCTGCTGTCTGCTCTACAGCGTTTATCCCAAGTGACCTGATCTGCCTTGTTTACCTGTATCTGACCCGGCTTCCTGTGACCCTCCTGCTATCTGCCTGTACCTGACCATCGGCCTGTTTTCTGACTTCGGTATTGCCTGATCCTTTTGTGCCTCGCTGCCTGCCAGTTTACCCGACCCCGGCTTGTCTGACGATCCTGCCTGACCTTGGCTCTTGTTCACCTGCTGCTGCCTAGTGGTTCCAGTTTACCTGCTGTGCCTCCTGGTCCGGGTCATCTGCTGAGTTCCTGGTTCCTGTCTGCTCATCTGCTGGTTCCTGTCTGCTCATCTGCTGGTTCCTGTCTACTCATCTGCTGGTTCCTGTTCACCTGCTGCTGCCTAGTGGTTCCA
Organism: Rana muscosa; assembly: GCA_029206835.1. NCBI lineage: Eukaryota > Metazoa > Chordata > Amphibia > Anura > Ranidae > Rana > Rana muscosa. Next base: position 147,240,541 of record CM055128.1, read on the forward strand.
GTTTACCTGCTGTGCCTCCCGGTCCGGGTCATCTGCTGAGTTCCTGGTTCCTGTCTGCTCATCTGCTGGTTCCTGTCTGCTCATCTGCTGGTTCCTGTCTGCTCATCTGCTGGTTCCTGTTCACCTGCTGCTGCCCAGTGGTTCCAGTCTACCTGCTGTGCCTCCCGGTCCGGGTCATCTGCTGAGTTCCTGGTTCCTGTCTACTCACCTTCTGCAGTTCCTGGTTCCTGTCTGCTCATCTGCTGGTTCCTGTCTGCTCATCTGCTGGCTCCTGTTCATCTGCTGCTGCCCAGTGGTTCCAGTCTACCTGCTGTGCCTCCCGGTCCGGGTCATCTTCTGAGTTCCTGGTTCCTGTCTACTCACCTGCTGTAGTTCCTGGTTCCTGTCCACTCACCTGCTGTAGTTCCTGGTTCCTGCCTCCTCACCTGCTGGTTCCTGATCACCTGCGGTAGTTCTTGATCCTGCCAGGCACTCGTACCCCTTCCACCTCCGTGCTTCCTGTTATATCACCAGGGGCCGCCGGTGGGAGCCGTAAGGGAGGCCTCCCTCTGCTAACCGGGCTCGTCACCGTCAGGTACGTGACACAGGCTCTGTGTCTGGGGGCAACAGTGCTGGTCGTGGACGCGGTGCATTGTCATCAGCACATGGCCATGGGACACGCTTGTCCTTCTTTTCGGCAGCTGGACATGTTGAGCCACATCATGCCGAAGACTTGGTAGAGTGGATGACCAAGCCCTCCTCCTCCTCCTCATCCTCTCTCACCCAGGCTCAGGGTACTGGCAAAGCAGCTGCCAAAGCGTCCTCTTCCCTGGTATCAATGTCAGACTCATCATCAGTCACTCCTTCCCTAGACCCACCATGTCCTCCTCCTGAGGAGTCCCCCGAACTGTTTGAGCACAGTGTTGGGTACATGCTCCAGGAGGATGCCCAGCGTTTCAAAGGGTCTGATGATGAAACCCAGCTACAGGAAGGCAGTAGGGTGAGAGCAGACAGAGGGGATGCTCAAGAAGGACACCAATCTGGCAGTCATGTTCCAGCAGCTGCAGCATACTGCCAGATTGGCTCCAGTGATGAGGAGGGAGGGGATGATGAGGTCACTGACTCCACGTGGGTGCCTAATAGGAGAGAGGAGGAGGAGGAGGATGAGGAGGAGGCACATCTCCAACGAGGCAGGATGCCCTTTGGTGGCCAGCGTAAGGGCAGTACACCGACGGAATCACACCGCAGAGCTCCGCCTGTGCAGGGCGCTGCCTCTGCCCGTCATTCAAAAAGTTCCTTGGTGTGGGCCTTTTTTGAGGCTAGTGCATCAGATCGCACAGCTGCTGTTTGCAACATATGTCTCAAGCGTATATCGCGTGGCCAAAACATCAGCCGCTTGGGTACCACATGCCTGACCAGACATATGTTGACCTGCCATGCAGCTCGTTGGCAAGCCTACCTCAAAGACCCACACCAAAGAACAAAGCGGACCTCTCCTTGCACCGCATCAGCTGGGATCTCCAACCCCACTATAACTTCAGTCCTCTCTGAAACATGCACTGAGAGGAATGAAGGTGTAGAATTAGGTGTGTCACAGCCAAGTACTTGCGGCCACTCTGCTAGCAGTACACCGACGTCCGATTCTAGCAGGCAAATTTCCCTGCCCCAGCTGCTGGACCGTCGAAAGAAGTTCACTCCCAGCCATCCACATGCCCAGCGGTTGAATGCTAGCTTGGCTAAATTGCTAGCGCTTCAACTGCTGCCTTTTCAGTTGGTAGACTCGGCCCCCTTCCGTGAGTTTGTGCAATGTGCGGTTCCTCAGTGGCAGGTTCCCAAACGCCACTTTTTCTCACGGAAGGCTATTCCGGCTCTCTACCGGCATGTGGAAGGCAATGTCTTGGCCTCGCTGGACAGGGCGGTCAGCGGTAAGGTGCATATTACCGCTGACTCATGGTCCAGCAGGCATGGACAGGGATGTTACCTTTCTTTCACGGCCCATTGGGTCACTCTTTTGGCAGCTGGGAAGGATGCAGGACAAGGTGCAGTAGTGTTGGAGGTTGTTCCACCGCCACGCCTCCAAAATGCTACTACTGGTTGTGACACACCTCTCTCCTCCACCCCCTCCTCTTCTTCTTCCTCCATGGCCTCTTCCTGTGGTTTGTCCTATGAACCAGCGGTGCTCCGTAGCCGTTCACGGGGCTACGCAAGTACGCAGGCAAAAAGATGCCATGCTGTGCTTGCGCTGGTGTGTTTGGGGGACAGAAGCCACACTGGGGCAGAGGTCCTGTCTGCTCTGCAGGGCCAGGCCGAGAGGTGGTTGACGCCACGCCAGCTTAAGCCAGGAATGGTGGTTTGCGACAATGGCACCAACCTCCTCTCCGCCCTTCGACAGGGACAACTGACCCATGTGCCCTGTGTGGCTCACGTCCTTAACCTGGTGGTGCAGCGGTTCTTGGGCAGGTACCCGGGCTTACAGGATGTCCTGAGGCAGGCCAGGAAAGTCTGTGTGCATTTCCGCAGATCTTATAATGCCAGTGCTCGCCTGGCTGAGCTGCAAAAGGAGTTGAACCTGCCCAAGAACCGCCTTATATGTGACATGCCCACCAGGTGGAACTCAACGTTGGCCATGCTGCAGCGGCTGCACACGCAGCAGAGGGCCATCAATGAGTACCTGTGCGACTACGGCACCAGGACAGGGTCAGGGGAGCTTGTTTTTTTTTCTCCACACCAGTGGGGCATGATCAGGGATGCATGCACTGTCCTGGCACCATTTGAGGAGGCCACGAGGATGGTGAGCAGTGACAGTACATGCATCAGTGACACTGTACCTCTTGTCCACCTGTTGGAGCACACGCTGCGTGGAATAATGGACAGGGCACTTGAGGCAGAACAGAGGCAGGAAGAGGAGGACTTCCTTGCCTCTCAAGGCCCCCTTTACCCAGACAGTGTTCCTTCTGTCCCACCCATCGCACAGGAAGAGGAGGAGGAGGAGAAGGAGGAGGAGGATTGTGTCAGCATGGAGGTGGAGGCTGGCACTCAGAATCATCAGCAGCAGTCTTTTAGGGATGATTTACAGTCCCAAGAAACCAGTGGACTTGTACGTGGCTGGGAGGAGGTGACTGCGGATCATGTCGTCCTTAGTGACCCAGAGGACTCCGGAGCGAATGCCTCAGCAAACCTACGCTGCATGGCCTCCCTGATCCTGCAAAGTCTGCGGAAGGATCCTCGTATTCTTCGGATCAAGAAGAGGGACCATTACTGGCTGGTCACTCTCCTTGATCCACGGTACAAGGGTAAGGTTGCGGACCTTATGTTACCGTCGCAGAGGGAGCAGAGGATGAGACAACTCCGGGAGGCCTTGCAGAAAGGTCTGTGCAACGCGTTCCCAGAGACTGGGAGGTTACAAACTCCTGGTCCTGGACAACGAGTTGCTGAGGCTTTGGCCAGTCAAAGAAGGAGCGGTGGGGAAGGTGGCCGTCTGACCGATGCGTTCAGACAATTCTTTAGTCCGCAGCCCCAAAGTATGATCGGTTCCAGCAACCATCGCCAGCGTCTGATAAACATGGTGCAGGAATATCTAGGGGCAAGGTCAGACTTGGACACCTTCCCCACCGAAAATCCTCTGGCTTACTGGGTCTTGAGGATGGATCACTGGCCAGAGCTTGCACAGTATGCAATTGAGCTACTGGCCTGTCCTGCATCCAGCGTTCTTTCGGAACGCACATTCAGTGCTGCTGGAGGATTTGTCACGGATCACAGGGTGCGCCTGTCCACCGACTCGGTTGATCGACTGACTTTCATCAAGATGAACCAGTCTTGGATCACCACCAGCTACCACACACCTGATGCTGATATAACAGACTAATTGATTTTAACATGTCACATCCCTTCAAGACTGATGCTGATGCTGAGTGCCTGTGCTGTTATGTTGACTGGCTATCCTCCTCCTCCGAGTCCTCAATGATACGATTGATGATGATAGCTTGGAAGATCATTTTTGTTTATGGGTGCCGCCACCAGTGGCTAAGGCCCAATTTTTCAGCCCCTGTTTTACAGGGGCGTGTAATTACAATTTTTTTAGCAATAATTTGCCATAGGGCTCATTGCTGTGCTCCAAGTACAGTATCTGTGAGGGGTTGGAGTGTTGTGGCACCAGTGCCTAAGGCCCAATTTTTCAGCCCCTGTTTAACAGGGGCGTGTCATTACAATTTTTGAAGCAATACTTTGCAACAGGGCTCATTGCTGTGCTCCAAGTACAGTATCTGTGAGGGGTTGTAGTGTTGTGCCACCAGTGCCTAAGGCCCAATTTTTCAGCCCCTGTTTAACAGGGGCGTGTCATTACAATTTTTGAAGCAATACTTTGCAACAGGGCTCATTGCTGTGCTCCAAGTACAGTATCTGTGAGGGGTTGTAGTGTTGTGCCACCAGTGCCTAAGGCCCAATTTTTCAGCCCCTGTTTAACAGGGGCGTGTCATTACAATTTTTGAAGCAATACTTTGCAACAGGGCTCATTGCTGTGCTCCAAGTACAGTATCTGTGAGGGGTTGTAGTGTTGTGCCACCAGTGCCTAAGGCCCAATTTTTCAGCCACCGTTCAACAGGGGCATGCAATTACAATTCTTGATGTAATAATTCACAGCAGGGCCCATTGCTGCACCCACCAAGAGTAACTCTGAGGGCTTACAGTGTTGTGGCAACGCCACCACCACCACCACCACGAAAGGCCCAATTTTTCAGCCCCTGTTCAAAAGGGGCATGTAATTACAATTCTTGATCTAATAATTCACAGCAGGGCCCATTCCTGCACCCACCAAGAGTAACTCTGAGGGCTTACAGTGTTGTGGCAACGCCACCACCACCACCACCACGAAAGGCCCAATTTTTCAGCCCCTGTTCAAAAGGGGCATGTAATTACAATTCTTGATCTAATAATTCACAGCAGGGCCCATTCCTGCACCCACCAAGAGTAACTCTGAGGGCTTACAGTGTTGTGGCAACACCACCACCACCACCACCACCACGAAAGGCCCAATTTTTCAGCCCCTGTTCAACAGGGGCATGCAATTACAATTCTTGATCTAATAATTCACAGCAGGGCCCATTGCTGCACCCACCAAGAGTAACTGTCAGGGCTTACAGTGTTGTGGCACCAGCACCACCATCAAAGGCCCAATTTTTACTACCACTGTTCAACAATTATATGTAATTAAAATTCCTGATATAATAGTTGACAGCAGGGCGTTCCAGCACCAACCAAGAATAACTGTGAGTGCTTACAGTGTTGTGCCAACACCAACAACTAAGGGGCCTATTTCTGCAGAGTATATACGGCAGGTCCCTACTTTCAAACATCCAACTTACAAACGACTCCTACTTGCAAACGCAAGAAGACAACAGGAAGTGAGAGGAAATCTACCACTAGGAAGGAAAATTCTCTCCTGTAAGAATAAATATGGGAGAAAGGTGTCTCCTCTGTACTGATGCTTTATCAGCAATCCTTGTTTCAAGAAAAACACCACATTTCAAAAACAGTTGTCATTGGGACGGAAAGTGAGGTGAAATGTTCTGAACAGGGGCACAGACAGCAAAACAAATGTTACAGGGGTGATAACCCTTACCTATGTTTTCCAAAAAGTTTAAAAATAGATTTTTGGGCTGGAGCTACACTTCAACAATGTACCTGTTCAAAATTACAAACAGATTCTACATAAGAACAAACCTACAGTCCCTGTCTTGTATGCACCGCCTGTATACGGCTGTTCAGAGTATATAGGGCCTTTTTTATTTTATGTGCGGGGTTCCCCTTAATATCCATACAAGACCCAAAGGGGCTGGTAATGGGCTGGGGTAGGGGGGGGGGTCATGGGGTAGCTATGCCATTTTTCTTAAAGATTTTCATCCATATTACCGGGACCAGACATTACATTAAAGCCGCAAGCAGTTTTAAATGGCTTTTTTTTCCTTTAGAAGTGTCATTTTGTGCAGGGACAGTTCTAAACACGGGAAACACGTGGCACTTCACAGGCATACTTTAGACACCCCCCAGGTACGATATTTAAAGGAATATTTGACTTTTTTTTTTTCACTTTATGCATCATTAAAATGACTGCTCCCGAAAAACGACCGTTTTTAAAACTTCTTTTTGCATTGATACATGTCCCCTGGTGCAGAACCCGGGTTCCCAAACCCTTTTTAGGACAATAACATGCATAATAGTTGTTATAATTAGCACTTTAGAATTCGAACGTTCGCATCCATTGTATTTAATAGGGTTCTAATGTTCGTGCGAACTTTCGGTCCGTTCGCGGGTTCTGGTGCGAACCGAACCCGGGGGTGTTCGGCTCATCACTACCTAGGGGTAAGGTCAGACTTGGACACCTTCCCCACCGAAAATCCTCTGGCTTACTGGGTCTTGAGGATGGATCACTGGCCAGAGCTTGCACAGTATGCAATTGAGCTACTGGCCTATCCTGCATCCAGCGTTCTTTCAGAACGCACATTCAGTGCTGCTGGAGGATTTGTCACGGATCACAGGGTGCGCCTGTCCCCCGACTCGGTTGATCGACTGACTTTCATAAAGATGAACCAGTCTTGGATCACCACCAGCTACCAAACACCTGAAGCTGATATAACAGACTAATTTATTTTCAAATGTCACATCCCTTCAAGACTGATGCTGATGCTGATGCTGAGTGACTGTCCTGTTATGTTGACTGACTATCCTCCTCCTCCTCAATGATCCGATTGATGATGATAGCTTGGAAGAACATTTTTGTTTCTGGGTGCCGCCACCGGTGCCTAAGGCCCAATTTTTCATCCCCTGTTTAACAGGGGCATGTAATTACAATTTTTTATGCAATACTTTGCAGCAGGGCTCATTCCTGCACTCCAACTAGAGTATCTGGGAGAGGTTGCAGTGTCGTGGCACCAGCACCAGTGCCTAAAGCCCAATTTTTCAGCCCCTGTTTAACAGGGGCATGTAAATACAATTTTTTATGCAATGCTTTGCAGCAGGGCTCATTCCTGCACTCCAACTAGAGTATCTGGGAGAGGTTGCAGTGTCGTGGGACCAGCACCAGTGCATAAGGCCTAATTTTTCAGCCCCTGTTTAACAGGGGCGTGTAATTACAATTTTTGATGCAATACTTTGCAACAGGGCTCATTGCTGTGCTCCAAGTACAGTATCTGTGAGGGGTTGCAGTGTTGTGGCACCAGTGCCTAAGGCCCAATTTTTCTGCCCCTGTTTAACAGGGTCATGTAATTACAATTCTTGATCTAATAATTCACAGCAGGGCCCATTCCTGCGCCCACCAAGAGTAACTGTGAGGCCTTACAGTGTTGTGTCAACACCACCACCACCACCACCAAAGGCCCAATTTTTCAGCCCCTGTTCAACAGGGGCATGCAATTACAATTCTTGATCTAATAATTCACAGCAGGGCCCATTCATGCGCCCACCAAGAGTAACTGTGAGGGCTTACAGTGTTGTGGCAACACCAACATGTAAGGGGCAAATTTCAGCAGAGTATATAGGGCAGGCCCCTACTTTCAAACATCCAACTTACAAATGACTCCTACTTGCAAACGGAAGGAGACAACAGGAAGTGAGAGGAAATCTACCACTAGGAAGGGAAATTCTCTCCTGTAAGAGTTAATATGGGGAAAAGGTGTCTCCTCTCTACTGATGCTTTATCACCAATCCTTGTTTCAATAAAAACCCCACTTTTCAAAAACATTTGTCATTGGGACGGAAAGTGAGGTGAAATGTTCTGAACAGGGGCACAGACAGCAAAACAAATGTTACAGGGGTGATAACCCTTCCCTATGTTTTCCAAAAAGCTTAAAAATAGATTTTTTGGCTGGAGCTACACTTAAACAATGTACCTGTTCAAAATTACAAACAGATTCTACATAAGAACAAACCTACAGTCCCTGTCTTGTATGCACCGCCTGTATACGGCTGTTCAGAGTATATAGGGCCTTTTTTATTTTGTGTGCGGGGTTCCCCTTAATATCCATACAAGACCCAAAGGGGCTGGTAATGGGCTGGGGTAGGGGGGGGTGATGGGGTAGCTATGCCATTTTTCTTAAAGATTTTCATCCATATTACCGGGACCAGACATTACATTAAAGCCGCAAGCAGTTTTAAATGGCTTTTTTTCCTTTAGAAATGTAATTTTGTGCAGGGACAGTTCTAAACACGGGAAACACGTGGCACTTCACAGGCATACTTTAGACACCCCCCAGGTACGATATTTAAAGGAATATTTGACGTATTTTTTCACTTTATGCATCATTAACCACTTGCCGCCCGCCCTATAGCGGATTGACGGCGGCAAAGTGGTTGCAAAATCCTGACAGGACGTCATATGACGTCCTCAGGATTTTGAGCCGGGGGCGCGCATCGCAGCGATCGTTGCTGCGGGGTGTCAGTCTGACACCCCGCAACACCGATCTAGATAAAGAGTCTCCGACGGAGACTCTTTACCACGTGATCAGCCGTGTCCAATCACGGCTGATCACAGTGTAAACAGGAAAAGCCGGTCATCGGCTTTTCCTCGCTCGCGTCTGCTCCTCTGACAGGGGGGGTTTGTGCTGATCGATTATCAGCACAGCCCCCCCGAGGATGCCCACTGGACCACCAGGGATGCCACTAGACCACCAGGGATGCCACTAGACCACCAGGGAACCACACCATAAACATATATAAGGTATGCCACCCTAGACCACCAGGGATAATGGATGCCAATCAGTGCCACAATGGATGCCAATCAGTACCCACAATGGGCACCACTGATTGGCAGGCATTATTGTTTGGCACTGATTGGCATCCATTAGTACAGTACAGTGCCCACCCATGCCACCTATCAGTGCCCACCCATGCCACCTATCAGTGCCCACCCGTGCCACCTATCAGTGCCCATCCATGCCGCCTATCCGTGCCCACCCGTGCCGCCTATCTGTGCCCACCCGTGCCGCTGATCTGTGCCCACCCGTGCCGCCGATCTGTGCCCACCCATGCCGCCGATCTGTGCCCACCCATGCCGCCGATCGTTGCCCACCCATGCCGCCGATCGTTGCCCATCTGTGCCGCCCATCGTTGCCCATCCGTGCCGCCGATCGTTGCCCATCCGTGCCACCTCATCGGTGCCCATCCGTGCCGCCTTATCCATGCCCGTCAGTGCAGCCCCATCAGTGCCCATCAGTGAAGGAGAAAACTAACTTATTTACAAAGTTTTGTAACTGAAACCAAAAAAAAACTTTTTTTTTCCAAATTTTCGGTCTTTTTTTTATTTTTTAGCAGAAAATAAAAATCGCAGAGGTGATAAAATACCACCAAAAGAAAGCTCTATTTGTGGGAACAAAATGATAAAAATTTAGTTTGGGTACAGTGTACCATGACCGCGCAATTGTCATTCAAAGTGCAACAGCGCAGAAAGCTGAAAATTGGTCTGGGCAGGAAGGTGTTTAAGTGCCCAGTATGGAAGTGGTTAAAATGACTGCTCCCGAAAAACGTCCGTTTTTAAAACTTCTTTTTGCATTGATACATATCCCCTGGTGCAGAACCCGGGTTCCCAAACCCTTTTTAGGACAATAACATGCATAATAGTCGTTATAATTAGCACTTTAGATTTTGAACGTTCGCATCCATTGTATTTATTAGGGTTCTAACGTTCGTGCGAACTTTCGGTCCGTTCGCGGGTTCTGGTGCGAACCGAACCCGGGGGTGTTCGGCTCATCCCTACTCACCAGATAGGCTAAATTATGCGCCTTTGGTTCATAAGGATAACCACTCCGTCTCTCAGACTTGTCAGCAGTCAGTCCCAATGTGCTGGTAGAAAATCTTGCTCTATGATCGCTCATGGAACACATAAAAAACTATCATGGTGTAGTATATCATAAAAATGTTATTAAAGTTAAAAAATTCCATACACTCACATGTAAAAGTGCCTTCAGAGCCGACACTGAGCTGTATATAGAAGATCCATATGTCTGGTCCTCACGTGTGCCCCTGTATTTCCTTCACATGCTGGCTTGCATCCCAAGCCTCATTATGATACCAGAAGTGACGAGCAGATAATGATATCGCAGCCTCTATGAATTTCGCATCAAGTGCGTCGTCAGGAAGCTGCCTCGTCTCTGCTTGTCTCCTTATTTATACCCCCTTTCTCTCCATAGTTAACCCATTCCTGTTTTTTTTGGATGAGGAACCGCCGCTCCGTATGACCGGAAACGGCGGATCCGCCATCTTAGCTACTGGCGATCCCCCATTGCTGCCAGTAAAAGTTTTTACAAAAGTAAAAAGTATGAAATAAATATGTTACCGGCGCCAAGATACTTTTTGCTAAGAATAGTTTGCTGCAATTAAATAAACATACAACCAATATAGGTTAAATGAAAATAAATAAAGAATAAAGTGAATTGCGCTAACTTATAATTGTCCAATCCTATATCCCTATGTTTGTCAAAACAATTGGGTGTGTCAATCATGTGAACTTAATACTCTAATGAGGTATCCACAATTGCTTGTGTGATGTGTAATTCCTACAACGTTCACCTAATTTGGATGTAAATACCCTCAAATTAAAGCTGAAATTCTGCAGTTAAAGCACATCTTGTTCGTTTCATTTCAAATCCATTGTGGTGGTGTATAAAGCCAAAAAGATTAGAATTGTGTCGTTGTCTCAATATTTATGGACCTGACTGTACAGACTGATTTTACTGTTGTGGGTTTAGTAACACCTTAAGGAAACCTCTGTAATGGCGGCAGTCTCCAGTGAACTTGACTCTTGAGTGGTAGAGGCATACGTATGTTAGCATCATCTTGGGACCACAAGTCCAGCAATTGTCTCTGCAGAACATGGATTTCCTTATGTTGCCCTTTCACCACACTTTCCAGTTCAGCAAATTTTTCTTTTTAGGTAACACCAAACTCTTGGAGCCAGAGCAGTTGCTATAGAAGCCTCCATGTGTGAGCCAGATTATTCTGTCACAGTCACGGGTCAGGCTTGGCGACCAGTCACTATATCTAAGCACTAACCAGTATTCACCAGAGCTCCTGATTGTGGAGATGGGTTTTTCAGCATGTTAGTACCAGGTCGCGTCCTCAGGATTGCCCCACCAGGAGGTGAGCAAGCCAGGGTCCAGTATCAGATATAGCAGGTATGGATACTCAGCAAAATGTCTGAATCTTGGACATACAGACATCTCATTTTGGATTTAACCAGAGGCCTCCTTTCACACATAATACAAGTTTACTTTATTCTTTATCAGCCCATGGCATTTTTTATCGTACAATATATTAAATACTTTTTAAAACCTTTAGTTCAGTTTAGAAACTGGCATCAATTGTCATAAACCTAGAAATAGATAGAGATTCTAGTTGCTTGGATACTTGACTTTCTATACAACGAAAGCATAGATCTATTGAAATATATGTGGGCACATTTCCGAGAAAGATCTTTTGTTAAACAGTAACTACACCTTCAAACAGGATGTCTTGTCCAGTTCTCAGATGCTTTTCATAACCACCAATTCACAGACACCAAATGAAAAATGGGGAAATAGAATATACTCAAAAGGCTTACACAGTAACCACTATATGTAAATATTTAAAATATATATTTTCAAGATTAATATGGCCTAAAATGCCATATGTTTAACTTCCTCCCACCCGCGCTATAGCCGGAAGACAACTACAGCGATATTTGTGGGGAAAAAATTATAAAAATTTCATCTGGGTACAGCATTGCATGACCGCCCAATTGTCATTCAAAGTGTGACAGCGCTGAAAGCTGAAGATTGGTCTGGGCAGAAGGGGGTTTAAGTGTCCAGTAAGCAAGTGGTTAAAAAGCATCTCTTATGATATTGCAGAGGCATTTCTGTAATATATACAGTATATACGTAAATATTGAACCCCTTTTGGTGTATCAATAAATCTTTTACATTTAGAAAACGGATCCCATTTCACCAACTTCAACATGTATCTTTCCTTATAACAATGATTCAATTTTGAGAGTACAACCCAAAAATATATATCCTTGTAAATTTGATAAAAAAATTTTTTTAGAGTTTGTAAGATAGTATATTTTTCACATAAACAATCTGAGCTTGGATTAAAAGTATGTAGGATTCCGCTCTTTTGCTAATCATGAAATTTTGAAGTTGCACTGTGAATGTCATACCTCATATACAGTCAGGTCCATAAATATTGGGACATTGACGCAATTCTATTCTTTTTGTCTCTATACACCACCACAATGGATTTGAAATGAAAAGATGTGCTTTAACTGCAGACTTTCAGCTTTAATTTGAGGGTATTTGCATTCAAATCAGGTGAACGGTGTAGGAATTACAACAGTTTGTATATATGCCTCCCACTTTTTAAGGGACCAAAAGTAATGGGACAATTGGCTGCTCAGCTGTTCCATGGTCAGGTGTGTGTTATTCCCTCATTATCCCATTTACAAGGAGCAGATAAAAGGTAAAAGGTCCAGAGTTAATTTCAAGTGTACTATTTTCATTTAGAATCTGTTGCTGTCAACTCTCAATATGAGATCCAAAGAGCTGTCACTATCAGTGAAGCAAGCCATCATTAGGCTGAAAAAACAAAACAAACCCATCAGAGAGATAGCAAAAACATTAGGTGTGGCCAAATAAACTGTTTGGAACATCCTTAAAAAGAAAGAATGCACCAGTGAGCTCAGCAACACCAAAAGACCCGGAAGACCACGGAAAATAACTGTGGTGGATGACCGAAGAATTCTTTCCCTGGTCAAGAAAACACCCTTCACAACAGTTGTGTCAGAAACCATGAATCAGACCGAGACAGAAGTACAATTAAATTACACTTGCTTAATAATAAAAATAAAAAGGTAAACAGAGTAAGCGTAGTCAAAACATAGCCAGAGTTCAGTAACCGGATCGAGTAGTCGGCCAAGCCAATGTCCAAGAGCCAGCGATAAAGGTAGTAGTACAGCAAGAAGGATCTGTAACCAGAGGGAACGTCAGTCATGCAGGTCTTTAACAGGAATGCAGGAGAAAGTCTGTTGTGATGTTAACACAGGCGAAGGTGGAGAGCAAATGAACTGGAAGGCTTTAAGTAGACAGAGCTGACGAGCAGGAACATCAACAGGTGGATCACTGTGGAGAGATGGGAGCTGGCAAGTATCTGACAGCTGAGCTGCCAGCACAGAGGAGGAAGGGCTGAGCCCAGCCCTGACAGTACCCCCTCCTCAACGACCCCTCCCCCTCAGAGGACCACCGGGCTTGAGGGGAAAACATCTATGGAAATCACGGAGGAGGAAAGGGGCATGTACGTCCGAGGATGGGACCCAAGAGCGTTCCTCCGGACCATACCCCTTCCAATGCATCAGGTACTGTATGCGCCACGGAACCTATGGGAGTCAACAATGGACTGTACTTCATACTCCTCATGGTTCTCAACCTGTATAGGGTGAGGACGTGGCACCGAGGTGGTAAAACGGTTGCAGACCAAAGGTTTCAATAAGGAGACATGAAACACATTAGAGATACGCATATTGGAAGGAAGGTCCAACGCCTAAGCCACTGGGTTTATCCTGTGAAGGATACGGAAAGGCCCAATAAACCAAAGTGTGAACTTCAGAGAAGGAACACGAAGTCGGAGGTTGCGAGATGACAGCCAGACTCTGTCCCCGACCTGGTAGGAAGGCGCAGGCAGGCATCTGCGGTCAGCATGGAGTCTGTACCTCTCGTTAGCCTGTCGCAAAGCCTCCTGGACTTGTACCCAAGTGGAACGAAGACCACAGAGATGTTCCTCTAACGCAGGAATACTCTGAGGAACAAACGAGTCAGGCAACATGGAAGGTTGGAAACCATAATTCGGCATAAACGGGGACAAACGGGAAGCAGAATTCAGAGCGCTATTGTGAGCAAACTCCGCCCATGGTAAGAGGTCTGACCAGTTGTTGTGATGGTCAAAACTATAGCAACGCAGAAATTGCTCCAAGGACTGATTGGCTCGTTCTGCGGCCCCATTAGACTGCGGGTGAGACGCAGAGGAGAAAGCAAAGGGCTCGCCAGAACCGGACTTCCCCTGTCTGAGACAATGACCTTGGGTAGGCCATGTAAGCGAAAGATCTCCCGAGCAAAAATGGACGTAGGAAGCTTCTTAAGTGGAATACAGTGAGACATTTTCAAGAACCGGTCTACCACCATAAGGATAACTGTGTTGCCCTGGGAGTTGGGTAACTTCACAATGAAATCCATAGGTGGGTCCAGAGCCTCTCTCCAGTGGGTATGGGTTGTAGGAGGCCCACTGGAAGGTGTCGTGGAGTCTTACTCTGAGCACACATGGAACAGGCAGCTACGAAGGCGGTTACATCAGCACGTAGACTAGGCCACCAGAATTGTTGGGAAATGCCCCAAAAGAGTTGATTCTTCCCAGGGTGGCCAGCAGCCTTGGGAGAATGGCAAGTCTGGAGCACGGCAGTACGGAGACTCTCTGTCATGTACCTAGGTGTATTTGAACCGGGATCTTCCTGGTCCCACAGCTGGAGCCTTACCTGTTGTGCTACGGAGCATATCTAGACTTTTGGAAATGTCCTTTCAGTTTTAAGCATTACCTTGGACTCACTAGCCCCACCTGCTGCCAGCTGTGGACAATTTTCAATCAAAGCAGCCCATAAAAAGGAAGTGATGCTATCTCTCAGCGCCTGTTTGTGTGGAATAGCTCCCTGGGTGTTGTGACTGCTTTTTGATCTTGATTTTCGTGTTGAACTTCTGCCTGAATTCCTGACTACTCTCTAGCCTGCTGATTTTGTACTTCACCGCCAGCTCGTGTATGACCTTTGCCTGCCTGACCACTCTCTGGATTTCGATCGGTACCATTTTGCCTGATCTGTTGCCAACCTAATCTGCCTGACTACGTTTTCGCCTGAATCCTCAGCACACAAGTTCCACTTCGGACACTACCTATCACAGGTACCTTACACTCTCGGGAACAAAGCAGCGGTCACAAGGTTTCTCAGGAGGGGCATCGACCTGGTGGCACTGAGGTTCACTTTGCCGATGGCTGCAGTTCCAGTGTCCACCAGCAGGTGTCTTCCAGAAGCCAGCAGGTTCTGATCAGCCACACCTGGCTCCAGCTGCTAGGTGGATACTTATTTTTTATTTTTTTATACAAGTAAAATAATCTAATACAGTATTATCCTATGGATGTTTAGTTTATGTGCTGGATACATAAAATTACGTATGCACAGCATGGCACTGAGTCCACAGTCTCCTTAATGGTGCTGGATGGGTGTCCACAAGGACTTTAGTCTTTAGATAATAGTTTATGGAGGGTTAAAAAATGGGGGGGGGGGGGAGATAAAATTAAGTGAAATGAAATAAAATGAAATGGGAATGAACCACACTCAGGGCTGCCATCATAGTGGAACAGAGACCATGTTCCCAACGCTGAAAAGACAAAAAGGGGAGAGAAGTGGTGCCTCTGGGTGCAGATTTTTCAACAAGTTTTAATATACAGTAAGGTTTTCTTATGATGCACTCACATTTAAGAAGTTAAAAGCAGGCATTGAGTCATATCCCATAGTATGGGGCTGTCCTCGGTGGAGTCGATCCCTTTCCTTGATCTCCTTAGCTGTGCGTCCTGAATAGTTGTTGTAATGGAGGCTCTACACCGCTGGATGGTGTTCAGCTGGCTGCGGTGGAGCGGTGAAGCGTGTCCCCAGCGCGAGGCTTGGAACGCAGGAGGAGGGGGATGACGTCGTCGGAATGCAACCAGGTTTCGTGAGCGTACAGGCTGTGGATGGAGTAAACAGCCACGCTCCTTTCTCAAGCTAATAGACAGAGACTCGTCGGATGGCATTATAAGGGCGGGCAGGGGGAGTGGTTAGTGTCTATGCGCCGTGATAGGCGGACAAGGGGACAGAACACTGAAGGGGCAGGAGTAATCATGGTCATACAAAACATTTGTGAGAAATAATAATGTAGCGATACCCCCAACTTCAGAGGGCGGCTGGTATTATTTAGGGCCCTGTACACAGCACTGCCAACCCCCGGCAATCTACTCGACCCTCCTCTGGCACAGCTAGTCTAGGGGATGAGGTATTGGTATAACTCTGTAATTGTCTATGAGCAATCCCACAGTAATGCAAATAGTAATAACATACAGTAATTGACACTAAGACCAGAGTACTTAACCACAGCAACTTTACTGATGGTATAAAGGTTCCATAGCAATACAGTACATCATAAAAAGGGATGAGCTCGGTGTTCGAGTCGAACACATGTTCGACTCGAACATCGTTTGTTCGCCTGTTCAGCGAAACCAGAACTTTGTGGGCCGTTCACGCCAAATTCGTGTGACGCGAATGGCCCACAATGCACTGCGCCATCGCACTGCCTTGCCGGCGCTGTGATTGGCCAACCATGCACTGTAACCCCGCATGCTTGGCCAATCACAGCGCCGACAGCGAGGAGAGCCATAATTGGCCACAGGCAGGATGCCTGTGGCCAATCATAGCTCAGGGGGGTTTAGTACACGCCCCACACTATAAAAGGCTGCCAGCGCGGCGGCCTTGTGTAGTGTGTTCCGGCATGCAGGGAAAGAGCTACATAGGCAGGGACAGTGTGTTCTACAGTGTGTTCTTTTCTCAGGCATCTGCAGGAGTTAGTGGGTGTTGTGTGCCTCCAGCGTAGTATACACCTGTATCTACCCTTTATTGCTGTTCTCTAAGCTAGATAGGCAGGCAGGGACAGTGTGTTCTTTTCTCAGGCAAATTCCGGACGTTAGTGGGTGTTGTGTGCCTCCAGCGCAGTATACACCTGTATCTACACTTTATTGCTGTTCTCTAAGCTAGATAGGCAGGGACAGTGTGTTCTTTTATCAGGCATCTGCAGGAGTTAGTGGGTGTTGTGTGCCCCAGCACAGTATACACCTGTATCTACACTTTTTTGCTGTTCTATAATACAGGCATCTGCAGGAGTTAGTGGGTGTTGTGTGCCCCAGCACAGTATACACCTGTATCTACCCTTTATTACTGTTCTCTAAGCTAGATAGGCAGGCAGGGACAGTGTGTTCTTTTCTCAGGCATCTGCAGGAGTTAGTGAGTGTTGTGTGCCCCAGCACAGTATACACCTGTATCTACCCTTTATTACTGTTCTCTAAGCTAGCTAGGCTGGGACAGCGTGTTCTTTTCTCAGGCATCTGCAGGAGTTAGTGGGTGTTGTGTGCCCCAGCACAGTATACACCTGTATCTCCACTTTTTTGCTGTTCTATAATACAGGCATCTGCAGGAGTTAGAGGGTGTTGTGTGCCCCAGCACAGTATACACCTGTATCTACCCTTTATTGCTGGTGTTCTCTAATAAAGGCATCTGCAGGAGTTAGTGGGTGTTGTGTCCCTCCAGCACAGCACAGTATACACCTGTATCTACCCTTTATTGCTGGTGTTCTCTAATAAAGGCATCTGCAGGAGTTAGTGGGTGTTGTGTGCCTGCAGCACAATATACACTACTCCAATTCCTGGTTTTCCCATCTCCCTGCAGTCCATTACTATGTCTGGAAGGCCAACAAGAAGAGGCAGACAGTCAGGAGCCAATAAAAGAGGGCAAGCAGGCTCTGTGTCTAGAGACAACAGTGCTGGTCATGGACGCGGTGCATCGTCATCAGCACGTGGCCATGGGACACGCTTGTCCTTATTTTCGGCAGCTGGACGTGTTGAGCCGAATCATGCTGAAGACTTGGTAGAGTGGATGACCAAGCCCTCCTCATCCTCCTCATCCTCTCTCACCCAGGCTCAGAGTACTGGCAAAGCAGCTGCCAAAGCATCCTCTTCCCTCGTATCAATGTCATCATCAGTCATTCCTTCCCTAGACCCACCATGTCCTCCTGAGGAGTCCCCCGAACTGTTTGAGCACAGTGTTGGGTACATGCTCCAGGAGGATGCCCAGCGTTTTGAAGGGTCTGATGATGATACCCAGCTAGAGGAAGGCAGTAGCGTGAGCGCAGAGAGAGGGGATGCTCAAGAAGGACAGCAATCTGGCAGTCATGTTCCAGCAGCTGCAGCATACTGCCAGATTGGCTCCAGTGATGAGGAGGGAGGGGATGATGAGGTCACTGACTCCACGTGGGTGCCTGATAGGAGAGAGGAGGAGGAGGATGAGGAGGAGGCACATCTCCAACGAGGCAGGATGCCCTCCGGGGGCCAGCGTAAGGGCAGCGCACCGACTGAACCACACCGCAGAGCTTCGCCTGTGCAGGGCGCTGCCTCTGCTCGTTATTCCAAAAGTTCTTTGGTGTGGGCCTTTTTTGAGTCGAGTGCATCAGATCGCACCGCTGCTATTTGCAACATATGTCTCAAGCGTATCTCGTGTGGCCAAAACATCAAACGCTTGGGCACCACATGCTTGACCAGACATATGTTGACCTGCCATGCAGCTCGTTGGCAAGCTTACCTTAAAGACCCACACAAAAGAACAAAGCGGACCTCTCCTTGCTCCTCATCAGCTGGGATCTCCAACCCCACTATACCTTCAGTCCTCTCTGAAACCTGCACTGAGAGGAATGAAGGTGTAGAATTAGGTGTGTCACAGCCAAGTACTTGCGGGCACTCTGCTAGCAGTACACCGACGTCCGATTGTAGCAGGCAAAATTCCCTGCCCCAGCTGCTGGACCGTCAAAAGAAGTTCACTCCCAGCCGTCCACATGTCCAGCGGTTGAATGCTAGCTTGGCTATATTGCTAGCACTTAAACTGCTGCCTTTTCAGTTGGTAGACTCGGCCCCCTTCCGTGATTTTGTGCAATGTGCGGTTCCTCAGTGGCAGGTTCCCAAACGCCACTTTTTCTCACGGAAGGCGATTCCGGCTCTCTACCGGCATGTGGAAGGCAATGTCCATGCCTCGCTGGACAGGGCGGTCAGCGGTAAGGTGCATATTACCGCTGACTCATGGTCCAGCAGGCATGGACAAGGACGATACCTTTCTTTCACAGCCCATTGGGTCACTCTTTTGGCAGCTGGGAAGGATGCAGGACAAGGTGCAGTAGTGTTGGAGGTTGTTCCGCCGCCACGTCTTCAAAATGCTACTACTGGTTGTGACACACCTCTCTCCTCCACCCCCTCCTCTTCTTCTTCCTCCATGGCCTCTTCCTGTGCTTTGTCCTCGGAACCAGCGGTGCTCCGTAGGCGTTCAAGGGGCTACCCAAGTACGCAGGCAAAAAGATGCCATGCCGTGCTTGCGCTGGTGTGTTTGGGGGACAGGAGCCACACTGGGGCAGAGGTTCTGTCAGCTCTGCAGGGGCAGGCTGAGAGGTGGTTGAAGCCACACCAGCTTAAGCCAGGAATGGTGGTTTGCGACAATGGGACAAGGGACCCATGTGCCCTGTGTGGCTCACGTCCTTAACCTGGTGGTGCAGCGGTTCTTGGGCAGGTACCCGGGCTTACAGGATGTCCTGAGGCAGGCCAGGAAAGTCTGTGTTCATTTCCGCAGATCATATAATGCCAGTGCTCGGCTGGCTGAGCTGCAAAAGGAGTTGAACCTGCCCAAGAACCGCCTTATATGTGACATGCCCACCAGGTGGAACTCAACGTTGGCCATGCTGCAGCGGCTGCACACGCAGAAGAGGGCCATCAATGAGTACCTGTGCGACTACGGCACCAGGACAGGGTCAGGGGAGCTCAGGTTTTTTTCACCACGCCAGAGGGGCATGATCAGGGATGCATGCACTGTCCTGGCACCATTTGAGGAGGCCACAAGGATGGTGAGCAGTGACAGTGCATGCATCAGTGACACTGTACCCCTTGTCCACCTGTTGGAGCAAACTCTGCGTGGAATAATGGACAGGGCACTTGAGGCAGAACAGAGGCAGGAAAAGGAGGACTTCCTTGCCTCTCAAGGCCCCCTTTACCCAGACAGTGTTCCTTTTGTCCCACCCATCGCACAGGAAGAGGATGAGGAGGAGGAGGAGGAGGATTGTGTCAGCATGGAGGTGGAGCCTTGCACTCAGCATCATCAGCAGCAGTCTTTTAGGGATGATTTACAGTCCCAAGAAACCCGTGGACTTGTACGTGGCTGGGAAGAGGTGGCTGCGGATCATGTCGTCCTTAGTGACCCAGAGGACTCCGGACCGAATGCCTCAGCTAACCTACGCTGCATGGCCTCCCTAATCCTGCAAAGTCTGCGGAAGGATCCTTGTATTCTTCGGATCAAGGAGAGGGACCATTACTGACTGACCACTCCCATTGATCCACGGTACAAGGGTAAGGTTGCAGACCTTATCTTACCGTCGCAGAGGGAGCAGAGGATGAGACATCTCCGTTAGGGCTTGCAGAAAGGTCTGTGCAATGCGTTCCCGGAGACTGGGAGGTTACAAACTCCTGGTCCTGGACAACGAGTTGCTGAGGCTTCGGTCAGTCAAAGAAGGAGCGGTGGGGAAGGTGGCCGTCTGACCGATGCGTCCAGACAATTTTTTAGTCCGCAGCCCCAAGGTATGATCGGTTCCAGCAACCATCGCCAGCGTCTGATATACATGGTGCAGGAATACCTAGGGGCAAGGTCAGACTTGGACACCTTTCCCACCGAAAATCCTCTGGCTTACTGGGTCTTGAGGATGGATCACTGGCCAGAGCTTGCACAGTATGCAATTGAGCTACTGGCCTGTCCTGCATCCAGTGTTCTTTCAGAACGCACATTCAGTGCTGCTGGAGGCTTTGTCAGGGTGCGCCTGTCCACCGACTCGGTTGATCGACTGACCTTCATAAAGATGAATCAGTCTTGGATCACCACCAGCTACCAAGCACCTGAAGCTGATATAACAGAATAATTTATTTTGAAATGTCACATCCCTTTAAGACTGCCTATGCTGATGCTGAGTGACTGTCCTGTTATGTTGACTGACTATCCTCCTCCTCCTCAATGATCCGATTCCTGATGATAGCTTGGAAGAACATTTTTGTTTCTGGGTGCCGCCACCAGTGGCTAAGGCCCAATTTTTCAGCCCCTGTTTAACAGGAGCGTGTAATTACAATTTTTTATGCAATGCTTTGCAGCAGGGCTCATTCCTGCACTCCAACTAGAGTATCTGGGAGAGGTTGCAGTGTCGTGGCACCAGCACCAGTGCCTAAGGCCCAATTTTTCAGCCCCTGTTTAACAGGGGCGTGTAATTACAATTTTTGATGCAATATTTTGCAACAGGGCTCATTGCTGTGCTCCAAGTACAGTATCTGTGAGGGGTTGCAGTGTTGTGGCACCAGTGCCTAAGGCCCAATTTTTCTGCCCCTGTTCAACAGCGGCATGTAATTACAATTCTTGATCTAATAATCCACAGCAGGGCCCATTCCTGTGCCCACCAAGAGTAACTGTGAGGGCTTACAGTGTTGTGGCAACACCACCACCACCACCAAAGGCCCAATTTTTCTGCCCCTCTTCAACAGGGGCATGCAATTACAATTATTGATCTAATAATTAACAGTAGGGCCCATTCATGCGCCCACCAAGAGAAACTGTGAGGGCTGACAGTGTTGTAGCACCAGCACCACCACCAAAGGCCTAAGTTTTCCTACCACTGTTCAACAATGGCATGTAATTACAATTCCTGATATAATAGTTCACAGCAGAGCGTTCCAGCGCCCACCAAGAGTAACTGTGAGGGCTCACAGTGTTGTGGCAACACCAACATCTAAGGGGCAAATTTCAGCAGAGTATATATGGCAGGTCCCTACTTTCAAACATCCAACTTACAAATGACTCCTACTTGCAAACGGAAGGAGACAACAGGAAGTGAAAGGAAATCTACCCCTAGGAAGGGAAATTCTTTCCTGTAAGAGTTAATATGGGAAAAAGGTGTCTCCTCTCTACTGATGCTTTATCACCAATCCTTGTTTCAATAAAAACCCCACTTTTCCAAAAACATTTGTCATTGGGACGGAAAGTGAGGTGAAATCTTCTGAACAGGTGCACAGACAGCAAAACAAATGTTACAGGGGTGATAACCCTTCCCTATGTTTTCCAAAAAGCTTAAAAATATATTTTTTGGCTGGAGCTACACTTAAACAATGTACCTGTTCAAAATTACAAACAGATTGTACTTAAAGTGGAGCTCCACCCTAAATAGCAACTTTTGCTATTTGGAACCCTCCCCCCCTCCGGTGTCACAATTGACACCTTTCAGGGGGGTGAAGATACCTGTCTAAGACAGGTATTTTCACCCACATCCGGGAGTCCTGTCTCCGGGAATCTGCGGGAGTTACGTCACTTCCCGCAGACTTCCCTTGGTGTTCTGGGAGACACTCGGCTCCCAGAACACAGGAGCACCAATCAGAACGGCGCAGCGCGACTCGCGCATGCGCCGTAGGGAACCGGGCATGAAGCCGCAGGGCTTCACTTCCTGGTTCCCTCAGCGAGGATGGCGGAGGGAGCAGCAGAGCGACGAGCGGTCGCTCGTCCTCTGCTGCGGACGTCGCTGGATTCCAGGACAGGTAAGTGTCCAAATATTAAAAGCCAGCAGCTGCTGTAGCTGTAGCTGCTGGCTTTTAATTTTTTTTTTCCGGTGGAGCAACCCCTTTAAGAACAAACCTACAGTCTCTGTCTTGTTTGCACCGCCTGTATACTGCTGTTACATAGGGCCTTTTTTTATTTTGGGTGCGGGGTTCCCCTTAATATCCATACAAGACCCAAAGGGGCTGGTAATGGGCTGGGGTAGGGGGGGCCATGCCATTTTTCTCAAAGATTTTCATCCATATTGCCAGGACAAGACATGACATTAAAGTCGCAAGCAGTTTTAAAAAAAAAAAATCCTTTAGAAATGTAATTTTGTGCAGGGACAGTTCTAAACACGGGAAACACATGCCACTTCACAGGCATACTTTAGACACCCCCCAGGTACGATATTTAAAGAAATATTTCACTTTTTTTTTCACTTTATGCATCATTAAATGACTGCTCCCGAAAAAACTGCAGTTTTTAAAACTTATTTTTGCATTTATACATGTCCCCTGGGGCAGAACCCCCCAAACTCTTTTTAGGACAATAACATGCATATTAGCCGTTATAATTAGCACTTTAGATTTCGGTCCGTTCGCAGGTTCTGGTGCGAACCGAACCGGGGGGTGTTCGGCTCATCCCTAATCATAACTCATGCAGAGCCCTGCAATTAAAATAACACCTAGCAATACTGTAAAAGAATGAATCACACACCACGTGCAGATATTCTCCCTATGAGCAATATGGCGCTCAATATTGTTCTACACTACCCAGTCAGGCCTGACTTAAAGTGGGGGGTTTAGTCTTATGGTGAAGAACAATTTGTAAATCCAAAAGAACGGTATCTGGTAACGGAGCAATTCACAGGAGACTAAAAAATCAGTTCTGGAACTAGTCTCCTGCTAAGACAGTAGGTATAGCACGAAGGGCCAAAGCAGTCAATAGGCCTAGACAAAGTACTTGGCTATAGCTGTGAGCAGGTGCTCTCTCACCACACCGGACTTAGTCCTCGTCCGTAACTTCCACCGCTGTGTATCCACACACAGGGTATGCGACAGCCAGGCCTTCGGTCCTTCTGATGTCAGTGAAAGGCAAGAGATCAGGTGCCACACAGGCTCCGCAGTGGGGTGGAAGGCTCTTTGGAGGTACGCAAGGCCCAGGCTTCAGGCCTTGCACCAGCAGAGAGTCCGCACAGGGGGGATCCCTTTTGATAGAAGCGCAGTGTTTAAAGAGGCCGAGCTTAGCCTCGCCCCTCACCTTTATAACCCACCCCAGGAGTCTCTGCGGGTGGCAATGCACCTTGGGTGCTAAACAGGGTTCTGGGAATCGTAGTCTGTGAGGCCTTAAAGGAGACCCCGCTACACATTCCCCCCACTTAAACTCTTTGGTCCCCAAAGATTGTGCTAACACAAAGTACGTACAACATTTGATAAAGCTGCGTATGATGTCGGCAGGGGAATTTCCCACCAAATCCGAGGAGGGGAATTACCCTGCCCACAGGTCACATTGTCATAAGTGGCCTGCCTAACTGTGCCAGAGGGTGAGTTGGGGTTGCCCTCCACCAAATGAACAGTGGAGGGATCAGGGTCTTCTAGACTCCTCCTGGCGGTTATCACAGTGTCCTCTGAACTCTCCCCCATTTGGGTATAAGTCAACTTCCGGGGAGGACGTATGGTTCTTTTCATTCTCTGCTCCCTTGGAATCTCTGGTTCAATCACTGTAGGTTCCTCTTCTGGAACAGACATAGAAGCCCCCATGGTTTCTGGAACATTCAACTCAGATGCAGGAAGATACATTGAGTCTCTTGGATCCTCCAGAGGGAGTGAGTCAATGGCATCTTCCCATGAGTCTCTTAGAGGACCGGATGGAATGACCTCTGTAGCTTCTGCATTCAGTGTACTGTCTATGGTGTCTTCGGAAGGTGGAAGATCTATAGAAGAAGATACAGGGTCCTGGGAAGGCCACAGCCACTTTAGCTCCTCTCCCTCATCCTCACTGGGTTCAGAGCTATCTACTTTTCCAGGTTGAGGAGTCTGAGACCGGGTATTCGGCCTAGGAGTATCCAGGATGGAAGTTGGCTCAGGGTAATCCCTTACAGGAGGTATCCGGACTGCTTTTGGCAAGCGGAAGTAGATGGTTTCTGTGCCAAGTCTTCAATGGCCCCACTTTTCCATCCGGCTTTAGTTGGTAGACAGGCAGTTTGGGTAACTTCTTGCAAATGACATAGGGTTCAGGTCTCCATCTGTCTGCCAGCTTGTGCTTCCCAGGGACTGCCAAGTTTCTCAGCAACACTCTGTCTCCAGGTTGCAAATCCTGGATCTGGACTCTCAGATCAAAATTTCGCTTGTTACGGGCTCCCCTCTGATCCGAGGCTGCTTGAGTCTGTTCATAGGCCAACTTTCAAACTCTGCCTCAGCCTATCCACATATCCTCTGTGAGAGGTGGCTGAGGTGTGATCCATGGAAGTACCGAAGGCCAGGTCTACAGGTAGTCTTGCCTCTCTTCCAAACATGAGTCGTTAGGGTGAGTACCCTGTGGCATCACTTGTGGTACTGTTGTAAGCATGCACGATTGCTGCTATGTGTTTGCTCCAGTGTTGTTTCCTTTCACTGCCTAAAGTCCCCAGCATGTTGAGCAGGGTTTGGTTGAACCTCTCCGGCTGAGCATCCCCTTGTGGATGGTAGGGAGTGGTCCGGGTCTTCTTGATCCCTAAGGAGTCCAAGAGTTTCCTGATCAGCCGACTCTCGAAGTCCCTCCCTTGATCCAAGTGGAGACGTTGTGGTAGCCCGTAGTGCACTAAATGTTTTTCCATGAGTACTTTAGCCACGGTGGAAGCCTTTTGGTCTTTGGTTGGGAAGGCCTGGGCATACCGGATGAAATGATCAGTTATCACTAGAACATTTCCTAGTCCACTCAGGTCGGGTTTTTAGGCAGAGAAAATCAATGCATACCAAATCCAATGGACCTTGACTTTGCAGGTGGCCCATTGGGGCAGCTTGATGGGGTAGAGTCTTTCGTTGGATGCAGTGTACGCATGAACGGCAGTATTCCTCCACTTCAGCCCTCATGCAAGGCCAGTAGAACCGGCTCCTGATGAGTTGAAAGGTTCTTTCAGCCCCTAAGTGGCCATGGTTATCGTGTAGAGCAACCAAGACAGTCTCTCTGTGCTTCTCGGGCAATAACAGTTGCCACTTGTCCTGCAGGTCATCAGAGGGGCCCCTTCGGTAGACCACCCCTTGATGTACCTGCAGTCTGTCCCACACTTTTCGTAGCAGGCGTGCCTCCTTTGAAGGATGATGCAGAAGTCTGTCTGGATCATGGTCTTCCAGGGCTTCCAGGACCAATTTCCCCAAGGGGTCCTCCAATTGGTCACACCTCAATTCCTTCTTGGACAGCTTTGGCAAGTCATCTTCTTCTATTTGGGTCACGCCACAGTATTGTTTGGGTACTCCTACCACTGTGACCCCTATCTCTTCTGCTCTGGATCCACCACTGGCTTGAAGCTCAGCTCCTTGACAGAGAGCCCGCACCCCATCTGGCGTCACTTGGGTCCAGTCTTCTGTACTGCTAGTGGGAGTATGAGACCTTCTGGATAAGGCATCTGCATCTCGGTTTCCGGCCCCAGGTCTGTATTTCAGGCTGAAATTGAATCCAGATAGTGCGGCCATCCATCGGTGGCCTGTGGCATCCAGCTTCGCTGTGGTGAAGAGATAGGTAAGGGGGTTGTTATCAGTTTTCACGATGAATTCTGCCCCATACAAGTAGTCCTTTAGCTTATCGACCACAGCCCACTTTAGGGCCAGAAACTCCAACTTGTGAGTAGGATAGTTCTTCTCAGATGGAGTTAAGCTCCTGCTCACGTATGCAACGGGTCGTAGTTGCCCTTCATGCTCCTGATAGAGCACTCCTCCCAGACCATCATGACTGGCGTCCACATGGAGTTCATAGGGCTTCCTTGTATCTGCATAGTCCAAGACAGGGGCAGTGGTCAAGCTCTTCTTCAGCATTTGGAAGGCCTCTTCACACTTCCCATTCCACTGATCTTCAACTGACTCCCCCGGCTTCCTGGGGCCCGAGTCATCCTCTTCTCCCCCGTCTTCAACAGTTTGATTAAAGGTCTGGCAATCTGTGCGAACCCCTCCACGAACCTTCTATAGTATGAGCAGAACCCCAAAAAGGACCTGAGCTCTGTCACAGTGGTGGGCCGTGGCCAGGAGGTGACCACCTCCAACTTCTCAGGGTCTGTGGCTACCCCTTCTTCGGGCACTATGTGCCCCAGATAGTTAACTGACGACTGGTAGAACTGGCATTTCTCTGGAGAAAGCTTGAGTCCCTCGTCGCTGAGTGTTCTTAAGACTTTCTCCAGTCTCTCCTCATGTTCCTCCAGAGTCTTCTCAAAAACGATGATATCATCCAGGTACATTAGGACTTCGATGAGGTTCATGTCTCCCACAGTTTTTTCTATCAGGCACTGGAAAGTGGCGGTCCAGACAGACCTTGGGGCATCAAAGAATCCCACAGGGGTTATGAAGGCTGTCTTTTCCTTATCTTCTGGGTGCATAGGGATCTGGTAGTATCCGCTTTTAAGGTCCATAACACTGAACCACCTGGCTCCAGACAAACTCTGCAGGGCATCTTCTATCCTCGGGTGGTATATTGGTCGGGAATTGTTCTCCGGTTGAGAGTCCTGTAATCTATACATAGCCTCAACGACCCATTCTTTTTCCTGACCACCACAATCGGAGAGGCATAGGGACTTCTAGATTCCCGGATAACACCGGTTCGCTTGAGCTTGGCGAGCTGTTCTCTTAAGTCTTCCAAGTCAGCTAGAGGAACTCGCCCGACCCTCTCTCTAAAGGACTTGTCTTCCTGGAGGCGGATTCGATGGGTGGCACTCTTTGCACACCCCACATCAAACTCATCTTGGGAGAAAATCTTCCTCCATCTGGTCAACTGGGACTTTGCCCTCTCTTTCCAGGCCCTTGGCAGGTTCGGGTTCTCCATGCAGAACTTCTCCCAGATAGTCCTTTCTCCCCCTGTCCTCTCCACATCTGACAAGACAACAGGGGCAGCAGGGCTCACCTGGCCCAGCAACATCCTGGCTGGGATCTCCATGGAGGCACCAGTGGTATTCCTGATGCTCACCGGTACCTTACAGTGTGCCTTCTTCAAAGCTCTTAACAGAACCACTTCAGGGATCACCTCTAAGCCTGAGTGTTCCTCCCGGGCATCTGGTTCCAACACGACAAAGGGGCCAGGTTGTTCCCAAGTAAGCTTCACAGTGGCTCTGAGACAGGTTACTTCCCTGGGCTGCAGCACTATTCCTTTCTTCCCCAGCCTCCAGACTTTCCCTACCCCCTCTTCTGGGGCCTTCTGCTCCAAAACCAGTCGCTGGTAGGCTAGCTTCAGCATCGGGTGGATTCTGGTGGCTTCAGGGTTCTTCCCTCGTGCTAAGGGAGCCAGGAGCCTTCGGACCAAGTCCGTATTGGTCCCTATTATTAGGGAACTCTTGTTGGCTCCGGGTGGTCGGGGACAGACTACTGCCAGAGTATCAAATACTTCAGCCTTCCCGGCCACTGACGGGTCGAAGGTCAACTTTATGGGTAGGTACCCATCATAAGGGGAAACTCTGTGTCCCGATCCCCCATATCTCCAGATCTTCTATTTTTTTGATGGGTAGATGGCTCAGATGTTTGTCATAAAAGTCCCCATATAACAGGGTCACCTGCGCCCCAGTATCCAAGATGGCTCTTGTGTAGACCCCCTCCACTTGAATAGGTACTATGGGGGAGGGTCCTATCAGCTCTTCTGGGAATGGTCTCGGAGGGGTCTCTTTACCTTGATCCCTTTGTTTTCCCTTAGGACTTCTCTTCTTCCATTTTTCTCTGGACCTTAGTCCCTCTTGGGCTCGGTATGCATTGATTTCTCCCCTTTTTTTGTTTTTTTGTGTATGTTCCCGCTGAGGGACATTATTCCTCTTCCAAGGGGGTTTGCCCCCTTTCTTGCTGGGCTTCTCATTCAGTTTTGATCCAATGGCGCTTACTGGAGATGATGGGCACCCGGTTGACTCCTTCACCGAGGCCCTCTGGAGTTTTCCGCCGGCTTGCGATTGTTAACTTTCTTTTTCCTGGGGCTGGGACACACTTTTTCAATATGGCAAACTCCTCCACAGTTGTAACAAATCATATCCCCCCAATCCTGTATGGAAGCGGGCGCTGAGGTGTCTGGGAACAACTCCTTCTTCGGGCCCTCTCTCTCTGAGACCCTTGGATCCTTCGCCATCAAAGAGGTCAGCATCTCCAATACCTGAGACATCTGTGACTTTAGGGTATCTACTTCTGAGTCTCTTTCAGGGGCCATAGCTGATCTGACCATTACAGGTGTAGAAGAGGTGTGTGTCTTGATGGCTTGCTGATCTTTCTGTAAAGCCTCTTCATCTCTGATAATCTTCACCAGATCGGGATAATTTAATGACATGCCTCCTCCAGAGGGCTTCAGGTGGAGCCAGACCGGATCGGAACGTAATGCTCCCTTTAAGACCTGCTTCATCCTCGCCACATCTATAGCTTGGGGCACCATTCCCTTTTTTAGCACGATTTGACAAAGCATCTTATTCAGTCTTCTCACATACTCCAACAGCTTTTCTCCAGGTTTCTGAAAAGTGTGTTCAAACTGATACACCAGCTCTTTCACTTTCTCCAACTGGCCAAACTCTTCCTGCAGCATGGCTAAACAGTCGTAGGCCGTGCAAGCAGCATTTCCAAACCGGAGACTTTTTACAGCTTCAGCAGCCGCGCCTTTCAGACTCTCAATCACACGCTGCTTCTTCTGCGCTTCAGGCACCTCCCATGCATCTACCGCTAGTAAGGCCTGCTCGATCCAGGTATCGAAGTCTTCCTCCCCTACAGGGACGGGCAGCTTCCCTGAAAATATCCATAGCTTCCGTAACTGGCCTCTATATGCACCGTGTTGGTTTTCTGACACTTAGTGAGCAGATCCCCTAGGGCATTTAAAAGTTCTGGCCCTATGGCAGTAAGGGGTGTCACCGGAGGTATCGTCCCTTTACTCTTTACTGATGTACGGGATGTCCCTGGCGGCGACCCCGGCGGGGATGGTGGAGGTGACTCCATCTTCACGGTCACTGCGTGCGCCAAACCATAAGTCTTTTTATCTGCCGTCTGCACACTTCGACCTTCATGCGGTGTACACACGATCGTTTTTCATGCCATTTTTTAAACCGACGTTTTTCTCGTCGTTTTTTTCATGTTTCCTCTCAAGCCTGTCTTACGTACACACGATCATTTTAAAAAACGTTCAAGCAAAGCGCAGTGACGTACAACACGTACGACGGCACTATAAAGGGGAAGTTCCGTTCGGATGGCGCCACCCTTCATGTTAGTAAAGTTTGTTGAGCGACGATTCGCGCTTTTCAGCCTCGTGCTTTTCAGTCCGTTACAGCATGACGAATGTGCTATCTCCATTACGAACGCTAGTTTTACCAGAACGAGCGCTCCCGTCTCATACTTGATTCTGAGCATGCGCGTTTTTTTTCCACCTTGTAAAAGCATACACACTATCGTTTTTCACGTCGTTAAAAAAAACTACATGAAAAACGAAGTGAAAAAATAGAGCATGTTCGAAATTTTTAATGGCCGTTTTTCACGTCGTTAAAAATGCTCTGGAGCATACACACGATCGGTTTTAATGCCCATTTTTAAAAATGGCATTTTTAACGGCATGAAAAACGATCGTGTGTATGGGGCATTAAAGTTCCCCGGTATTCCATCCCTCCATTCTATCAGTACATACTGAAACGAGGTTTCCGGATTTGATTTCATGTCCACCACCCATGGCTCTTGATTCAGCGATAACGACACTAAGAGTCGCTCCACTACATCCGTTGGCCATTCTTCTCCCGGGAGACTGATGACCACTGACCTGTCTGGGCTGGCCTTGGCTGCCTCGCACCACGCTTTCACTTGTAGCGGGTCCATGCCAGTATTTATGGCGTGTCTGCTTGCCGTATACAGGATCCTGGACGAGCCCCCACGTGTAGCGATACCCCCAACTTAAGAGGGCCGCTGGTATTATTTCGGGCCCTGTACACAGCACTGCCAACCCCCAGCAATCTACTAGACCCTCCTCTGGCACAGCTTGTCTAGGGTATGAGGTATTGGTATAACTCTGTAATTGTCTATGAACAATCCCACAGTAATGCAAATAGTAATAACATACAGTAATTGACACTAAGACCAGAGTACTTAACCACAGCAACTTTACTGATGGTATAAAGGTTCCATAGCAATACAGTACATCATAACTCATGCAGAGCCCTGCAATTAAAATAACACCTAGCAATACTGTAAAAGAATGAATCACACACCAGGTGCAGCTATTCTCCCTATGAGCAATATGGCGCTCAATATTGTTCTACACTACCCAATCAGGCCTGACTTAAGAAAGTGGGGGGTTTAGTCTTATGGTGAAGAATCTTCGCATGCAAGGGGTAATCGGTGGTGCACATTCAGGAACAACAATTTGTAAATCCAAAAGAACGGTATCTGGTAACGGAGCAATTTACAGGAGACTATAAACTCAGTTCTGGAACTAGTCTCCTGCTAAGACAGTAGGTATAGCATGAAGGGCCAAAGCAGTCAATAGGCCTAGACAAAGTACTTGGCTATAGCTGTGAGCAGGTCCTCTCTCACCACACCGGACTTATGCCCCGTACACACGATCGTTTTTACTGTAATTTTTTAAACCGACGTTTTTCTCCTCGTTTTTTTTCATGTTTCCTCTCAAGCCTGCCTTGCGTACACACCATCATTAAAAAAAACGATCAAGCAAAGCGCAGTGACGTTCAACACGTACGACGGCACTATAAAGGGGAAGTTCCGTTCGAATGACGCCACCCTTTGGGACGCTTTTGCTAATTCTGTGTTACCGCGTGTTAGTAAAAGTTTGGTGAGAGACGATTCGCGCTTTTCAGTCTTCGTGCTTTGAAGATCGTTTTCGGGAGTTCAGTTTGCGCCTGTGGGTTCGTATCTGTTTAGCACTGCTTGTAGTCAGTTCGTATCTGTTTATTCAGTGCGGCCTGCTCTGCACGTTCGTGTTTTTCAGCTTGTTCTTCATAGGCCTTGCTGTTCTTCCGTGCGTTCTTCTAGTTCGTTCTGTTCAGCCGACCGTTATCTAGCCATGTTGCGGCTACGTACTCGTCGCAGAGTTCGTGCTGTAGTTGGTGCAGGGGTTCATGCTGTATCCCGACTCCATGCCATGAGCAGGGTCAGGAGGAGTTCATGGACCAAGAATTGGTTGCTCCAGTGGCACCAATTCTGTCACATGCCTTTGTTGCGGGAGATCAGGGAGAATAATCCTGATGATTTCAGGAATTTCCTCAGGATGTCTGACCCCGTATTTCAGCAGCTGTTGGCTTTGGTGTCCCCCTATATTACCAGGCAGGACACCGTTATGCGGGAAGCCATCAGTGCTGAGCAGAGGCTCATCGCCACGTTGCGATACCTGGCTACTGGGAGAAGCCTGCAGGACCTTAAGTTCTCCACAGGCATATCCCCCCAGGCTCTGGGGATCATTATACCAGAGACTTGTTCTGCCATCCTTCAAGTTTTGCAGGAGGATTATATTAAGGTAAGTGTTCTTCTTCAAAAATTCACATTGTATGGTTTTTATTTTTGGATATTTTTAATTTGCTTTATTTGCAGTCCCTAATTCACATGATTCTTAGCTGCAGGGAATGTCCCCTTTCTCCCCATGTTTTATTATTTAAAGTTTGGGGTTTGAGGCCTACCTGTAAATTTGGATTACCTAACCTCTCCAGCATGCTATCCTGGGGCCATACCTACCTTGCCTAGTCATTTCCATGTTTTTTATTATATGTTCCATCGTAGTGCTTTACCCAAAACGCACCCTAAATTTTGCCTAGGAATGTTTTATTTTTGTTAACTTCAATACAGAGTGCTACAGCCTTCATGTGTGATATTCCCAACTCATCTTCAACCCCCCCCCCCCCATAATGTTTTTGTTTTTTTTTATTTTCTTGCTTACAATTTTTTATGTTTTTAACAGTTTCTACCAATGCTGGCCATGAATGTGTGTATGAAATCAGCTTTCAATGTTTCTGGCTACAAGTATTAATTTGTTATTTCTTTAATTCCACAGTTCCCTTCTTAGCCACATGAATGGCAGAATGTGGCTTCCGAGTTTGCCCAGCGATGGAACTTTCCGAACTGTGGAGGAGCCATCGACGGCAAACATGTTCGGGTCGTCCCACCACCCCATTCGGGATCCTTTTATTATAATTATAAGGGGTTCCACAGCGTCGTGATGATGGCAGTGGTGTCGGCCACCTACGAGTTCCTCTATGTGGACGTTGGCAAGAATGGCAGGATGTCTGATGGAGGAGTTTTTGCCCAGACGGAGTTTGGAGAACGGCTCCTTTTGGATCTGCTGGCCTTGCCACCAGCGGAGCAGAATGTGGAGGGACTACCTTTTGTGTTTGTGGCGGATGAGGCGTTTGGCCTGGGACCCCATTTGATGAGGCCATTCCCGCAACGCACACTCACCCCTGAGAGGAGGGTTTTCAATTATCGGCTGGCCAGAGCCAGAAGGGTGGTGGAAAATGCGTTTGGGATCATGGCCAGCCGATTTCGCCTCTTCCTTACCTCCATCCACCTTGCCCCATACAAATGGAACCATGTGGTTATGACGTGCTGTGTGCTGCATAATTTCCTAAGGGTGCATTCAACGAGTTATATATCTTTGAGTGGGCCTGAGGCCTCTTTAATCAATGCAGAAACTTTGGTGGCCCTGGAACCTGGCCGTCCTGGCTTGGCCCCCCCAACCGGACGTGAGGTCCGTAACCAATATGTGGACTATTTTATGGGTAGGGGGGCCATTGAAATGCCAGACAATCTATAATAATTTTAGACCAAAAAAAAAAACTTTATCTTGAGTAAAGATTGGTTTGTATTTTTTATTGTATAATGTTTGATGTTTCTGGTAGGTTTACCTAGTGCACTTGTTTTGCCATGTGGATTAAACAATCTTTTAATTAGCCTTCATTGTCAGTGCAAACACCAAACATTGATTAGTTCACTCAGCACCACATTTACATAATGAAGCCACAATGATTTGTTATGTAAAAATACCTTTATTTTTTTTGTTTAGGTGGGCAACTTCCTTAGAAATGTGGATGTTCCCTTAATTTCGGGTGTATTACAACGCATGACCAGCCATGCATAAACAAACTATATTTGTCAAAATTTTGAAAAAGCTAAACATGTGCTAGTCATTAAAGGGTAAAATAAAAAAAAAACATAGAAAACTCTGCAAGTAAAACGTTATTTGGTGTAAAAACATTAGACACGCCCAAACACAGCCATGATATTTTGGAGCCTTTCCTCCACCCGCTTTGTATTTGCCCTGATCTCTAGCAAGTCTCCCTTAATTTTTTCGAGGTCACGACAGCAGACCATCAGGTATTGGATCAGGATCTGGGCACTGTGATGTGTCAACTTATTGGGGTCTTCGGCCAGAACTGCACCTAAATGTAAAAAGAAATATGTAGGATAGAATATGTAGGCCTACATCTATTTAACATGCATGTGTCTGGTTTCTCTCTGACCTGTGGTGGTGCCACTTTCCACTTCCACAACATCACATTCCTCTCCATCCTGGGGTTCTGGGGGTATTGTTGTAGGTATTGCAATTCTCGTCTCATCTGAGGTAGCTTTTCGAATCCCTAGGGAGATTGAAATAAAAGGAATAGTTTCATTAGTAGCGACTCAATTTTGCTAAAATAAGAAACATGAAAAAAAACTTTGAAATCATTCTTTTGAAGCATGCTCCATTTTAAATTTTACCCCCTGTGCCAACCGGGACAAATGATTGGATACATAGCCCAAACCAGAGCATATACATTTTGAACACAAATTTGAAACATTGTAACACCCCAAAGTATCTACACTGGATCACCTGTGTGTGACTCCCTCAAGCTTTTTGGCTTTAGGCCCACACTTGTACTACTGCGTTCAGATGTTTCATCAGCTGCTGAGCATTCACTCCCTTTAACATTACCATGCATATCGTTTCTTTCTCGTACATCACGGGACACAGAGCGACATAGTCATTACTAATGGGTTATATAGATACCGTCAGGTGCTGGCACTGGCAACTTCCAAAACCGGAAGTACCCTCCCCTATATAAGCCCCTCCCATCCGGGAGCACCTCAGTTTTTTGCCAGTGTCTAAGGTGTTGGCCAAGAAGAAACATGTGTTTTTCACTGAGCTTGCGTACAGGTTCTTTTGGGCCTCAGTAAGCTATTCCGGATCCGACCAAAAAAGCTTCATAGCTAAACGGTCGGTACCCGGGCCTTGCAGAGAAGAGCAAGGTTTTGCCTGTAATGCTTCTCTTAGGAGAGCTGGACCCTGGGATCCAGAGCTCTGGTCATACCCACGACCAAGATGTTTTCTGTGCAGGGTGCTATACAGGTCCAGGGGAGTGGAATCCTTGGGAACCCGGTCCCTGAAGGTTTGATTACAATGCCTGTCGTGATAGGTGAAGTTTGGGCTTTTGTGGACCAAACAAAGTCCTGCGGCGGGGAACAGGTAAGTGGGGGCCCCCAGGAACTTGGTTCTATTGGGGGACCCCCAAGCCTAATTTGTCTTTCTGTCTGTTACCTAATGGTATTCCCGCAAAATTCTGTGCATGCCTGTAACTACTAAAAAAATGTAATCATTTTTAATGGTGGTCAAGAAAAAAAAAAAAAAAAATTTTATATATATATTTAATATATTAGACTGCGGTACCTGTGTTTGTCCACTAGAGGCCGCTGTGGAATGTTTTCTTGTCATGTGGACTAGTTTCTTCTCAGCAGAGCAAGTCCAGGCAGATGGTGAGTTCTCTCATGGGAAACTGCTTCCTCTGCCATGTTGCAATGCTCGTCCATCCCCCGGCCTGCGGCAAAGAGGGGCCCTGGCTCTTGTCCCTAGTTTCCATTTTTTCGAAATTAGCGCCAAAGGCGCACGTGGCCGCGCGCGTGCGCGTGCACGCGCCTCTATATATAGAGGTGAGCCGGAAAAGGGGGCGGAGCCTGGGGGATGACGCTCTGTGCGCGCCGCAGCGCTTCTGTGCATGTGCGGGCGTCCCAGCATGATAAAAATCACAATATTGTGTGGTGAGCTGGCTATGAAGTGCAGAGACAGAGCTGGCAACATTTAAAAAAGGGCATACAGCAAGCGGTTGATACAGGCATCCCCTAGAAAGGCACATTAGTAGACACCAACTGTTTCTTATAGCAGCATTTATGCTAGACTATTGTCAGTAACTGGTGTATTTCGGCTGGAATACCTCAGCTTTGTGGCTTAGGAATATGCCGTCTAAAAACTCCGGGACTAGAAATTCCAGGAGGAATAGGGGGTCTCCATCGGGCTCTGAGGATCTTGGGCATGCTTTGGCTGCACCAGTCTCCCCTGAAGAATCAGAGGTTAGTGACCGTAGAGCACCCTCAGGAGTACCTGGTACTGTGGCTGTCCTCAGTTCACCTGCTCCTGTGTATGTAACAGAGGAGGTTTTTTCCTCAGCTCTGGGAGGGCTGGAAGAGAGATTGTCAGCATTGATCGCGGCTTCCCTGTCACAGGAGAAAAGCGCCCGATCTCCGTCTCCTCCCTCAGAGTGCCTGTTAACAGAGCAACAGTCCCATACAGGGATCGACCTACCTGAAGGGGATCAGGAGGAGGTCGATTCGGTTGTAGAGGAATCAACAGTGGAAGAGCCATTCTCAGCATCACATGCTGAAAGGTTATGGGTTCAGTCCCTGACTAATATGGTCCGATCAGCATTTAAAATGCCACTTGCGGAGCCATCATCCACTTCTGTCTCCTCGTTGGGGTCGCTAAAAGCTCCCCAGACTGTTTGTTCCTTTCCGATCCATCCTTTACTGGAAGGGCTCATTTACCAGGATTGGGAGCATCCTGACAAAATATTTACTCCCCCTAAGAGATTTCCGGTGGTCTATCCCATGGAGGATAAGTTCATCAGAAAATGGAAGGTCCCTATAGTGGACGCAGCCATCTCTTGTGTGAATAAATCACTGACATGTCCGGTGGATAATGTCCAAATGTTCAAGGACCCAATAGATAAAAAATTGGAGTCCTTATTAAAATATGCTTTTTCTACAGCAGGATTGGTAACACAACCAGCAGTGGCAGCTATTGGGGTCTGCCAAGCAGTGAAGGATCAGTTGAAACAGGTCTTAAGGGACTTGCCAGATCAGCAGGCTCTTGCCCTAGCTGATCTACCTAGAGCCTTATGCTTTGCGGTGGACGCCATAAAGGATTCAATCCATCAGGCCTCCCGCCTTACGCTGTCTGTAGTACATATGCGCAGGCTTCTATGGCTCAAAAACTGGTCTGCTGAAGCTCCCTGTAAAAAATTGCTGGTCAGCTTCCCATTTCATGGTGAGCGCTTATTTGGGGAAGACCTGGACAAGTATATCCAGAGAATTTCCAGCGGTAAAAGTACACTTTTGCCGGTTAAAAATAGAGTTAGAGGTCCCTCTTTTAAGAGGCCGGCTTCTCCAGTCCCTAGGGCATCGGCTGTGAAACAGTTCCGACGGCCTCCTCGGTCAAATCCCGGAGGTAAAAATCAGGGACAGTTGCAGGGTAACAAGAAGCCCTGGAGCAGGAGAGGTACAAAACCTCCCCCAAAGTCAAATGCATGAAGGGTTGCCCCCACTCAATCGGGTGGGGGGAAGACTTCAGTTGTTCACAGAGACCTGGCGGGACACGATCCGAGACAGATGGGTGCTCTCCGCAGTAAATCTGGGATACAAATTGGAGTTAAAAAACTCCCCTCCTTCCCGCTTTATAAGGTCAAACGTGCCAAGGGATCCCCAGAAGAGAGGATCCCTCCTGTTGGCACTGGAACAATTATTGCTCCAAGCAGTAATTATAGAGGATCCCCTGGAAGAATGGGGGTTCGGGTTTTACTCAAACCTCTTTACAGTTCCGAAGCCAAACGGGGACGTGAGGCCCATATTAAATCTAAAAGGGCTAAACAAATTCCTACATATCAGGACTTTCCGGATGGAGTCGATCCGATCGGTAGCCACTGCCCTACAAGGGGAGGAATGGTTAGCCTCGATCAACATCAAAGATGCTTATTTGCACATTCCCATCTTTCCAGCCCACCAAAAATTTCTACGCTTTGCGGTAGAAGGGCGCCATTTTCAGTTCAGAGCCTTACCCTTCGGTCTGGCCACAGCACCAAGAGTGTTCACAAAAATTCTGGCCCCATTATTGGCCAATCTAAGAACGCGAGGTGTAACGATAATGGCATATCTAGACGACTTGTTGCTGATAGACCACTCAGTGGAAAAACTAGAAGTGGTTGTTCACGAGACAATCAAGTATCTGGAATATCACGGTTGGATTATCAACCGAGACAAGTCAGCCCTAAAACCAGTCAAAAGTCTGGAATACTTGGGGCTAAGGCTGGATTCAGACCAGAGAAAAATTTTCTTGCCTCAAGAAAAGGGGTCGTCTTTGAGAGATTTGATCCACTTAGTGGGTTCAAAAAGACAGCCATCCATACGCCTGTGCATGAGGCTGCTGGGAAAAATGGTGGCATCATTCGAAGCAGTACCCTACGGTCAATTCCATTCAAGGAAGTTGCAAAGGGCCATACTGTCAGCCTGGAACAAAAAAGTTCAGGCTCTGGACTTACCAATGTCCTTGTCCCCTTCCGTTCGCAAGAGCCTCCGCTGGTGGTTGGTTCCCCAGAATCTGGAAAGAGGGAAATCCTTCAGTCCGATTTCCTGGAAGGTGGTCACTACAGATGCCAGCCTTATAGGCTGGGGAGCAGTACTGGAGCAATGGTCTCTCCAGGGCAGATGGTCGGATGCGGAAAAGGCCCTGCCCATCAATCTCTTAGAGATACGAGCAGCCCGGTATGCCCTAGTAGCATGGACATCCAAACTCCAAGGGTCCCCTGTCAGAATTCAATCAGACAATGCCACAGCAGTGGCATATATCAATCGTCAGGGGGGCACCAGGAGTCGTGCAGCCCAAAGGGAAGTAAATTACATCCTGAGATGGGCAGAAAGATATGTCCCAGCCATATCTGCGGTATTCATTCCAGGAGTGGAGAATTGGAAGGCGGACTTTCTAAGTCGCCAACAATTATGCCCAGGGGAATGGTCCCTTCATCCCGAGGTTTTCCGGACAATATGTCAGTGGTGGGGAACACCGGATGTAGATCTGCTAGCATCCAGGTTCAACACGAAAGTGGACAGGTTTGTCTCTTGGACAAGGGATCCCCTAGCGTGCGGCTCGGATGCCCTAGTGTTCCCTTGGGATCAGTTCAAGCTGATATATGCATTCCCACCGCCACAATTGTTACCTCGATTACTCCGCAGAATCAGGGTAGAAAAGAAACCAGTGATTCTGGTGGCTCCAGCGTGGCCCCGAAGAGCATGGTACGCGGAGATTGTAAAAATGTCTGTGCGGAGTCCTTGGACCCTCCCACATCGTCCGGACCTGCTTTCGCAAGGACCGATATACCACCCTTCCTTACCAGCCCTAGGTTTGACGGCCTGGCTATTGAAGCCCACATTCTAAAAAAGAGAGGGCTTTCTAATGCTGTGGTATCTACCATGATCAATGCCAGGAAGCCGGTATCCAGGCAGATCTGCTATAGAATCTGGAAGGCGTACATCGCCTGGTGTGAGGCCAAGAAATGGCATCCACGTAAATACGTAATAGGTAGGATTCTGGACTTCCTACAATGGGCTGTAGATAGGAAGCTTGCCCTGAGTACTATCAAGGGTCAGATTTCGGCCTTGTCAATATTTTTTCAAAGGCCCTTGGCTTCGCATTCACTAGTCAAAGCCTTTATACAAGGAGTGATGCGTATTAGTCCTCCGGTTAATATTCCCATATGTCCATGGGATCTAAACTTGGTTCTGTCGGTTCTACAAAAACAACCATTTGAACCATTACAGCATATTTCCTTGGTGCTTCTCACCAGGAAATTGATTTTTCTAGTAGCCATTTGTTCGGCTAAAAGAGTATCGGAATTAGCAGCTATGTCCTGTAAGGAGCCATATCTGGTTATCCATAAGGACAGAGTAGTGTTACGTCCTCATCCAGCCTTTCTTCCTAAGGTGGTATCGAGGTTTCATTTGAACCAAGATGTGGTTCTTCCTTCTTTTTTCCCCAAACCTACTTCGGTAGAGGAAAAGTTATTGCATTCTTTGGATGTAGTAAGAGCAGTTAAAGCTTATCTAAAAGCCACTGCTCAGATTCGCAGAACGGATACTTTGTTTATTCTGCCGGAAGGCCCCAGAAAGGGTCAGGCAGCGTCAAAATCTACTTTAGCCAAGTGGATTCGACAGGTCATAATACAAGCCTATGGCTTGAGAAGGAGACCGCCTCCGTTCAAAGTTAGAGCGCACTCCACGAGAGCAGTTGGAACTTCATGGGCAGTGCATCACCAGGCCTCCCTGGCTCAAATCTGTAAGGCCGCAACATGGTCTTCAGTACACACGTTTACTAGGTTCTACCAGGTGGACGTTAGAAGTCAGGAGGATGTCGCCTTTGGGCGCAGTGTGTTGCAGGCCGCAAAAGATCCTCATGTCTGATAGCGCTCAGCTTATATATGGTGTATCCCCCCCCTCATTTGGCATTGCTTTAGGACATCCCATTAGTAATGACTATGTCGCTCTGTGTCCCGTGATGTACGAGAATAAAATAGGATTTTTATAACAGCTTACCTGTAAAATCCTTTTCTTGGAGTACATCACGGGACACAGAGCTCCCGCCCCTCTTTGGGGACACTTATTGCTTTGCTACAAAACTGAGGTGCTCCCGGATGGGAGGGGCTTATATAGGGGAGGGTACTTCCGGTTTTGGAAGTTGCCAGTGCCAGCACCTGACGGTATCTATATAACCCATTAGTAATGACTATGTCGCTCTGTGTCCCGTGATGTACTCCAAGAAAAGGATTTTACAGGTAAGCTGTTATAAAAATCCTATTTTTTTCAAACGAACAAATGTCCTTTGGATTAGCACACAAAAAATCAGTGAGGCCCAAATTTACTCCCCCAAATAAACCAAAATACATGGGTGTTCACACTGGATGATCCTAAAACATCGTTTGAGGAACTGTACGGAGAAAGAGGTTTAATACGTCCGTTTACTGTGCGGACAAACCTGAAAGATGGTATCTTTCAGTGTACTATATGAAAGTTAAAAATACACGAGAGAATACAAGAAAATAATATGTACCATGGAAACTCAAAAAAAAACAACTTACTTTTTAATATAACTTTCTTGATTCTTTTATATTGGTCGGCCTCCCGCAACTTCAGATCTGACCATCGTTTTCTGAGCTGTTCCTTCGTTCTGCACACCCCGAATTTTTGGTGAAGACTTTTGACCACTTTGCCCATAATTCTGGACTTGACCAGATTAGGCCTTTTATACGGACCATGCTTGGCATCATAATCCTTCTTCTTTAAAATGGCGACCATCTCCACCATTTCCTCGAATGACATGTTGGATGCCTTATATCTCCTGGGTCTTGATTTGGGCTCCTCTGTAATTCCATCCTCTGTAGAGGTAATCTCAGCCACCTGTGTCTCCGCCATGTTTTGTTCAGCACTACGAGCGAGAAGGGGCGGGCAAAGTACAATATCGAACGTCAGGGGCGGGGAAAGCGTGCGGAGTTTCACGCATGCGCTGTGTATATCAAGTGAAGATCCATGTCTGGGAAATACGTTCATTTGTCGGGAGAGGGAGTTAGCAACGAACGTCGTGACCAAGGTACCTAACAATTTTACTTTTTGAGGTTCATCAGACGAGGAGATTTGTGTGCTCAAAATATGTAGACAATGCACAGTTGAGGAATGTTGCCTGAAATATATATATTTTTTGGTTTCTCGCTTTTACAGATATCATGAATACTTTTAAAAACCCAGACTTCATGGGGGAGTTCATCGACAAATGGCAAGAGCTCCCTATATTATGGCAAACAAAAAGTGGCGGTAATAAAAATAAAGACGCCAGGAAAGCAGCACTGGAGAGCCTGCTTGCATTTGTGCAAACAAAGATACCCACAACAACTCTCCAAGATGTCAAAAACAAAATTGCGACCATCAGAGGGACATACAGGACCCAGAGGACTATGGTCCTGAGGTCCCAGTGGTCAGGTGCACCAGCAGATAAGGTTTATAAACCCAGTCTGTGGTACTACAGTAAGCTTGCTTTTCTGGATGACCAGCTGGAAGTGCGGGAATCTCTCTCCACCCTTCCCCCCAGAGGTCAATCCAGCCTTCCTTGTACCCAACCCTCCAGCCTTCCCTGCAGCCAGTCCTCCAGCCTTCCTGTCAACCCTGCTCTG
Organism: Rana muscosa; assembly: GCA_029206835.1. Taxonomy (NCBI): domain Eukaryota; kingdom Metazoa; phylum Chordata; class Amphibia; order Anura; family Ranidae; genus Rana; species Rana muscosa. The sequence goes on from CM055128.1 coordinate 147,282,402, forward strand.
GCTTCCTCTGAGATTCAAGATCAGGGCCTTGAGGAGGCAGATTTGGAGATATGGAGCCAGGTAAAGTATTGATATCTATATTTATATCGTACAAAATTCTAGAATTTTAATAGATGTTAGTATTGTTAAAGGTATGTACACTTCTACCAATAAAGTTTGTGAAGAGCAAGATACAGTAGTGGCCTAATTTTATGTGCACAAGACAACAAAACCAGGATGCGGAATCAATGAAAATGACATAACTTTTGGCATTGATTTCAACAATGTCTAGAGGTGAACAATGTCTGTGAATGATGATGTGGCAAAATAAATAATGTCCCTTTCTTTTTTTACAGCCAGAGCTGAGCCAGGAAGAGGGTGATGTTGGGGATCAGGAGGAGGCAGGGCCCAGTGGCACCCAGGAGGAGGCAGGGCCCAGTAGTGGCACCCAGGAGGAGGCTGGGCCCAGTGGCACCCAGGAGGAGGCTTGGCCCAGCACAAGAGCCCAGATGCCTCCCCTGGTAGTTAAACCACGAGGGCCAAGGAGAGGTAGGCAGGTGGAGGAGGAAACCAGGGCCTTCCTCAGAGAGGCAACAGCGGCCCTCAGAGAGGCACCCTCTGTTGATGAGGGATTTGCCGCAGTCCTCGCCCACAAACTAGGGCAAATGGAGTTGCAGCAAAAAAAATTCAGTGAGACCCTGCTATTGAAAGTCATCAATAAGGGCGTGCTGGGTGAACTCACTAGGTACACGGACATACCGGAGGTTGTCCCTACTCCTCCACCTCCTCCTCCTCCTCCTACTACTCCTCCTGCCACAACCTCTCCTCCTGATCCCCAGCCTCCAAGGAAGAAACCAACCAAGGCTGCAGAGAAGGCTGGAGAGAAGGCTACAAGGAAGAGGAGAAAATAATGCCTGCTGTAGTACCACAGACTGGGGACATATAGGACTTATCTGCTGTGGCTCCTGACCTCTGGGAGCTCAAGACAAGATTGGGCTCATTTTTTTTGGGGATCTAATCTCTATTTTGGTTTGGACATCTTGGATGGTTGTTGTGGGGTCAAAGGGATGCACAAATGCAAGCAGGCTCTCCAGTGCTGCCTTCCACTTTAATTTGTTAATGTTCTGAAATAAAAATAATTTTAGTGCCCTTTAAATACTTGACTATGTGATTTGTATTTCAAAAGAGAGCTTGCTAGGGAGCAGGCAGGGACATCTCAAATTATATTATTGTTATTATCAGGGGACACAAACCTCCCTGAGGCCAAATGAGACACATTTGGAAGGTTGTGGTGGTAACTTTACACAAGAATAATTTAAGCCAAAATAATAAAAAAAAGGCCACAAAAAAAAAAAAAAAAAAGTAAAATAAAATTTAAATAAAAAAGGAGAATTACATTATTTTATTATTATTAGTATTATTTAGGAGGGAGGTGCGGCTTATAAATAATATTTTATAATCATTAGAGCAATTTGGAATTACTTTAGAAACAAGTTTTGGCATAACTCTCAATGTCATTATCAAAAGAGGGTAATTTTAAAGCATTATCAAAAGAAGAACGGAATGCGCAGCATTAAAACGATGCTATTAATTCCACCGTGACGAATGTGCCATCTCCATTTCCAACATTAGCTTTACCAAAACGAGCGCTCCCGTCTCATAGTTGCTTCTGAGCATGCACGTTTTTTTTCACGTCGTGAAAGCATACACACTATCGTTTTTCACGTCGTTAAAAAAAACGACATGAAAAACGACGTGAAAAAAGAGAGCATGTCCGGAATTTTTAATGGCCGTTTTTCACGTCGTTAAAAATGCTCTGGAGCCTACACACGATCATTTTTAATGGCCATTTTTTAAAATGGCATTTTTAACGGCATGAAAAACGATCGTGTGTATGGGGCATTAGTCCTTGTCCGTAACTTCCACCGCTGTGTATCCACACACAGGTTATGCGACAGCCAGGCCTTCGGACCTCCTGATGTCAGTGAAAGGCAAGAGCAGATCAGGTGTCACACAGGCTCCACAGTGGGGTGGAAGGCTCTTTGGAAGTGCGCAAGGCCCAGGCTTCAGGCCTTGCACCAGCAGCGAGTCCGCACAGGGGGTTCCCTTTTGATAGAAGCGCGGTGTCCAAAGAGGCCGAGCTTAGCCTCGCCCCTCACCTTTATAACCCACCCCAGGAGTTTCTGCGGGTGGCAATGCACCTTGGGTGCTAAACGGGTGTAGCGATACCCTCAACTTAAGAGAGCCGCAAGTTTTGATTTGGGCCCTGAGTACAGCTTCCCCAACCCCCCGGCAATCTGCTCTACCCGCTCTGGCACAGTTAACCCACAGCAATTTCACTTAAACAATCACTTATGCTTTAAATGTGGGTGTGTGGATTGATAACTCAGACTCATAGACAATGTTGTAAATAATAACTGACTTTACTGCTAGTGGTAAGATAAAGGGGATAACATGCATGTAACATTTGGTTCACAACACATAAGCAGGTCCCTGCAGTTATAAATCACAATACTGTGTGCGTGTGTACCAGCAATGGAAAGAGGACGGAACGCCACGTGGGGCGACCGTTACCTAAACACCCTGTGGTGTGATAACTAACTTATAACTATCTAACGGATCAGGCCTGATCCCTAACCATGAAACTCAGTCTTTGAAGAAACACAAATCTTCACCGGCACAGGATCTGTAAAGGTGGTGCACTTGAAGTATTTAAAACCATGTATTTGTAATCCAATAGGGGGGGGGGTAATTCTACCTCACCGGAGGTGTTAGGCCTCGGAAGTCTAGTAGGCACAAAGTATAAAAGTAACAGTTTAAAGATGAGCTTTCGCTCGCTCACCACTCCGGAACACTTCCCTCAGTCCGGAGCTTCCACCGGCTGTGTCGGTCCTCGTCCACAGCGGCTTCTGCGATCGGATCCCCGATCCAGACAACTTTCGACGAGATGAGTCTGGATGCCACCCAGGCTCGCAAAGGGGTGGAAGGCTCTTTGGTTCGCTCCACAGGCCCCAGGCTTCAGGCCTGGAGCAGCACAGATCCGCACAGGTGTCTCTCTCTCTGCCTCCCCGTGTCCAAAGAGAAAGAGCTAGGCCTCGCCCCCTCCTTATATTCCTTCCCCCCGACTCCCCTCTCTCTGGAATTTCCTGTCTCTGATTAAAGGGGAACACCCCGCTACACACTCCCCCCACTAAAACTCTTTGGTCCCCAAAGATAAACATTTTAACAACATTTCTGAACCATTTTAGAGAGTGCGGAGTATGATGTTGGTACAGGGAATTGCCACCAAAACTCAGAGGTGGGATTCCCTGTCCTACAGGTCACACTGGCATGAGTGGCCTGCCTAACTGTGCCAGAGAGTGAGCTGGGGTTGCCCTCCACCAAATGAACAGTGGAAGGATTGGAGCACTCGTTACTTCTTCTAGCGGTGGTAACAGAGTCCTCTGAGCTCTTTCCCAATTGAGGGTAGGTTAACTTCATGGGAGGCCTCACGACTCTGCGAGCTCTCTGCTCCCTTGGGACTCCAGGCTCTGGTGCCACAGGCTCTGTTTCAGGAACACTCTCTGACATCGTCACTGGTTCTGGGGCCTCTGTCTCTTCTTCATCTGAGTACAGGCCCGGAATATCTTCCCAGCATTCAGGCACGCCACTGGATGGAATGAACTCTGTAGCTTCTGGGTTCAGGGTCCCATCCTGCATATCCTCAGTGGGTGGAAGGTCTATGGTGGGATTTTCCGGGGTTGGGGAAGGCCATAGCCACTCCAGTTCTCCTCTCCCATCTTCACTTGGTTGAGAAGCCTGTCCACCTCTAGATCGAGAGGTCTGAGACCGAGTGTTGGGTCTGGGAGTATCCAAGATGGAAACAGATTCCGGTAGGTTCCTCACTGGAGGTATCCTGACTGCTTCTTTAAGCGGGAGTAAGTGGTTTCTGTGCCAGGTCTTCAAGGGTCCCACTCTCCCCTCTGGCTTTAACTTGTACACCGGTAGTCCAGGGAGCTTCCTACAAATAACGTAAGGCTCAGACCTCCACCTATCAGCAAGTTTGTGCTTCCCTGGGATCCCTAGGTTGCGTAGCAGAACACGGTCTCCAGGCTGCAGGTCTTGCACTCGAACCTTCAAATCATAGTTCCTTTTATTTCGGGCCCCTCTTTGGTCTGAGGCCGCTTGGGCTTGTTCATAGGCCGCTTTCAAATTATACCTAAGTCTGTCTACATATCCTTTGTGGGAGGTAGCAGAGGTATAGTCTAGAGAAATGCCAAAGGCCAGATCCACTGGCAATCTTGCTTCTCTCCCAAACATGAGGCGGTAGGGAGAGTAACCCGTCACATCACTGGTGGTGCAATTGTAGGCATGCACCAAAGTGGATATGTGTTGACTCCAATGCTGCTTCTTCTCTGTCTCCAGAGTCCCAAGCATGTTTAGCAAAGTCCGGTTAAATCTCTCAGGCTGGGCATCTCCTTGTGGATGATAGGGGGTAGTCCTGGTCTTTTCCACTCCCAGGGAGTCCAGTAAGTTCCGGATCAGGCGACTCTCAAAGTCCCTTCCTTGGTCGGAGTGGATTCTCTGTGGTAATCCATAGTGGACGAAGTATTTTTCTACAAGCACCTTAGCTACAGTGGAAGCCTTCTGGTCTCTGGTGGGGAACGCCTGTGCATAACGGGTGAAATGATCGGTTACCACCAGAACATTTCCCAATCCACTCAAATCGGGTTCGAGGCAGAGAAAGTCAATGCATACCAGATCCATTGGGCCTTGACTCTGTAGGTGGCCCATTGGGGCAGCTTGATGGGGTAGAGTCTTCCTCTGGATGCATCGTGCACAGGAGTGGCAATATTCCTCCACTTCAGCCCTCATACAGGGCCAATAGAACCGGCTTCTGACAAGTTGGAAGGTTCTTTCAGCTCCCAGGTGACCATGCTGGTCATGTAAGGCAACCAGCACAGTCTCTCGGTGCTTCTCTGGGAGAAACAACTGCCATTTATCCTCGGAGTCATCAGAGGGGCCCCTTCGGTAGACCACTCCCTGATGGACCTGTAGCTTGTCTAGCTCTCTCCTTAGCAGACGAGCCTCCTTGGAGGGGTGATGTCGAAGTTTCTCTGGACTCTCGTTTTCCAATGCTTCAAAGACCAATCTCCCCATGGGGTCTTCCAATTGGTCGCACCTCAGTTCCTTCTTAGACAGCTTCGGTAAGCATTCCTCTTCAAGTTGAGTCACCCTGCAGTAGTGTTTTGGGACTCCCACTGTGGTAACTCCTATCTCCTCGGCTCTGGAGCCCCCTCTGGCTTGAAATTCAGCCCCTTGACAAAGGGCTCGCACTCCGTCCGGCGCTACCTGAGTCCAGTCCTCCCAGTCATCAGCCATGGTATGAGATCTTCGGGACAGGGCATCTGCATCCCTATTTCCAGTCCCTGGTCTGTATTTAAGACTGAAGTTGAACCCAGATAATGCAGCCAGCCACCTGTGTCCTGTGGCATCCAACTTGGCAGTGGTGAATAGGTAAGTCAGAGGGTTGTTATCTGTTTTTACTGTAAACTCTGCCCCATAGAGGTAGTCTCTTAGTTTGTCCACCACTGCCCATTTGAGGGCCAAGAACTCCAACTTATGAGTGGGGTAGTTCTTCTCCGAGGGGGTCAGACTCCGACTCACATAGGCCACTGGTCGCAGTTGCTCTTCATACTCTTGGTAGAGCACTCCACCTAGGCCTTCATGACTAGCATCAACATGTAACTCGTATGGTCTGGTGGGATCAGCATAGGCCAATACTGGGGCTGTGGTGAGGCTCCTCTTCAGGGTTCTGAAGGCCTCTTCACACCTGGGGGTCCACTGATCTTGAACCGACTCCCCGGGTCTTCTGGGTCCCTGGCCATCCTCTTCCCCTTCAGTCTTGAGCAGTTCATTTAGGGGCTTGGCAATACGGGCAAACCCATCCACAAACCTCCTATAGTAGGAGCAGAAGCCCAGGAAAGATCTAAGTTCAGTGACTGTTGTGGGTCTTGGCCAGGAGGTAACTGCCTCCAACTTCTCAGGATCAGTAGCCACCCCCTTTTCAGACACTATGTGTCCCAGATAGTTCACCGAAGACTGGTAGAACCGACACTTCTCGGGGGAAAGCTTTAGTCCCTCTTCACTAAGCCTTCTCAACACTTTCTCCAATCGGGCCTCATGTTCCTCCAAAGTTCTCCCGAAGACAATGACATCGTCCAGGTACACGAGGACTTCTATGAGGTTCATATCTCCGACAGTCTTTTCCATGAGACGTTGAAAAGTAGCTGGGGCCCCAGATAGGCCCTAAGGCATTCTGTTAAACTCAAAGAATCCCACAGGAGTTATAAAAGCGGTCTTTTCTCTATCCTCTGGGTGCATGGGGATTTGATAGTACCCGCTCTTGAGGTCCATCACGCTGAACCACTTGGCTCCAGACAAACTCTGTAAGGCGTCCTCTATCCTTGGCGTGGTGTACTGATCAGGGGTGGTCCTCCTGTTGAGAGTTCTGTAGTCAATGCAGAGCCTCAACGACCCATTCTTCTTCCTGACCACCACTATTGGAGAGGCATAGGGGCTTCTGGATTCTCGAATCACCCCAGTCTTTTTCAGTTCTGCAAGCTGCTCCCTCAGATCCTCCAGATCTGCCAGCGGAACCCGCCTGACTCTCTCCCTGAACGGTTTGTCTTCTTGCAGGCGGATGCGGTGGGTAGCACTCCTCGCACACCCCACATCGAACTCATCTTTGGAGAAAATCTTCTCCCATCTAGTCAGCTGGGCCTTGGCTCTCTCTTTCCAGGCTCCAGGTAAATTCGGGTTCTCCATGGAAAGTTTTTCCCAAACATCTCCTTCTTCACCCGTCCCCTTTACTTCTGACCAGCTGACTGGGACAGCAGGACTCACCTGTCCCAACAGCATCCGAGCAGGGATCTCTATGGCCCTTTCTGTAGAGTTCCTCACACTCACCGGGACTCTTCCCCTGGCTTTCTTCAGGGCCTTGATTGGAATCACTTCCGGTATCACTTCCAGGCCTGAGTGATCTTCCCTTGGGTCGGATTCCAGCATGACAAAGGGACCAGGCTGCTTCCAGGTGAGCTTCACAGTGGCCCTGAGACAAGCCACCTGTCCGGGCTGCAGCACCACTCCTTCTCTCCCCAGTCTCCACACCTTCCCTATCCCCTCTCCTGGGGTCTTCTGCTCCAACACTAACCGTTGGTAGGCTGTCTTCAGCATGGGATGGATGTTTGGATCCTGATGGCTCCTCATCTTCACCAGGGGGGTCAGAAGTCTTCTCACTAGATCCGTATTGGTGCCTATGATGAGGGACATCTTGCTGGCCCCGGGTGGTCTAGGACACACAACTGCCAGGGTGTCGAACACTTCTGTCTTCCCAGCCACAGAGGGGTCGAATGTCAGCTTTATGGGCAGATAACCATCATAGGGGAACCTCTGCGTTCCCAGGCCCCATATCTCCAGTTCTTCTATCTTCTGTATAGGCAAATGGCTTAAGTGCCTATCGTAGAAGTCTCTGTACAACAAAGTCACTTGAGCTCCAGTGTCCAGGAGGGCCTTCGTATATACTTCTTCCACCTGGATAGATACAGTGGGGGACGGGCCGACCAATTCTTCTGGGTACGGCCGGGTTGAGGTCACTTTCTTCTGAGGACTTGTCTTCATCCAGTTTGTTTTTGACTTTATTCTCTCTTGAGCCCGGTATGCATTGACCTTCCCCACCCTAATGGGAGTACAAACCCGCTGAGGGATGTTATTGTCTCTTGGTTGTAGACATTCCTTCTTGGGAGTGCTAAATTTCTTCTGAGGGGTCTTGTCCCCTCTCTCTGGTGTGTATCTTGGTTGAGAGACCCTAGATTCCTTCTGAGGGGTCTTGTCCCCTCTCTTTTGCTTCCTTCCATTCAGTTTGGAGCTCACTGAAAGAGATGGGCACCCGGTTGACTCCCTCACCGGGGCCCTCTGGAGTTTCCCGCCGGCTGGCGATTATCCATTTTCTTCTTCTTGGGACTGGAACACCTACTGGCAAAGTGACCACTGCCCCCGCAGTTGTAACATAGCATCTCTTCTCGGTCCTGTATGGAAGCTGGTTCTGAGGTATTCGGGAACAACTCCTTTCTTGGACTTGGTTTCTCTGCTCTTCTTTGATCTTTCTCCATCAAAGAGGTCAGCATCTCCAACACTTGGGACATTTGTGATTTCAAAGTGTCGACTTCTGCATCTCTTTCCGGGCTCTTGACTGAACTGACCAACACTGGTACAGGGGTGACACTCACTCTGGCCACCTGCTGATCTCTCTGCAGCGCCTCTTCGTCCCTAATAATTTTTATTAGATCAGAGTAGGTTAGTGACATTCCTCCTCCTGAGGTTTTCAGGTGCAGCCAGACTGGGTCTGAGCGCCGCGCTCCCCTCATGATCTGCTTCATTCGTGCTTCATCTGCATCTTTGGGCAGCATTCCCTTCTTCAGGACGATCTTGCATAACAGCCTGTTCAACCTTCTAACATACTCTGACAGTTTCTCCTCCGGCTGCTGGAAAGTATGTTCAAATTGGTAGACCATCTCTGTCACCTTCTCCAGCTGTCCAAACTCTTCCTGCAGCATGGCCAGACAATCTTGAGCTGTACAGTTTGCATTTCCAAAACGGAAGCTCTTCACCGCTTCTGCCGCGGCACCTTTCAAACTTTCTAAAACTCGTTGTCTTTTCTGTGCTTCAGGCACCTCCCATGCCTCTACTGCTTTTAATGCCTGTTCCACCCAAGTGTCAAAATCTTCCTCCCCCGCAGGGACGGGGAGCTCCCCCGAGAATGTTTTTAGTCTCCGGTAGCTAGTCTCTACGTGCACTGTGCTTGTCTTCTGACAGTTTGTTAGTAGATCCCCTAACGCCTTTATCAGTTCGGGTGATATGGCCGTGGCAGGTGCAGGCGTCACCGGAGGTGTCGCTCCGTCTTTCCTCTCTGGCGGGGTATGGGCCGCAACTGGCGGTGATCCCGTTGGTGATAGCTCTTTCTTAGTAGCGTACGCCAAACTATAAGATCTGTTATCCGGCATCCGCGCATATTTGCATTTACAAGCCTCTGGCTTCCCATCTGAATATTCCACTAGCGTATACTGGTGTGAGGTGTCTGGGTCTGACTTCATTAACCCTTCCACCGTTTCGGTCGACCATTCCTGACCCGGAATGTTAATGACCACTGACTGGCTTGGATCTGTCTTGGCTACTTCACACCACGTTCTGATGTCTTTCGGGTCCATGCCGGTAAGTCTTGGCGGGCTCTCACCGCTGTCTCAGTAATCCCGGATTTACGAGCCCCCACGTGTAGCGATACCCTCAACTTAAGAGAGCCGCAAGTTTTGATTTGGGCCCTGAGTACAGCTTCCCCAACCCCCCGGCAATCTGCTCTACCCGCTCTGGCACAGTTAACCCACAGCAATTTCACTTAAACAATCACTTATGCTTTAAATGTGGGTGTGTGGATTGATAACTCAGACTCATAGACAATGTTGTAAATAATAACTGACTTTACTGCTAGTGGTAAGATAAAGGGGATAACATGCATGTAACATTTGGTTCACAACACATAAGCAGGTCCCTGCAGTTATAAATCACAATACTGTGTGCGTGTGTACCAGCAATGGAAAGAGGACGGAACGCCACGTGGGGCGACCGTTACCTAAACACCCTGTGGTGTGATAACTAACTTATAACTATCTAACGGATCAGGCCTGATCCCTAACCATGAAACTCAGTCTTTGAAGAAACACAAATCTTCACCGGCACAGGATCTGTAAAGGTGGTGCACTTGAAGTATTTAAAACCATGTATTTGTAATCCAATAGGGGGGGGGGTAATTCTCCCTCACCGGAGGTGTTAGGCCTCGGAAGTCTAGTAGGCACAAAGTATAAAAGTAACAGTTTAAAGATGAGCTTTCGCTCGCTCACCACTCCGGAACACTTCCCTCAGTCCGGAGCTTCCACCGGCTGTGTCGGTCCTCGTCCACAGCGGCTTCTGCGATCGGATCCCCGATCCAGACAACTTTCGACGAGATGAGTCTGGATGCCACCCAGGCTCGCAAAGGGGTGGAAGGCTCTTTGGTTCGCTCCACAGGCCCCAGGCTTCAGGCCTGGAGCAGCACAGATCCGCACAGGTGTCTCTCTCTCTGCCTCCCCGTGTCCAAAGAGAAAGAGCTAGGCCTCGCCCCCTCCTTATATTCCTTCCCCCCGACTCCCCTCTCTCTGGAATTTCCTGTCTCTGATTAAAGGGGAACACCCCGCTACACGGGGTTCTGGGAATCATAGTCCGTGAGGCCTTAAAGGAGACCCCGCTACAATAATAAAGAATTTGTATAAAAATTAAATAA